>JAHLJT010008446.1:42014642-42077937 GCA_031308135.1 Acheta domesticus | reverse complement strand
TGCGAGAATGGAGAATGGAGGCGATGCGAGAATGGAGGCGATGCGAGAATGGAGGCGATGCGAGAATGGAGGCGATGCGAGAATGAAGGCGATGCGAGTCTAGAGGCGATGCGAGTCTAGAGGCGATACGAGTCTAGAGGCGATGCGAGTCTAGAGGCGATGCGAGTCTAGAAGCGAAGCGAGTCTAGAGGCGATGCGAAAGGTGGTGAGAGGCGAGAGGTGGATGAGAGACGGTGAGTGGCGATAGGTGGAGAGAAGGGAGAGACGGTGAAAGGCGAGGCTAGGCGGGAGGTGATATAAGTTTGGAGGCGACAGTAGATCGCCGGATGGTCAGGAACGGAGCTGAGCGATGGCTCGGCTCGGGTGGAGGCTGGACTCTGCGAGGGAGGGCAAGAGGATGCGGGGTTAGGCGAGGAGAAGAGGGATGGGGAACTGCTGGACAAGAGAGATGTGCGATAGCGCTATTGGACGTCTCCCAAGGAGTTATTCCAGTGATCGATCGCCTTGGGTTGTGTTGTGCCCGTGAGTCCTGCTCCGCTTGTGCTCTCAGTTCGGCATTTTCCACCTCTTACTCCCTCCAATCACTCTTGCACCCGCGCCTGCGCCTTCTACTCGCCACGCTCCCCCGCCGCCCTTCGCAACGACTTTTCGAGCACGAATTTAACTCTGCCCTTGGGCGCCGGGAAGTTTTTGAAAGCAAGCGAAAAAACATGACGTCCACCAGCTTCAAGATGGGATGGAGCTATGAGGACGGCGCGCAGATCAATGAAATAATGAAGTTTTCGTATGCATAAATATGATTACAGCTAACTTTCAGAACCGAAATATTGTCTTGATGTATTTCCGTATAAGCGTAGACTGCGCTTAGTATGAGAGGCAAATACACAAAAGCTGAAATTTTGTTTTTTCTTTCTGGTTTATATTTACTTACAATTTTGTTGAGTGTCCTGGAATATGCAAAAAAAAAAAAAAATAGAATATACACGAAGGTCGTTTCAGATGTAAATATTGTAACCAATAGGTGCGTGGTTGCTTGCTTTGTCTATTACTGCACCTGCTGGGAGCGGGTGTAGTGGATAGACAAAGTAAGGAAAAAGACCGCGTACTATTACAGTATGTCGTTTAATATGTACTCATTACAGAAATTTTTATATATTTTCCCGTAATTAATAATTGCAGTCATGACAAAGATCGGATTTTTATTAACATGACATTTCATGATGATCTGCCAGCACGTGAATCAACATTGAATTTATGCTCCTTCTGCTTGCTTCAATAAATATTAACGTTGTATTGCCGTTTGGTGCAAGGAAGACGAATTTACGTTAGATACGCAAACATAAGAAGCTCACGTGAATTTACTCCAAGAATTACTTGTGTAACTGGACGATGCTCTTCTATGTTTACGTAATGAATCGCAGCGAGAAAATAACTATTTTTTGTATATTTTGTTATTCTGTTAAAAATAGAACGTCAATATTAAAGTTTCTCCATTCCAGTAATTTAAACATAATTATTATTTTTGTCATTGTCTAGTGAACATACTTTGGCATAGTTTTGAATGCCTTGGCGTAGTAAAATATTTTTGGCTAGGGCTTATAAAGACATTAGCAACAACGTAACAGAAACTTCATATGAAGGGGGAAAAAGTAATTATTTTTCAAATTCTCTTAAGCACGAAACTGTGCGTGATTTATTTTAAAAATTAAATAAAAAAAGTTATAGTGCATTTCTTAATTATATTAAATAGGTGTTTTCTTCGAAATCCCTTCTCTTCGACAGGGCAGCAATAACTTTGATGCAACTGTAAATAATGAAATGTTTCTAGACGTCAACTGTTACACTGATAACTCGAGTTTATTTTAAGCAACACACCTGTGGTATTTACATCTCCATCATTATAATGTGTGAAATCTACTGCATTAGAACATTTTCGTTGATATCAACTACGAATAGTTACAGGAAAGTTTACCAAAAAAGAAAGAAAAAAAAACGTTGAATGCAACCTCGTCTCAAAAGCATGAGTAATGTTTCTCGAACCCGTTTTTTTTTCCACCTTCGATTGCGCCACACCGCACTTTGGAGGGCAAACCGGTCTTTCGAAACACATTTACTTCATTATTTCACAAAGAAAGATTGGAAATTAAATTTGTATTGTTTCGTTCTCCAAAATCAGCTTATAAGAGTTATTTACCTTTGATGTGACGGATGATTGAGTTACCACTTATTAAAATATATTCAAGAAACTGTATTAACTTTACGAGAATAAAAGTATATTTATTTTCGATATGTATAAATGATAATGACAGTGATATGATGTAGTATAATAGTTTTTTATAATTCATGTCAGTATGTCTGCATTATAGTTATTACGTTACGTTATTACTGAATCTGCATTCCAAGTCACATTTTCTTTGATATGAGGATATCAGATGGGTAAAATTTTATTGATTGTGTTCGAAGCTTCCATTACTGACTTGCATTTTATTCTATTGTTTCCAGAAACATGAAATAAAATGGAACTACTTCTATCTCCGCTTGAAGGCCATCCATCCAAGGTTAATCGACTAGCATTTGTTGGAATGTAACACGTCCGAAATGCAGTACGAAGTAATTCTGTAAAACTTCCAAATCGCAAGCATGGAGTTGCAGCCTTCAGCTTGTTAGCGTCGCTCCCACCCGAATCCCGAAGTTCAAATAACAGACTAGAGAGAAAATGTGGAGCCCAGTTGGCCAATTAGTCGAGAAATCTGCGTCGCATTATAACTTACTTGTTAGAAGTTAAGTGAATGTTTGAAATATTAAATTGGTCTGCAATGCTGTGGATAACGTTAACTACCGATGCACTTTCTATGCCGAAAATTGTGGAAGAAATTCGAATTGCTTCGAATTTCAAGTACCCGTCAGTGAGGAATTGTGGAAAGTGAACACTCCTATCCAATTCGGATTTACATGAGAATTTCAAAATTGTGGTGGAGAACACATGCATTCTATAGAATATTAATTTTTCAGAAGTCTTTTCTTCAAAAAATATAAATACTTTTTAAGCATGAAGATCCCATAAAGATAAATAATTAATTGTCAGAACGTTAATAGACAGAATTTACGTGACAAGCCGCAAGCGTTGTATAGAAATGCCAAGAAAGAAAGCAATATTGTATTCAAGGAAATGATTACGTTTCATTATAATTTCCTTATACGTAACACTTGCTTACTACCTAAACCATTAACTATTTACTCGTGATCAATGGTTTCCGGTCGCAGCCGCGGCAAACGCATCTACATTTAGAGGAAAACGTTTTGAGAACAGTTGAGAGATGCAGCGAAAATTGTGTTGCGTTGAATTTTCCTTCAGAGAAGACTCGCCTCAGTGGTTCTGCACTCGAATCTAAAAGGCTTCGATATAAACTTCCCAGTAAGCAGAGCAAAACTTTCTGCTAATGATTAGCTTTGGTTTTTGTTTAGTCAACTTATTTCATGCATTTGATGTTTTTTTTAGAATGATTTTTACAAAAATGTTATGTCATATTTTTCTAGATACTTAATTTCAGTTATTTTCCTGATTTCAATAATTTTGGGTGCAGTATGTTTGATACTTTTTTGTTGTGCCGTCACCAGATCAATAAAAGAGTTATACAAGATATAAATAGGTTTAAGAATAATTCCTTAAAAAATACCTGCTTATTCTATTGATCCTGCATCATTGCAACATAAAATAAATAAATGACCAATACAACACAAAGGGATATGTCATTACGCGGAGACGTATCCAAACTTTATTGCAATGAACTTAATGGAAGCTCGTCAGTTTTGAATGTATCGTTATAGTGAAAATGTTGATAGAGGGCATGTATCATCTTCAATGTGACAATTCACTGTATACTCTTAAAAAAACTACTAGAGTTAAATTATATGGACTCTGGCTTCCTATGGGACCACTCCAACGCGTACCATTGTTCTCTAAGTTTCTGCTTCCACTTGCACGTCCTCCGTAGCGACAGGATAAGCAGGAACAGAGGCGAGGGAGTGATAAATCTTGGTGTGGACCGCGGCCAACGAATGACTTGGCGAGCGAGACCTCCGCTTCTCTTCCTCTATGCAGGCGTGGTGCGGTTTTCTTTTCCAGAGAACGTGCCTCTTAGATTCTCGTATGCGTAATACGAAGTATCAACAAAGATATGTATTGCTGCTGAAAATCGATGTGACTTCGATGTAGACGAATACCCATTTGTATTTTCCGTGATACCGAAAAAGTGTTGTTTTTCGCAGAACATCTTCCGGTTCCTGTTCGTTTGAAAACTGTCTATACCTCCGTCGTTTCGTTCGTTCGTCTGTCCATATGTCTGTAGACAACACTAACTCCTAACTGAATGACAATATTCTACCAATATTCCCCGATCGATTGGTCCGAACTCCCTGCTCTGCGAATTTGATGTGAACCTTTTAATTTTTGGGAGTATACTTAATGAAAAGCCCATGAGTGATTAGTTTTCTGGTCGGATTCTCCTTAAAATCCCACAACTCTAATTTTCGAAACGGTCATTAATGAATCGTCCGGTCAAAAACACATTAATTATTCAACATACATCACGAAGCCAAGTGCCCTATTTTGTCACAGACCACCACCAACCTCCTGAACAATAAACACAAACTATAATACAGTCATGTAATAAATATAAAAATGTCAAAAATAGAGAAGGATTATGCTGGGACCCCCATTTCCCTGAGGATGACTCCAATTAAATTCGTTGTTCATAGCATGTAACCCCCCCCCAAGACAAATGTCGAACGGGTATTAAAATAAATTTTAAATAATTAATAAAATTGTCTGACCCATGTCGCGTATTTACGGCAAGTAAAAATCCAGAAGTCTATAAGGCGCTTCCGAATAAAAATTTGAATAGATATTTCCTACTCGAAGTACGTTGATTCTTGTCAAGATTGTATTGTGACGACAAACTTTCCTTCTGTAGCACAGAATCTGGAAAAATTAATAAGCGTAACGAATTTAATAAATAGCTAATTTATGAAATTCATCGACAGGAAGTCATCAACCGCAAAAAAAATTATCAAAATTTCCTTGAATAGCCTAAAACGTGATGGTAATGATAATGTCATTTACGAATTTTAAAGTACATTAATAATTTGATCTAAGGATCTATCGAGAATCTCCGGTATAATTATTTCAGGTTGTGTTGACTGAACTACAAAAGTGTTACTTTGCATACGGACAGTATTTTCCAGAAAATAATTCGTATAATTATTCAAAATTATTAATTTTAACTTAATAACGTTTTCTTTCAATTTAAAAAGAGAGGTTCTGAAACCAGAAGAAAATATATGCCCTTGGAAATTTTTATCACCAGGGCAGCATTATTATACTGGCAGAAAATTTATTTGATAAGGATACTTTGAGTAGTTAATCAAAGGTACATTTATCATTATTATCATCATTTTATAAATAAGGTCATTTAGTGTATTCTTCGATTCCTTCATTGATTCGTGCGTAATCCCCCTAAGTTTTGTAACTTCTCACGGAGATACATGTAAAGACGATTGTCGGCAATGTACAACACGTTTCTTCGAACAATGAAACCATATTGGCCTGACCATAACTGATTGGCCGGTGCACTCTCTCCGCATTGGCCGACCACCCGGCAACCGGTACACAGGTAGAAGGGGAACGTAGCCCTAATATTAACCCGTGCACAGTACAGCTTCGCGCATTACGCCCTGAGGAAGGTCGCAGAATGGCGACCGAAACGTCGGCACCTTTGCCATGGACGCGGCGTCACCCGGACAGCCAACTTAATAATGAAACTATAGTTCCAGCATCGTTTGAGTATCATGTTCAGATCATCTATCGAATGTTGTGGATACATTACTAGTGAAAAAATGCGCATTTTTCAACAGAAAAAATAAATGAAGGTGGCTTTCTTGGGAATCGGGTCGTTTGTCTTCGCTCCCTAATCGCATTCCACAACCATTAATCTGTTGTCGCCTCTCCCGTCGCCGCGATGCATTGTTCCACACGCCGTTCTGCTTCCTTAGTTCTCAAGTCCGCTGTAGCGGACGGGAATATACGGTATGAACGGGAGACAAAGGTCTTATCGGTGGGCGCGCTAATCCCAGTGCTGCCGCCGTCGGCCACGCCGCTCCCGCCGGCTCCGCCCCACCCGCCATCCCTGCCGCCCCAGCCGCCACCGCTGTCGCTATCACCGCCACCACCATCAAAACCAGCACCACCACCACCACCATCAAAACCAGCAGCATCACCACCACCACCACCAACAGCACCACCACCACCACCATCAAAACCATCAAAACCAGCAGCATCACCACCACAACAACAACAACAACTACAACTACAGCCCACTATCACCATTACGACAACAACCACACACACCGTCACAACCACAACCACAACCACTACCATCTCCACCATAGCTACCACCTCTACCACAGCTACCACCTCTACCACAGCTACCACCTCTACCAAAACTACCACCTCTACCACCACCACCACCACCACCACCACCGTCACTACGTACAACAACACTCACTATCACTATCACGACCACAACAACCACACATACCATCCAACCAAAACCACACTATACACTACCACATTCACCCAAACCACCACTATACATTACCACCATTGCCATCTTCTACCACCAGTACCACCATCATCATCACCACTGCAACCGGGTCAGTGGGATGGGCCCATAGGCCACATGAAGCCACTCAGCACCGTCCAGCAATCCCCCACGTAGCCCAGTGCCGCTCAGCGTCCTTCAGCGTCGCCCACCGCGCCATCCAGAGAGGTGGGCGCGGCTGATAGGTCAGCGGAGCGGGGAAGGGCAGTGTCCTCACGGCCTGATTGCCAGATGGCTCGGCAGCCGGGTGGGCTGTCGATAGGGCTCCTTTGATGTGTAGTGAGCCGTCGCCAGCAGCCCGAACCCCAGCCCGTCCACCGAGGGCTCAAGGCCCCGGCACGCCCGCAGGCGCGCCACCACCCCTCCTCCTTTTCCGCCACCACCTCCCTCTCCTCGTCCACCTCCTCCCCCTCGTCCACCCCCCCTCATCCTCCTCGTCCTGCCTCAGCCCCGACACTCCGGCATCGCCTCATTAATGCGTGTGTTGTCCACAGGAGCGGCGCCGCCGACGCATGAGCTGGTCCGGCGCCGGCAGCGTCCCCGCCCCCGCCCCCGCCCCACGTAAGGTGAGTGAGCCGGCGGCGCGCGCGGCCTTCGCCCAGCTCAGGCCTGCGCGCGGCGCCGCGCGGCACGGCGATTCGCTTCAAGCCCAAAGTGCATTAGCCGTTATCTCTCGGCTGCAGTCGGTAACTGGCGGGAACAGAGCGCCATCCGCAGCAATGCGAAAAACATAAACACAGATTAAAGGCATTCACTCTTGTGCAAGAGTGTATCTATATTTACTGTTTACTTTTCTGTTTTCTTGTTTTCGTTGCAAAATGTAGCATAAAACGAATGAAAAATAATAAAATATTCAAATGTATCGCAATATTTTCCCTCTTCATGCTTTTAAATGCACACTACATTGATGAAAGAAATAAAAATGTAATTTTCGAAGGGAAGTGAAAAACTGAATATTCCATAGTTGCAGGTATACATGTAACAACTTTTCGAAGAATTATCATGGTCTTTTCTTGAGTACCTGAAAGTAGAAATGCAGTGAAAGTAGCAATGGCAAGGGTGAAGATTCAGATACAGAATCAAATGGAGAACACGGGTATCAAATAGTTTACTTGAGGGGGAACATGTCTGCTTTTATATATGAATGAATTAACACTGCGTTTTCCCCGCTCTATACTCTTGTCAACCGACCACCTTTCATTAACTTATCCATTACGAAAGTTTTGTTTCGCTATCTAGGTCTGGAATTGAACTAAAAGTAATACTAAAAGATCGACTAGATTAATTGATATGTTAGGATATCTAACATTTTGGGCAAAATCAATATTATTGGACTTTATGAAGCATATGGAATATCTCTCACGATATTCAAAGTGATTTCAAGAGGTGGTAATTCTCTCGTACCCTGTGATTTGTGCATCGGGTTAAATGTAAAATCAAATTTGTTTGAAATTGCATTTTCCTACGAAATTTAATTTATCATTCTTTACATCCGAACGCCTCAATTGTAGGTTGTTTTTATTTTGCCTTCTCTTATGTGAAAGTTTTATGGCCTCTCACTCTACAAATAGTGTGTGGATGGACATGGTCGCGTTTGTCCAGTGTTGTGGCAAACGACGATTCTCACCGAAATTACTACCAAGGCGAATTAGTATTGACCGATGATACAACGCAATTAAATGTCTGGTTGGAAACATGTTTTGTACCATTAGAGAGATGATAGAATTGTATAAACCAAAAGTTCGTTGTATTCGTGTGCTTCAGAAAAAAAAATCCAAAATTGAAGACAAATTGTGTCAGTATACTATGGTAAAACATGTTTCAATTATTGCCACGTATTTAAGTTGTAAATAAAGCATCACCTTTGTGGTGTATTTTCACTGCCACTGCACAGCACTTCGATCCCACGGTTGCTCCGAGACGGACATCCCTTGGTCTTCCGTCGGGACAGTGAAGAACGCGGTGCTGTGCAAGACAGAATGCGTGCGGCGAAAGGGTTTGTAGAGGGTGGGGGACACGCTGCTAGAAAGAAGCCTGATGTGCGGTGGCTTATGCTAGGTGAATTAGAGAGTAAAGAGGAATTGCGAAACGGGAATGTGGAAAGAGGGTCCCTGAGATGCCATGGCTTTCACATATCATCTTACATCACGACACACTCCCTTTGTGAACAGTAGTTGGCGATGAAATATACCCGCAATATTCTTCGTCTCTTTTTCGTCTTAATCAAAAGTTGACACAGATACGGATATATTTTTATTTTGAGACAAAGTCAATATTTTTCCAGAAGAACGTTTTGTTTTGCCATGGAAGTGTGTTACACAACATTTCCCGTAAATGTTATACGCATCTTCAAGTGCAATAAAATGTTACAGTGGTGTCTGGAATTGAATTACAAATGTTTTGCGAAATTATTCTGAACAGTTTTTTCTTCTTCTTTATATTCGTGGAGAGGATGTGGGTCTAATACTGATTATTCAAAGCGCATTTTCATGTTATATGTGTATATAACGTGAAAATGCAACATTAAAATCCACAATTTTTGTGTATTCGAATTGCCTCTGGTGTAGTGAACACCATTTGTGGTAATCATCAAAGTATAAATTAGCCATAAATCTGATTTTACGGTGTTTATACAGAATATGTCTCATACCAGCAACCATTTCCGTACCCCAGTATTCCATTTATCTTCCTTCTGTGCTTAGAAGTATCCTGTTCCAACTTCTGGAAAATCACCCCCGTCGTTTCCCCTTTCCATTCATTCTGCCAGCAGCCCTTAATGATTCCTGTTTGTAACTTTGCCGTTATTGCTTCTAAAAGGATGTAGTCCGCACATGGTGACCATTCGTGCGAAATATCCCCGCAGGGTAAGCGTCATCTCAGTTTTGACATTACATTGTAAGAAATATAATAATTGCAAATTTTCTCAGCATTATTTTCTTCTGAGACATCAATCTAGTGTAATGAAATAACAGATCCTTGAGAGCACGTACGTAGTACGTACGCCTGCGCACATATCTCGCTCCATATTGCCGTCGCTCGTTTATTACAGCCACTTTTCCTATCTCGCTTCTCTCTTTACCTCGCATCTTCCTTCCCCGGCTCCCCGCCTGTTCCCTTTCTTATCTCCCTTTCTCAGGACCAATGCCTCGTCCTTCGTCGTCGTTCTTCTCTTCGTCCACGTCCTCGACCCCGCCGCTTTTGTCTCGCACCACAACACTGTCATCGGCGTGGGCGGCGGTGTGCGCTCCCGCCGCCGCCGCACCCCAAACCCTTGGCAGTTGCCGCATGAGTAACCCTGCGCCAGACGCTCGCGAAGAAAAGAGAGGAAGGAAGAGCAGACGATTGAGGGCGTGGAGCCAAGACAGCCGGCGAAGGAAGTAGAGTCTGGCAACTTAAAGAAGATACTCCAGGGAGGGAGTTGGAACGCAATGTATTGATCGTCCGCTTTTCTCGTTTTATTCTCCGCGTCTTGAATATGTCTTTGGCAATCGTCGATTACACAAGCTTCGACTTCTTTGAGCAGGCACAGAATAAGTATTCCCACAGCTCCCCCTTGGGAGTACCGTACTTTCACTGCGACATTGGTAATGCATTCAAAACTTCTCGTGTATCATTCACGAAGGAGCGAGGAATTGCTTGGTTCCTGCCGCTTACATATTCAGCATTTTTCTTTCGATGTCGTCTTGACGACGGTGGAATATGGGATGTCCATATAGGAAACTGAAAAGTCATCAGATGCCGATGGGAAAAAATTGAAAAAGAAAATGGATATTTCATTAGTTGTTAGCGTTTTATAACATGACAGAGATTCTCGTCTATTCACGTTTCTAAATCATACAGTTGCGCGGAAGAGATTCAGCAGTTTGTTTTGGCTGTGTCATCTCTATTGATGACTCTGTCATCTCTATCGACAGTTCATGCTCCATCACCAATTTTGCGTTACCGGCGCCCACTCTCCCAGCCGCAGCTTCAGCTATATTTAAGCTCGTGCTTGACATGTGCTTTCGTGTCATCGCCTCTTCCTCACACTGAAATGATAATGAAGCAGGCGCAAAAACTATCTCTCGGATCATATTGAGCTTTAGTAGTGAAAAGCATCACTCCGGGGACTGATTTTTTACAAGAACCGGAAAATTGCAGAAACTAACAAATTCATAAATCATTTTACAATGAATCCACACAACTATAAATTTTTGATTGCTAGTCCGACCTCAGATATGTAAACAAGAAAACGCATTGATTTATTTAGAATTAATGTTGTGATAGGAAAGCGTCGATTTCGTTTAAATACGTGTATACTCTCTCCTATTTTACACCTAAGAGAGTTTTCGCCCCTCTGGCAATGTTTGTGGAATTTTTTCGTAACCTAGGAGATTCGTAGTGATAGGTATATTGTTATTGTTTCGTAGTTAGCTGCAAGCTATTAGCGAGCTTTTTGCGCAGCGTTGAGAATAGCGAACAATAAATCTGCACCGCTCACTCTGTAGCAGTAAAATACTAGTATATAATTAAATTATATTTGATGCCGCAGATGTATTGACGTATTTAATTTATTAATTGATTTGTTTAATTGATTATTATTTGATTATTTGATTAATCAACGCAATACAAATCCAAATTCACTTCTCGTAGTAAATTCACTTGTAATTATTAACTATTCAGTTTTGAATACATGAGAATGTTATGTACTTTCCAAAAACTAGTGAAGCATTTTATGCTAAAAAACTGTTTATATCGTTAAAGAATTCATTCTACAATTCTCAGAATTGTGCATCATTGGAATAATTAATATTCCAATAACTATGATTATGACAATTGTATTTTGTATGCATTCTTTGGCATTTTTTGCTTTTGCATAATTTGTTTGCGATCTTTTGCATTTTTTATCTATGGAGCAAGTTTATTTTATTTAGCGATAGTGTCTACATTTTAGCAATAATACAATAGTTTAGGATAAAATCAGTAAACAATAAATTTTGTTGTAAGTGTACTAACATTACGTGATACTACTTATTTCTAAATAAGATATCGAAAGATGTTGAAATGTGCATTTTTGTATAATCTTTTTACGTAACAAAATCAAATTACATATAAAATAGTCATTTGTTTTGGTCCTAAAAAATAAATAGCTTTATACCTTTTCTGAAACATCAGGTACAGTTTACTGGACTTTAACGTAAATAAATGAATCTAAAACACTCATTGTCAATAAAATTATGTGAAATTGACGTGCAGAAATAAAACAATTTCTCTCAAGATAGCTACAGTTTCTTCCGGAGCGCGTAAGTTCAATTTCCCATTGGTGATGAGAAGATTTATTCTTTTAAATGACTGAATGTCTCAAATGTTTTTACGAGTCACCTTTCGGGCTGTCCATTAAAATGTTACTCTGTACGCTGAAATAAATCGATATCGCGCATGAGCTTTCATATGAAAAAAAAGACCGTGTGATCTGGGCACGATGCAAAAATGGTATAGGACTGTTGAGTAAATAGGGTTCGGATGTCATGAATATGAAACTTGACTGATTTTCCCGTATGAACATGGCATTTCGTGTAGATAAACTTACCATTTTTCATCTCTAGCATGATGTTCGGTAAACGGGAAGAAGACTCATGGTAACTGTAGCCATCCGTTTTGTTTGGAACAACATATTTTAAAAACACGTAGGTTGTTTGTGGAATGGCAATTCATATTGATCTCTGAGGTGTTGTTAGCATTGCATAAATTTTCAATTGTTTGTCATCTCCACAAATGTTTTTATTTAATCATTAGCAGCATTCTATGGTTTAGCCATCATCCTCAGATATACCGTGTAGAATAAAAATTCTCAGTCAATTCGTAGTCAGTGATGATGTCTGGAGGATGATAATGTCACCGTAGTGTGTTTCTTTTATTTGATGACAAGAATAATAAACTAAATAATAAAAGAAAAATAAAGAAAAATAAATAAATAAAATTAAAATGAAATGTGCAATGAGATGTGCAAAATTTGAATTATTTTAATGACTTGCAAAATTGTATTTTTACGAAATGCAACATTCCCTTTACCTTGCCGGACGTCACGACGGTCGAAATACGCCATGAAGCGCGCCGGCCCCAGCTGCCGGAGTCCGCCATCGGCGCCGTCCGCATAAGCAGATCGTATGCGAAACAAGGGCACGAGACCGCTGCGCCCAGCAAAAGAGACGAGGCGCCAGTGCGCAGATGGCAGCGGGCGCCGCTTCGGCGGCGTTTCTCGTCCGGCCGCGCCGACCCGCGCCGCGCCCCACCCCCCATCCACGACTCTAGGCCCCACCCCCCATCCCCCGCTCCGCGCCGCATTCGTCAAATTTGCTGGCGCGGCGCGGCGCCCAGGCCAGTGGGAAGAGGGCGATGGTAGGGCAATAGGGGATGATGATAGCGCTGCGGATCGGCGCACAGTGTGACGTGTCTCTTCTGTAGTCGGCCAAACGTCAAGTTTTTAAACGAAAGATGAAACCAGTATGTGTAAGTATCGGTGAGTTGATGCCGCGTTTAAAAATATCTCTCATCCGTTTTAGTCCGTTTTCGCTGACTTCCGAAAATGATTGGATTTTTGCGATTCATTAAATGTATTTTGGGGGAAATTATATCTTTCAGTTCATCATAGACTAGACCAGGGGTGTCTAATTGCAAGGCCTCAGGGGCCAAAACTATAACCTTTAATATGATTGCGGGCCATATTTGCATTACACGTGCGGTCCACACGTGATCCCATATTGTTGATCTCGGCTGTTCGCCCGGCTTCTCGAAACAGGGGTGGGGGGGGTGGAACTATGCGTGATATGCTGTTCCACAACACAGTGAAACACATTGGGATGATTTCGAAATTCAAAATTTACTAGAAAAAAATCCTCGAAGGGGATGTTGACCTCGACAAGGCGCGTGCGCTAGGTACACAATGTTCTCGCCCGACATGGATGCAAGGGACTTTCACGTTTTACTATCTTCGCGGGCCACAATAAAGGGCACCTCAAGCCGCTAGTTGCACAACCCAAACCTGGACTAGACGAAGAAAGTCAACTCTGTTATTTCCTATCTCTTTGCACCCCATGAATATATGTTCATTTTGCTGCTGCTTGTGTACTCATCATTCGATTTTTCAATACACCCTTTATTAACTTAAGAGTTACAGCATGAAAATACAGGTTCAAATCATTCAAAGAAAGTTTGACTTCTGCAAATTCTTTCTCTCACTGTGGAAGCTATCATTGAGTTCAGTTTAGATAGACCCATAGTGAGATTAATGGATGAATTTTGTTTCCGCATGCACATGAGCAATTTTAACAAATGTTAATATTTGAACCTGAATTTGCAGACAGAATACAGACAAGAAATACAGGAGAGGGATTTACTCATCTGTAAATCAAAAAATGGTTCGTGTTTTAATGAAACATTATTTTTCTCTGTTTCAATAGTTAATTTCTGAAATTGTCGTGTATAATATTGTAGATTTGTGCTGATATTTTCTCTATTTTTTTGTATAATTGAAACATGTCAAGACTGTCTTGGCTAAAATATAAAATACGTCTAATGTTAGAAGTGTTTAGTTAATGCGCATGTCGGCCACACGGTGTGGATAAAGCTCTATGGATGCCGATGCACGCGTTTCGGACATTCTGCAAATGTTAATGTCTGCCACACGGCATCCAAAATCACACTGTGCCAGATTGTCCGAGTGTGATTCGTCTCATGTATTTCCAAGAAGTTGTGTTTTGGTATGAAATGTATTGTAATTTATGCGTTGTTTAGACTTAAGATTGTTAAATGTAAATCGCGAAGGCCGAAAGCCGGAGCTCATCGCAAACTCGGAAATGCGCAGTCAAACGTCAACAGAAGCTATGACTAGTTAATCTAGATTTGGTAGTATCATGCACAGTAGTTACTTATGCACCAAGGGCGTTATCAGTGTTCTAATGATCGAGCGAGCCAAAGACCTTGGGCTTTTTTATCACCGCTCATTCATTAGAACCAGTTAATGCATGTGATACATGAAATATTTTATTTTTTATCTAATTTTAATGATTCAGATTTATTTATTTACAAATTAACTAGATGTTAATTTGAGTATGGTGGTCTTTTCATATTTACTCCCATAATTACTCCTCATAATTCCCACCATAAGAGAACATATAGCATCATTCAACTGTTTTCATATTTCTTCTCGACCACAATTCTCTTTAACCAAATAAGTTTTTATCGTATATCGAGCTCCTTATCGGAGGCAATAACAAGCAATAATGCATCAGTAAAAGAGGACGAAATTTACGAATGACACGATGGAAGTCGTAACTACGCACCTTGCATCTTACGAGCCTCAGAAACTTCCGCCAGCAGATTGATATCTGTTTTATCGCATATTTAATATTCCTAATCAGAGTCTGTATGTTACATATTCTTACCACATCGTGTGTGCTGTGAAGTTCATCCAGCAAAAATTCCAAGGTATACCTCGGAGCTGTTCCTCCTCTGTACTTTATCCACCCATTTACGATGTGAACATTGACCGGCTAATTAGTGAATTAGCCAGACTCGCACTTTAACCATAATTATTACACTACAACCATGAAAATGCTACACCTCGATACACACGAATAGCAGAAGACTAGTGGCTTGGAGCAGCAATATGTTGCTAAACAAAACCAAACAAAACTGTTTTTCAAGATATACCCACTCTGCTCCACAACTCAAATAAAGTACTTTGGTATAACATTGTAATAAATTAAATATTTTAACGAAAAGTCTAGATTAATAATGTACTACAATAATAACTACTATAATAACAGTGCATATACAGTTCAAAACTTTTCTTCTTCTCCCCTATACGTCATATACAGTTTTCACTGTTTTTTTTTTTTTTAATACAAATTAATCATATCAAATATATACCAGGAATAAAAAAATGTACTGTTCCATATCGCACCACAGGAATAGCAAATGTTTAACAGCATCTTCCTTGGAGCCTTACTATCGCATTGCATTAGCTGTCTCATGAGCAGTGACACACTCACTATGCGAATTCTGTTAGTACATGCAGTATGCGAATAGGCGGAATAACAATGAAATATTTGTATTTTTCAGTCAAAACCGATACTCATTTTTTATATTTCTCGTATTCCTGGGCTAAACCATGGACGTAATCTAACGAAGCCACAGATACCTCTGACATGGCCAGAAGCTTAGTTCTGACATAGTTTCCTTTCATTTCATGCGTATTGAAAATTAGTAATTTAGATATATTCGAAGCCGCCTCTCTGAGTTCATCTTGGAGACATCGGTCTTCTACTTTTCAAACAAAACACTTCGGATCTCCGCTACAAATATGATGAAAAGTTGAGATTAAAGAAACAATATTTCACTACGTTTCCGTCATTGTGTACGAAATTGTCGAACGGAATTTTTATAAGTTGAGCCTATTTTTTTTGCCGTTTTATCCGTATCATTGAAACGACTCTATGTCGTTACGATTATTAGTAGCGATCGAGAAAACCCGCTATTGTTCTCAGCAACGAACAAATAATACGACACATAGGAATATGTGAATGTTTATTCATACACCTCGTTGCCTCTCTGATTCTACCCCCGAGGCGTCAGCATGCGCCCTTCCGAAAGTCACAAACTACATCGGGCCTCCGCCCTCCTCGCGGCTGGCGCGCTCACCACGGCGCAGCGGGGACGCCCTCTCCCCGCCCCGCCCCGCCCCGCCCCGCCCCGCCCCGCCCCGCCCCGCCCCGCCCCGCCCCGCTCCACCTCGCCGCCACGACTCGCGCCCGGAAATCACCTCCGCCCAGTTACCGGAACGCGCAGAGCGGAGCGAACCGCCACAGCCGCCGCCATCGCCTCCGCCTCCGCTGCCGCTGCCGCCACCGCACGACTGCGGCCCGAGCAAATGAGATGAGGGCGCGCGCGAAGCCGGAGGGCTCCCACCGCAAGGGTTCTTCTGGCCGGCCCCCACCCCTCTCCGCCTCGCCCCCAACTGATGGGCATTGTGTCCGCCACTTCGTTTCCCTCCCTCTGTTCCGTTTCTCCTCATTCCCCCTTTGAGCCGGTGGGGTAATAGCTGGAGCCGTCGAGCTTCACTGCTGCTCGGTTTGTCATACATTTATGATGGAGCAGGAATGACTTTGAGGGGACATATCTCGTTTCACTACTTTTGCCACTATAATCATTCACTATTTTTTGCGGATTTTTTACTGTCAATAGTCACAGTGTTCAATGATCTTTACATTACTCCAGAGGAACTGAGAATATACGTATTGTCCAAAATTCCAATTAATTAACAAATACTTCCCCTGGAAAACGTATTTCGATAAATATATCTACATAGTGTGTTAATAATGATTCTTACAATCATGTATTTTTACAATTATCCTTGTTACCGTTTCCGGTAGTACTTCAGAATTTCTTCCGTGGTTACATAGTGATACATGACTTGTTTCTACTTCCATATCATGAAAGCACAAGCGTTCTATGTTTTTTGTACCCTTTGTACAATAGTGTTTGGCGAAGGTTTTGTTTGTTCGCCAGTACTGGTGTAAGTTGCAGTCTGTGAATTATTACTCAGTTCGGAGAACTAGTCTTGCTCTAGTAGAATTTTAAAGCTACGAAATATTGACTTCGAGTTATTTGACTACAGTCATTGAATATTTTATTTTGATATAAATATTTAACATTGGTTTAGATCGATGCTCCATGGCAAACAAGCGTGTACTAATTATTCAGAAACTCATATCGTCGAACTTAAAATGCACTGGCTTATCGTCTCTCTCCCCCAAAGTTCTTTGATCCTTTACATTTTTCTTCAATACACATTCCTTCTGTAACGTAAATTCCTGCCGTTATTTCATTTTCTCGAAAGTGTTTACCTGTTTTTCACTTTCAGCCATATTATGTACTTACGTAGGAAAAAGAAACCATTGCAATGCTGGAGCGAAAACTGTGGCCATTTTTCGTCAGAAAACTACTATTGTGGGGACGTAATATCAAAAAAGTGGATAAATATTTTTCTTATATGTAGTGAATTACTTCCTGTAGCATGTGTAGTCAGAATCCACGTTTTATGGGCTCTTGATACCGAAAAATTGGTGTATGGCAAAACCTTTGTCTGTCTTACCATCTGCGTTCAACTTGAGCTCCTAAACTGTTCAGACGATTTTTTTCAAAATTGATATTGCCCAGTTGATGTGGCCGAACTCAAGCGAATTTTAAACATATTTAAAAGGGGGTACATTACATGAAGCCATAACATTTTCAAAATTTTCTCAAAAATGGATCTCAAATTCTCAAAATTGGGCTTGAATATAATTTTTTCTTCATTAGTGAAAATAACGCTTGAAAAAAAGGCGTAGTTGTTATTTGCATTTAAATCTCTGAATTTTCGAAAATTGCAAAAGTTCCCATTTTTTGCAGATTTAAAAACTTCAATATTTTAATTTTTACCGTAATAATATAGTACTTCAAAGACATCGCTAAATACGGTCGTGCATAATTTTTTGAAAACAAGGGTACTTTTCGCATTATTTTGTGTAAAATTTATGCAATGTTTTTCAATTATTATCAATCTCTTAAAAATATGCTCAAGCAGACAATTAAATCAATCTCTTTAAAACGGCTCCGAATTTTTCCATTTAATTTTTTCTCGAAAGAACAAAGTATATTTATAAACTGGTGCAGGTTTCATTTTCGTCATATGTCATTCCTCCTATCATTCTGGGCTGCACGAACCGACCGCGCGCCCCGAACAACCCTTCTCTTGTCGGCCCTCGGCCGCCCACGAGATGGAAAGGCGTGACGCCTCACGTAATTCCCGCCGGTCGCCCCTCCTTTAATCTCCTCTCCTACCGTGCCGCCTTCCGTTTGACTTTTCTTCTTCCTTTTCGCAGCTTCGGAAATGTCTCTTCTGGCCGACGGGCGAATCGCTAGTAATAGTCTTCTCGATTTATTATTTAAGTGAAGTCCTGTTGTAGAAATGGAGTCAAACTCCGTAGCAATCATCTTTTCCGCTGGACGAACGACGTCATTCATTCAATCTACTGTAAGAGATTGCATATTTTGTTATTCGTTATCTGCGATCATAAACTAGTCCGTATAATGCTTTAGAGCTTTTAAAGTTTAAACACCTGTCCACTTTCAATATATTGCAGAAAAAGTCGATTCCGATACTTGTAAGCACGGAAGCAGGAGTATTAAACTTGGTTGATTTTTTTATGTTTATTTAAAGGAAGAGGTAATTGTTAAAAACACCAAAGCGCGTTTCCAACAGTCCCTTCAGTAAAATAATTACTCAGCTTCTCTAATATTTCTGTATTATTCAACAGTGAGCCCATAGAAAAGGAAGAAGAGAAGAGAATGTTTTGTTGTTGTTTTTTCTGCAGGCTTAGCGCAGCTTTGGAATCTGGCATTGTCGCAAACAAGAGTTTCGCATGGGGTCGTTGAAGGTGCTATTTCGGTATGTTTATTTACTCATTCGTCTTGATCGTGTCGGGCGAGTGTGCCCATGCACGGCACGGGAAACATTTCTCTTTAAGCTCCAAAACAAACTCAATAAAATACTTTTAACTGCCGTGCGTGATACTGCCGTTTCCACGTTGTGCGGGCAATTATTTGGAGTGCGTGCTACGAACATTCATCTGTGGAAAGGATTTCGTCGATTCCTTTTTTGTTTCTTTACCACCATTTCGCCAGTAGTTTGTCAGTTTTGTTTCCATTTTGCCCACGAAGGCATTTTCCCCTATAATTACGTGCCTATTGATATCCTATTAATGTCTATTCCATATTTGCTGGGAAGAGTAATCAATCGAGGTCGAATAAAAAATTATGCATTTTCGAATTTAAGAATTCTTTTCGAATTGGTATCGTTGATAATATTTAGCGATAAATCATTCGTTTTTTTCAGTTTATTAACGTGACAAATTCTAGGTGATTCCTGTATAAGAATTCAAATGTACTGCCTACTCTTGATTGTAAAATCCCCCAAAACTACTCGAAGGGTTATTAATATTTACTTTTTACTGATACGTTACTGCTTATCATTGCCTTCGATTCGCAACTCGATATACTCTACATAATCATCTGTATCAAAAGGACTGTGTTTACCACGGAACATGGAATGATGATACGTTTTCTTATGATGATGAATGATGATACATGTTCTCTTATGGAGGGAAATAGAGGGAATTATGGGAGAGAAATACGAAAAGACAAACGAGTAAAATTAACGAGTTAATTAGTAAATAAGTAAATCTGAATCATTAACATTTAGTAAAAATAAAATTTTAATTATGGGCGTTAACTGATTCAAATCATCGAGTGTTGACAAAAAGACCTCAGGACAAACGCCAGGTCCTTTGTCGCCGCTTGATCATTAGAATCCTTATAATGCCCTTGGTGCCGCACCAGTTTCAGTATGCTAGGAAATCACTTCCACTCTCCAAATACGTCAAAGTAGTTAAAAAGAAAAAAGTTAATTATCAAGTTTTTTTAGTTATAAAGAAAAGAGAGTGAAACAAATTGCAACGTTAAGTGTATATACTTAATAAAGAAGATTCTTCTTCAGCTTTTTAAGTTTTTACACCAAGATACCTTAAGGCATGTAGATTTGTTAACCACTGAAACATGTTTCCCGTGATCGTTAGATCTTTAATTCATTTGCATATTGTGGGGCAAGTTTAACATGATTTAATCTTGAACTAGACAATAGGGATATCATTCTAAAAGCAATTTTAATGTAATAAAACTAGCAAGAGTACAAACAATTTGAACGCAATTCAAACACGTGAAATGTGTAATAGAAACTCGTGCAAAAAACAAAGAATATCATGGAACACGCCGTTAACCTGCTTTGTTTTTCAAACCCGACTCGAACGTTCACATTTCCCGAGCTCACGTAAAGATGCTTCTACCGGATTTCTGAGCCCATAAGCCTTTCAGTAAACTTGAGTGATTGCAGTGCTCGGAACGAAACAGTAATGGAACAACTCTGTAAGAAGATTCCGGACTTCCAAACACTAATTTTCTGAGCGATAGGGAGACGCATCCACTCCCAACGTTACAGTTCATTTAAGATTCACTGTTTTATTAACGTCATAAAAGTTTCTTCACTTAGTTATTAAGAAAAAGGCTTCTGTAGCTTGAGGAGCTTGGAAGAAATAATTATCAAGACGACAATCATTACTCGATATTCAACTAACTCTTTACTCGAGTTATAAAAGTTGCACTCGTGACACGATTTATTCTGGAACAAAGATATTTACCCAAAACAGTGTTACACAAATTTTTAAACTGACAGACAATATTAAGATTGCAGTTGGGAATTAACTGTAATTTATTATAAAAAATAATATACAGTGAATCCTCTCGGCAAGACCACCTGTTTGAGAAGACCACCCCTTTTCGAGACGAGTTTTCAATGGAACAGAATAATTGTTCCATAAGACCGATGTATTTAACCCCCTTAACGTCGCCACCCTCTCTTCCCGACTAACGACCACGAATTTTTGTTGTAATGTAACATCGCATTTCCTTTAAGGCGATCAGAAAACCTCGCACTGAAATAAAAAACGCGAGAGTTCTCGTACTACTGTGAGCCAAGGCGTTTCCGGTGTCTTTACGTTATGCAACAGCGATCGGAGCACATGCAATTTCAAAATAATTCCGAAGGGAAGACCTTCCGGGAAATGTAGATAAACTATTGCGTTTTAAAGTTGAAAGATAATTTCACAGAAGCAAAATAATACTCCTGGATTTCAAGACAATCACGAGACCACCTAATGTCAATAACACTTTACCTGAAGAAGAACAGTTCTTAAAGTACTCTAATATTTTTTGTAAACATATTAATAAATAAATACTATTTATCAAAGTAATTCAATGATGCAATACCCTGTAACTTTCATTTGAAACCAGAATAGTGTTATGATGCGTATCGTAGTAGTTGTAGCAGCAGAAGTGAGTACAGTTTAATAGTGCGATATTCTCTTTAAGAAGATCACCCTCTCAAAGACCAATTTTAAGGTATTATTCCTGTGATCGGCTTACAGGTTTCACTGTGTACGAATTATCTTTATTGTAATTATGTGAAAATCCGTGCGATTTTCTCTTTGAAGCCGCCATTTTTCCAGGCGGCAAACATTAAATTCGAATTCAGCACTCTCAAAATATTTGCAGCTGTTATGAAAGTATCTTCAGGATTCACCCCCTTCATCGGCTCTTTTTAAGCACCAGGTGACTGGACTATAGGGGCACAAGTTTGAAATTTCCGTTTTGGGAGGAGCTTATCTTCGCGGGCTTCCCCCACCGCTGCTATCGTGTCAGATTTATTCGCCTACTGTGGGCACGCGTTTCGCCGCCCTCCCCCAGCTAGGAGCAGCTATTAGTCATCAATGTAACTGCAGCCTTTGCTGTGTTACGTCAAGACGTGCTGTGTTGTCGTCGTGATAGGAACTATCACGTAAAGAAACAATACTTTTGTCCATTTTTGCGTCCATGATTTTGTCCACTTTTACGTCCATGGTCATTGTTTCCATTTATTCTTCTTCGATTTTCTTAATATACATTTTCATTAACTCGTAGAGGGGTACCAATGCTTTCTTTAGTATCACGATTCTTAATGTAACTCCAAACTAATTCGATGGAATTGAGATAGGAATGGTAAGAAGGGAACTTGATGTTCAGGTCATATTACCTACGAATGGTTGCCTTAGTGTTAGAAACAGATACAATATTAAGCCTGTGGACTTCACTTGAAATTAAGCGTACGCTAATACACGCCACACTAAGACACGTCAGCGTTTGTGCATAGGCAGTTGAAATTGTTTTGATTTTGGCATAACTCGACCAAGCGAAGAATGAAGGCTGCGATTGCGGCGCGTCGTGGAACTAACAGTGAAAACATGGGTCTCTACAGTCAGTTTAGCTAACAAAAGTCGCCAGGAGTGGGAAGCGAGTTCAGAGACTGCTCCTACGGATTCACCATGGCCTCCTTCATAGAGGATGTGAATCAGCTGATAAAATATAACTTCAGAGACGCATCATGCAAGATTTGCACTGACTTGTTTTATTTTTGTCCCTTTAAGTTGCTTCCTTTACTTTTCACCATTCTAGTACAAGACTATTATAAAAAGTTCTATTTATATTGAATTTTTAATACTTATTCATTGAATTTAAACATTTTGATTCTCCTTCATTCATTATTTTTTCCATAGGCTTTAGACGGTTTGTTAGGTATGCAATAAAGCACCAAAACATTAACTTTACTGTCAAAAATATCTACAGTATTCTTCATTATGGTGGTAATTACTCCTTACATAAAAAAGAAATTTATTTGGTATATATTCTGAAAAACTACTTAAGTTAAAATAAACGATTTATGTGGATGTTACTGCTCATCGAAAGAATTAGTTTAAAAATTTTTAATCGTTTTGCAGAGAAAAGTATACTTTTATTTACTCCAATACGAGGTGCAGACATATCTAAATACAGTTAAAATATTAATTGGGATGATTCTAGATTTGCAACGAAATAAATCGCTCTTTCTTTCGCAATAGTTTGGCACGGTACCATTTTAATTTTGAATTGAGTATCTTTTTATCTCCGTCTCTGTCGTTTCGGTTGTAAACACAGACGGTGGTGCGCTCCTGTAAACATCGTTCTCGAGTTGGTCGAGCTATAACAGACACTCGCGTTGGGTCAGGCACAACAGCCTGCCTGAGCATTCCCCCCTTTCCCCGCCGGTTGGCGCGCAGAGTGAGTGAGAGGGCGATATTTTCAGGGGACGTGAGTGGTTGATAATGTGAGTCACCCCTCCTCGTGCATGCGCATTCGAAGGGATATTTGTAACTCGTCGTACTTAGCAGTTTTCTTCGAGGTGTCCAATGCATGCGATTGCACCGTGGGAAGCAACCCGCAAAACACCAGTACGTTGCGGGTCTGTTGATACCGCAGGCGCTAACTGCTGGCGCCCCTTGGCCTCCGCTGGCCACGGCGCTATCGCGCAAAGGGGCTGCAGGTTCACTGGATGCTGCGTCCCGTTCTGTGCTTCTCGCTCGCAAGTCTATCGGTTTATCGACTTTTGCCCCTGGCGCGATATTAATTAAGCATTACCTGAGCGTTAATAGACTTCCGGAACAGATTTGTGAACCACGACGCTCCTGGAAGCTGGCGACACGTTACTGGGCTGTTTTAGTGGAGAAACACCTGGCGCATACTGACAGTCTACCAGAGGGCCACGCACACGTGTTTCGCCGGCGGCAAAAACCGGAGCGTAGTGCTCCGATTCGATCGACCTCGATAACGGGAACTTCCGTATCTAGTCACAAGATCAGTTGCTTGGCAATGAAATGAGGATTTCTTTTAATTCCTCTTGATATTATTACGAATGTTGCATAATCCAGCTTGAAGGTTCCTGAAAGAAGTGATGCAATAGCACTGGGTAGCTGACGCAAGATTCTGGAAAGTAGAAATACCGAGACTCTTCACTATGAAAAATCAGTTGAACCTTAATTGTGGAAGTGTGTACTGTGGAAAGAACTACAGTTTACAGTGTGAAAATAAATGTAGTAGAAATCAAGTATTTGAAGATACATCTATCAGTGAATGGGAATTGAACTGTTTCTTTTAAATATCAAAGAGTTAGTGTGTTAGTGTACTCGTATATAAACTAGTGTTTTTAACTTCGTATTTGAAAAAATAGTCTTTTTAAAATGAACTTTCGTGTTTCAGTTAACCATAAAGATCCGTTACAATCTAATTGCTGAGATTATTTTATCGCATTTAAAATAACTTACTATTAGTCTTCGCTAGAAAAGCTGTGTTAATGCTAGCATGTTAGTCTTGTACATATAGAATAATAACTCTCAATTTCGAAATTTCCGATATCGGTTTATGCGAATCCATTTTAATTCCGAAATAGCGTTTAATTATATTGAAATAAGGTAATGCTCTTATGTATGTGTACCACATGTCCCTTTTTAATTGTTAAAAAAATAGAGTGTACCTTAACAAATTTCACGAAGGCATAGGTTAGGTCGAAAATATCAAGGAAAGCAGTTTGAAAAGTTATTTACAGCTAAACATACTTTCGAAAAAACGGATATAACTTTCATTACATTTACATAAGTATTACAGATTAATTCAAATAATTGTAATATCGTTCCACTAACGAGAGCTGTTGATTTGTACTCGAAACGATCTCCACTTCCAAGAAATCCCGAATACAGTGGAATTGCCCCGAAAGGTCGACCCCAAAGTAATTTGTCGAGCTGAACTTGAGCTCTTTGCGCGTTGACGGGGCGAGACTCGTTCTGTCTCTCTTCGACACTTAAAACGAAACCGGCTGAGGTCGGCATAGCGGAATTGCCTTCCCAAGCAGGTTACCTGTGTGTGTTTGCCAGCGCTCAAAAGAACCCGGATTTAAATAAACACGAAATGTTTGCCCTGCTTCATGAGTAATGATAAATGTTTTCAACAACGTAATTTAGAAGACACGTGCGCTCAGGGCAATCTTTTCACTACGTTTGAGGCTCCCAAGCACAGTTCATGTGAGCACGTGATACAGAGAAACCACTGACGAGAGACCACTGACGAGAGACCAGGTGACTTGAACAAGTATAAAAGGTCCAAATTAGCAGAAAGACTGTCGGTGGATAAAAGCAAGCCTCTTCCATAAGTTAAGCACCCCAACCAATTCTCTTGTCACCCCAACCAAATACAATATATTAACATCTATAAAAAACCACCAAACATAAATTTCAATATAATATTATCAAGATCTATAGGGTCTTCTCGTCCCCTATTTTCATTTGAGCCTTTTAACTCAAAAGTAAAATTCGATTCATCACTCCGAGACAGTCATTATTTCGTCAAACCATTCATTCCAGCCTCCAATTAAAAGACTAATGATTATGCTTCTGAATGAATTCACCTAGTTGAGAATAATGGTGGTATGTCGATTAACCATCTCATAAATAGGGCCCGGATTTGTAAACAAAGCTGCTTTATTGTGATAATTGTTACTTGGAAAATGAAGAAATTTCTTTACTTATGAGCTCATTTAGGAATTCTTGTGACTTTTTCCTGCATATTAGAAGAATTGTTTAAATAATAATGGAAACTGTAGTAATAATGTTTCACAGATAATATATTTTTCACATATAAAATAAATTATTTGGGGGAATAATAAAAACAACAGAAATTCATGTGGAGTAAGCACACAAGTGCGGCTTGGAATTGGGGAAATTGTTTCTGATTCGTTGTTGCAACAATTCAAGAAACCCGCTCCCATTGTCGGATTTCAATGAAGAGGTGATTTAAATTTAGTTTTAAAAAAAGTTTATAATTTAGATAAACTTTCTCAAAATATGTAAGAATATATCCCATTTATGTAAACATTCTAAAATATGCAAGAATGGCGTCAGAATATACTATCAATTTACATATGGTTTCAAAAATGGTGGTTCTGGCGTGAAACACCATACTGACATCTGTTCAGACTGGTATGTATTAACGTTTTGGTCGCACGTTTAGTAGCTTTACTGCGACGTACGAATCACAGACTGCGGCGGCATGAGTTCTGCGAGTAACGGGAGGTAGTAGATTCGGTTCTCTCAAAGGAAGTTGTTTCTTTGTAATGCCCGGAAACGTCGAGATTTATCCATTATCCCACCCTGTACCCGGGCTGAAAATGCTGGAAATTTTCTATTATCCTTGACCATCGAGAATTTTTCATCCTTCGAAAATCCACGTTTCTCGCCTGGGATCGAACCTGCGCTCTGGGAGCTGAGACACCGCCCACCGAGGTTATAGAAATACAGTAAACCCTCATTAACACAAATTCCAGGGACTGAAATAATCGGAGATCGTGTTACAAACATTCGTGTTATATAAATAATATAAATATAATATTAATATAATATATAAATATAATAAAAATATATATAATATAAATATTCGTGTTATATTATAAATACCAAACCAATTGGACCACGGCCCATCAGCCCGGAAGACATCAAGAATATATTACAAATGGTATTATGGTAATCCCTTGCCGGGACTGAAGTTTTGTTCGTGTTACGACGAAATTCGTGTTAAGCGAGTTCGTGCTAACGAGGGTTTACTGTATAAATAAATTGAAATTGTAGTTCTTAAATTATGATCGTGTCGAAGCATGTAAAGCCAAACCACTAGAATCCCTTATCTCTTTATAATCATTAATTAATGCATAATTGCTTAGGACGGGTTGAAACCCGAAAGGTTGAATGAACTGTCAATGAATTAATCCATCGATTGCATGAATGTCATGATGCAGTCAACAAAAGAGTGCATAATCTGGCACTAGAACTAGCATGGACCTAGTGTCTCCATTCAAAATAAGGGCTAATTAATTTATATTTCAAAAGGCCGTGCGAAGGGCCTTTTGAAAGGCGAAACAAAAGATTTACATCTGCGCGTTGTAAGTATGATGGGGGAATAAGACTTTGCAGAGGACTATAAGCGGACGGAGTGGGCCACAAGCGACGTACACGGAGAAGAGCGTGACATCAACGCAGATAGTCGCAGATACTCAGACGCCAGTATGCTATGGCAATAGCAAGTAGGATGGCGGCGGTAAGATCTCGGGGAGCTGGATAGGGGTGGAATCCGAAAAAATGGTTTCGCATTTTAGAAAAAATAATAGACAAAAGTTTATTCCTGTAATAGAACGAGATTCGGAACTATAGCTTGGTAAACTGGAGGAAGAGTCTAGCTATATTCGAGCTACTCCCGATGGTGGCAGAGTTCTGGACTGATCCCTGACAACGTTGACTTTGTATAAAGGTTGGCGCAATACCACCCGCCTTACTGATAATTCTAGAGACCGGCTTCTTGCATTCTTTTATAGATCGATCCACTGATCGATTCCCCCGAACAGTTTCACGGGGATTCTGAGCAGTCACTTAAGTAATGGGACACGATTGCCTGCGATGAGAAACGTGTTTCCCAAAATTAGATGAATTTATGAACCTCTGGCTTCTTGAAAATTTCGCCATTATTTGAGGACCATATCCTCTGTAATTGATATAAAGGTATGAAATGTGAAATAGCACTTCAATAAGAATATTATCTGTTTCACTAGTCTACATTATTAAAATAATATGGCCACAGATTTTACTACGGACAAAAATGTTTATTCAGAATGAATGAATTGTGCACGTGCTTTGCACGCCATTCTGTACATATATATATATATATATATATATATATATATATATATATAATTAGTTTTACTGAATATTTTCGTTTGAATTTTCTTTGAATTGCCTAATGATGGAGAAAAATATTCCTCGAAACGTCGCTCAGTTAACTCTTATCTAACTACCTGAAAATCTGAATAAACATTTTTGCTTGTTGAAAGAATCTGTACCCATATTCTTTAAATAATATTGAAATGTGAAATAGTAGACATTTTTCCATTCATGTGTGCTCAATCATGTAAATTGTAGTTTTAAAAAGATGCGCCAGCTCTTTGTGTCTTTCAAACCACCGTGCGAGAGGGCGACAGCAGGTGAAGAGCTTGAGCGCCGAGGGGAGACCCAGATCTGTCTCTCGAGTGCGTTGCTCGCAGATGTCACGGTCGTTATCCCCCTCTTCGAAAGAATTCCGCTTTTCCTAATGAACATTTCTCTTTGAAACTACTAATTGCGCTCTCTCAACTCTTCGTTGCCGTGAACGCTCCTGCGTTTATGTTTCAAAAGTTTTCTCATTTATAATTCAAGTGCTTTTAGGCAGATGGTAATCCAGAATTCTTTCTTGTTCATTTGTCGTTAACGATATGAAAATCACTACCACAATTTCGAAAATCGGTGCTTTACGCCTCCGTGCGTTGCGTGGATGAATTGCTTTAAAAATGATTGCCAGTGATACATTTTTTCAATGAAACGAATTTGTAATGCGGTGGAGGGGAAACTCTGATATGGAAAATTGTATCAAACTGAAGAGCCCATTTGCTTCGATCGCTTTGACTCATTTAATCTACGCGAGAATGACGTCGAGCTGGATCGATTTGAAGAGTAAATTTGTACTCACGAACGAGTAGTACTGTGCGGTATTCCGATTGACCTCACTCGCGTATTGCTATGTATTTTGAATTTACGCTCAAGGATAAGTTGAATGCAACATGATATGGATAATATTACTTGCCATATCTACTTCTTTTCTTTTCCATTCATTATATTCATTTTCGCCTCTATTAGGAATTTAACTTGTTTAGTTAATGGACACATTCTATGCGGTTCATGTGCGACATGTGTTTATAATGGGTGACTTTCCTAACACTGTGCGAAGACTGAGTATTTACATAATAATTGAAGTACGTAGTGTACTTTTTTATTTTTTTCCTCCTTGGAAATTCGAATTAAGTCTCCCGGATATTGCTTCATACACACAATATTATTCTCATAACCGTAGACCCAGAATTCCTTGATCCTAATAGTTTTCTCAGAAGCTTTTACTATCTTTTAATTCATTTCCTGAAACCTATGGCCCTGGGTTTCCGTTGTCGCTTGGTCGCACTGAGACTGATACAAGTCGCAGCATTAGCGGAACAGCGCATTCACATTACCGAGACGAGCGAGGGCGGGGCGTGGCCGGGCGGGCGAGGAGGGGTGCGACGGAGGAGGTGGCGGGCGAAGAGGGGAGGCTAGGCAGGCTGGCAGACGGATAGGCGGGCGAGCGCAGACAGCCGTGAATGGATGCGGGAGAGCGCGGGGAGCGTGGTTGGAATAGGCGGGCATGGATGAGGTTGACGGATATGTGCGTGGGAGAGCGCGGGTGGGTTTGGGTGGGCGTTGAAGGTGTGGGGAGAACGAGCACGCATAGGTAACGAAGGCTGCATCTCGACACTCGTCAGTGAGACCTGGCAGGACGTGAAACAGGCCGCCTTCCAGGGCACGGCACAGGGGAGACGCTGATAATCTACCTGGAGGTCTTGGTCGCACGAAGAACACGTTACGAAGCTTTGCCTCGGTCGCTAGCACGATGTTCTTCCTTCCCTCCACCTTCCACCTTCCTTCTATTATCATCTAGGTTGGCTCTCAACATACTCTTATCTTAAAAGTTAAATGAACCTCGCATACACATATTACCTTTTGAAATTACTTCATTCAGTAGTTCCAAATTCAGTAATTCAGAATTCGAGTATTCATCAAACACATGTTATTTGAAAGGGTTAAAAATATTTCCTTTGAAGCAGAGAAACTGAAGGAAAGAGAGAAATAAAGCTGTAGCTTTATTTCTCTCTTTTTTTCTTTATTTCTTCATTTCTCTCTTAGCACAGCAATAGCGAAGTGTTTTAACACTTCGCCATTGCTATGCTAAGATGGTCAGCATTTTAGTAATATAGCCTGTCATAGCCTAGAATAATAATCATGACTAAAATTGAGATTCTCAAACATAGCCTTCATATGTTCATTATTCACGGTTTAAGTACAAGTAAGAAAGTACCGGAATGCATCGTAAATAATGTAATCGTGACTGAATTTTAAGTTAAGGTACTCATATCTGGACGGCCTGTGTCCATAATTCACGATCCAAGAGGGGACCCGGGAATTCACGGAAGCGTCTCCGAGGGTAGCGAGGGTTGGGCGGAGGGTTGAGGGTGGATGAGAACCACGGCGCGTTTCTTCTCCCTGCGTGTGATCTGCTAGCGAGCCCTAATGGAGGACGCGCACGGGCGAAGAAGACGCCGCTGGAAGGAAGGAGCGGAAAGCGCAAGGGAGACTGGAGTGGAGGACGGTGCAGAATACGGAACGGAGAGTGGGGCGGAGGACGGACGGGAGAGAGGGCGGAACGGAGGGCAGGGGCTGGGAGTTCGGCAAGAGACCGCTAAGTGGAAAGGGGTTGAATGGAACGGTACTGTGGGAACGAAGCAAAGAAGGAATCCGTGAGGGGCGTGAAAATGGCTGTAACGGCGGTAAATAGAGGCTGTTCTCGGAAAATTGTTCATTAGTGACATGAACCACACGGCGCGCAAAGCCGTGCTCCTTCTCGGGAATTGAGGAAGTGTAATAGTTTATTTTAATAAATTCTGTAAGACGATGGACGTTACTGCACTGACATGCTAGCTTTAGGTCAAACGAACATCTTACGTAAGTGGCACATTATATTTTTTAAATACAGTTAGTGGGTTGATGGTGATGACATATTCGAAAATCATCGTGCGTACTCTGTTAGACGGACCGCAAACGGTATTACGCTTCCGTGGATCCTCTGGAAGGGTGTCAGGGAGGGTACGGGAGCGCGTTGCAGACACAATGCGGCTGCTGTCCTCGGAGGTGGCAACGAGCCTAGTCGACTTGTCGGGGCTGAAGATCCTCTGCGGGAGGGGGGGAGTGGGCCGAGGGCGAGGGTAACGGCAAGGCGGGGGCGGGGGCGGAGGCCGAGAAAGCGGCGGAGCGGCGCCGCGGCGGCGAGACAGCTTGATTACAGCGACGCCGCCCCGCTGGGCTCGCCTCTGCCCGCCGCCTTGCCGCCCCGCTGCGCGGCGTCTGCCCTTCCGCCCCGCCTCGACTACCGCCGCTCCTCTCGCCGCTCACTCCGCTACCGCCACCGTCGATGCTCCTATCTCTGCTGTGACCGGGAGTACCGCTGCTACTAAGCCTTCACCGCCACTGCCAACGCCGTCGCCGGCGTAACCATCGTCGCCACTGCTGAAGGCAACACCGCCATTCGCCGCCTTTGCCACCGCTATCATATCTGTCTCCCTTACTGCATGTTTTCTTGATTCTCATATAGATTTGACCACCTGTACCCCACCTTAATGAACACCATCACCGCCGCCACCACCACCTCCTCCTTTTTTTTCATCGCCGCCGCTACCATCACCATCCCCACCAGCGACGCTCCTGCTACTGCTCACCTATGATCACCTCTTCATCTTTAATACCATTTCCATGTGCACTTTCGTCTCCGCTACCACCTCTGCTGTTGTAATATCCTTACCAAAGCCTCCTGTCCTCATCTCCGCATCCGTCGGATTGGGAGCACTGGGAGTCTACGCCGTTTACACCCTCTAAGCGTCCTCGCTCTTCTGGCAAATGCACCGCCGACCGCGACAAATGCAACGCCATTTCAGCCTCTCTTGACGTCTCAATCGTTCTCAATTAAGTGGGATTGGTCTTCTATTCTAAGAGAGTGCACTCACGTCAGACGTTAATTTGGCCCGTCCTGGTTCTACAATATTTGTTTGTTTGTTTTTTGGTGAAATAGTAATGTGATTGGAGATTAGTTTTTCATGTTAAAATTCGCAATAATGAATTCCAATGGAAACCTTGGAAATCATTTCATTGGTCAGGAAATGACGATACAATGAAATATCACTGAGGCAAAGCAACCAAGAACCTAAAGTTGGCATTTGCAAAATTAACAAATTATATTTTACACATTGCACACCTTTGGAACATATACTTGACACCTCTTTAATCGAACCGTGAGAAATACCCGATGTCTAGAAACGTTTTATCTTTCATCGTTTCGACATTGGATCGTTTTGTCACGTTCGTAGAACGAGGATGGATACATGAATCGCCGTAACGTGTTATTTGTCAAGAGAAGACGTTATTCCTACTAAAAAGGGAAGTGAGTTCTTAAACTCATAATGAAGTTAAATAAGTAAATAAAAACAGTATTCAAAAAGTACTAAGATAGAAGTAATGAATATTTTGTCATTTCGTGCTGCTATTTCTCCTTGGGGATGATAAATCTTCCATGCCCCGTGCTTGTCGCCCCGTGCCTCCGAGGCGTCGTCTAAAGCGCGCCAAGCCACGCCGGAAAGAGGCACGTGGCCGGGCTGCGGCCAGAAATTAAAACAGCCGCGGTTCGGCGCGTGCAGCGGTAGTTAATGAAAACTCCCGCCCACTCCTCCGGTCCCCGTCTCTGCCTCAGTCACCGTCTCCGTCCCGCCCCTGTCTCCCCTTCGCCCTTGTCGCGGCTCCCGCTCTCGTCCCCGCCGAGTGGCGGCATTGGCAGTGGCGGGGGTGATGGGGCCGGCGGCGGGGGCGGCGGCGGCGGCGGCGCAATCGATAGGAGGGCCCGCGCGGTCTGCCTCTGTCTGAGAGCCGTGCGCTTCCGCGGCACGGTGCGCTAGAACAGCTGCCTAGACGAGTTTTCGTCTACTCGTGGCTATCGCTGTCTGTGAGATCAAAGCAGTTTTGAGACACGTGGCCCGCTTTCCATTCCTCGAGGATTGTTCAGAAATTCGACGATTTAATAGCAAATTAGTTTTGTTGCAGGTAATGTGATCGCATTAGTCGAGTGAAGTTAAACATGTGATTTATTTAACTTCACTATTACCGGGAATGTGGACAGTAGTTCAGTAAAAAAAACTAGCGCTACAACAGCGTATACATTCTCTCGTTATTCGTAACTTTTGCAATTTCCGAAAATTCAGAAATTGCAGCGAAAATCAATCCTGCACTCGTCTTATAGACGGGACTGACGGACGGACAGACTGTCAGACAGACACATAGACATACAGACAGAAAGACTGACATTTTGCTGTAAACCAATGTTCCAGCACGAAGGACCCAGAAAACCTGGACTCTGAATATATATTTCAGGAAGCTAATTACTACATACAGGAGCAAGAATTATCCTCTTTTGGCAATCAGGGATCTACAATAAGAGTTGTCTGTCGAATAATTGCCGTTTTTCGTTGGAGCATTACAATACTTTCTCTTTACTTCGAAAATGCATAGTATGCGAGAGCGAGAAAGGGAAGTTAAGGAGTATTTCAGAAGAAATGTAAATTTTACGTGGACTTACACGAAAAGAGGACCAAAGTTATTTTCAGTAGGGAACGTTCTCAAATCTCAAACTAACCCCTAAAATGATTTACCGTCAAATGCTAATGCGCCCTCGTACACCAATCAATGCTGTACTATGTCGTTTGGTGTAGCTATTTGTATTTGTCGTACTCCCATTAATGTGAGAGTGTGCTTGAAAAGTGGGCTTTTTAGAATCTGGATATACTTCCAAGTATTCATATTCCAGCAGAGGGTTTTCCAGTTCTTACATTTACACCCAATGCTGTAATTGTGTTGTTGTTGTTATTATTATTATTATTATTATTATCATTATTATTATTATTATTATTATTATTATTATTATTGCTCCATATCACGACTACAGATGTTATGATTCGGCTGAGTATAAAATCTACTCCAGGTTGCAACCAGCTACCTAAGGAGCAGATCTAGGGACTGTCGGTTGCCTCTACAATACTTTGCGCAAAATGTGAACTGTGCCAAATCAAGCAATTTCTTGCATTTCCCAGTCCTTTGAATGACCTGGAAGTTGCGCCAATTTCTCACACAAATTTTGCGGAACAAATCCCAGAGCTCCGATAACTATCGGGACGACCTGTGCTTTTACGCCCACATTCGGCTGATCTCAATTTCCAAACTCTTGTATTTAAGACGTTTCTCTGCCTCCTTGGTTACGACATTTTGATCGCAAGGCACAACAACATCTACAAGTAGACACGATTTTTTCTCAAAATCCCGGATAACTATATCCGGTTTGTTTGCTGCTATCGTGCGATCCGTTTGAATTTGTTGGTCGTACAATATTGTACAGAGTCCAACCGATGTCACCGGTTTTGGTGAGTGTTCGTACCACTTGGGGCATGTGTTTGGAACTTCGATCTGCCAGTGGAGATAACTGCAGACCCTGTCTTGTCTTTTTAAGTATTCGGTCTTTGCTAGAATTGGACAAGCTGAGACAATATGATCAATGGTTTCTACTTGCTCCTGGCAAATGCGGCATTTGTCATCTTGGGAAATTTTGAGAACCGCTTTATCATAATGGAGCTAGTAACCATGGAGCTTGTAACCAAAGTCAGCTTGCGACAACTATCTAGATAGTGGGATCAAACTAATGCAAAAGAGCAGGGATAGTGAATATCCTTGAAAATACTCATGTTGATCTGCAAACTTCTGGTTTCTACTGCTTCCTTTCTGCTCTGTATTAGTAACCTGGAACTCCACGACGTCATACTAGCCTTGCCAAATTCAATAAGTCTAGGATGAAATCGATTGATCCCCAGGGTCTGCAAAATCCAATCTGTGGTACACTGTGAAAGGCTTTTTGGTTGTCAATCCAAGTCATGCGCAAATTAGCGCAAATTACGTTTTCGTTTCTTTACATCATTCAAGATGACTTTATTCAGTAGCAAGATTTCCGTGCAGCCATAAGAACCTTTACGACATCCTTTTTGTTCAGCTGGCATTAGGTGATTCTTCTCTAGATGTCTGTACATTTTGTCAGCTATGGCCGAAGATATAACTTTGCACAGTACTGGCAGACAAGTGATTGGCCTGTAGTTCTTCGCCAAAGTGCTGTCTCCTGCTTTGGGTAGCAGATACGTGATGCCGCGTGTGAGGAATTCCGGGAGTTCTTTTGAATTTTCCTAAATTTTGTTAATAGCCTTTGCTAGATGAGGATGTAATGATGTTAATTTCTTAATCCAATAAATATTTTTTATTATTATTATTATTTTCTACTTCATTATTTCTTTACAAGTAATTCCTGCTGAAGTCACAGCTTGCCAGTACAAGTATATGGCCGTACAGTGAAGAACTTCCTCATACTGTACTCTAAACAACTTTTGTGTTCGCCAGAAATACCAGAAATCTTACTGAAGTAATGATTTATGGTATCTTCATTTTCTTGACCCTTCGTTCTACCTCACTCAAGACTCAAAAACTTTCTGAGGATGCTCGCTCGACCCAATGTCTATGCTCGCTCGCTCGGCCACTGCATAGTCCCAAGGTGTTATTCTCGTAACTGTAGATTTTCTCTCCTGCCATTTGTTTGTGACTACACGTATTGCTGATACTATTATACAAACATTTGTACTATTATACTAACTATTATACAAACATTATACAAACATTTGTATGTACTATCTCCACTCTCTACACACTGTATATATTTTTCAACTCAACAGCTAGTGGCTTGTAATTTACGTTACAGAACAAAAAACAACACGGCAATATTGCTGAAGTGTGTCCACTACAATACTAATGATGTGATTCCATCAACAAAAGTAATCATGAAATGATCTTCATATTTTAGAAGGAATGCATGGGCGAAATTTGAAAGTTACACGAATTGCTTTTCTAACGTGGAATAATTTCGGAATAGTTTAGACCACGGCTTGGGTCTCCCCTACCTAACCTAACCATTCAGCCAGCATTTGTCTCGACCGAAGAAGAGAAACCGCAGAGAAAACCACACTCAGGCGCGGCGCACTCCTGAATTCAACCCTCTCAACTATGTTTCGAACAGTCCCCCATCCGATTACTGAAGTTAAATGACCCAGTATGGCCTAATACTTGCGTGGAAAAGGGATCGACTGGCGTCCATGACTGGTAGGAATGGCAAGTTGCAAGTTGTGGTTAAACAAAGAATACTATACTCCATGCTGTAATCGACTGGGTAGCCGAGATCGCTAAGACGCGCTTCCTTGGCGGTCTCTGTTCGAAGGATCGGGAATTCGATTCTTGCCTCGAAATGAATGTATGGGTGTTGTGGCATTGTGGACTGCTCCAATCGCCATTTATCTCCCTTCACTACTTTTCTTCCCATTCCTTAGCGGCCTGGTGAAGCTGAGTTTGGAGCAGCTGCACCTAAAGACGCATTACACCAAGACGTTACACCAATCGTGTGGAAGGCATGGAAATTTGATGTTCTGGCATGAGTAATTTCGGAAAGAATGTATTACTCTGTAAACCTTTTTCATTCCAGATTGAGATACCTCCTATCAAATTTGTGATCTGTTGCCGAGATGGACTTACGGGAAATACGGAACTGAAAGAGACAGACCTTTGGATCATATTCGATGCCCTAGTAGGGGGAGGGTCCCATCTCAATGAGAAGCAGAACGAGGCAGAATGCCCTGGGAAATCGCAGCACGGGAGACTCCTGTAACGTGTCAGGTTGGGTGGGTCACTGAGAGGGCTGATTGGCTGAAAAGCTACCTGATCAAAAATGAGTACCAACCAAATCTAGACCCTGCATTAATCATGGAGTTTAAGACTGTTGACAATTCCCGTCAACGATGCAGTTCCATAGGAATTAAATAAATGCTGGAATTGTGCAAGTTTGGGTTAAATGAACATCACACCTGCAGTTAAGTGAAAACATTATTGAAACGATTTGATTATTTAATTCACTGCCCTTTTAAACATATTTTTTCTCCTTAGAACATTCGTCTTCTGCATATCGTAAATTTGTCCACTCACAAAATAAAAATTAGAGAATATTTATAGAATGGAAAAGAACTTTAAAATATCGGTTGCACTTCCCCATTGCGTGTCTATGAGCAACCCTGGCATCTACCCCGTACACAGGTTTTTCCCCAATTGGATATTCTCTGCTCCACGAATTTGAAACGGATCTTAATTTTTGGGTGTACTTTGTTCCCAAGATGAACCGCGAAAAAGAAGCAGCCTGGATCAAATGTGCAAAATTTTCTCACGTCTTCAGCTGATATTATGATAAGGGGGCGGATTTTAATGAAATGCCGTTTTTTCTCTAGAATGATGCCTTTTAAATAGAAATTCATTTTATGTTATGACAAAAATAATTGACCCATTTTTGTACTTTTTTTTTTCATTTTTCTTCGATTTCGATTAATAAGTAAAATTTTACCTTTTTCGGTATTTTTAAAGCATTTTTTCCTGATTTCATTGATTTTAATACCATTTTAATGGTATGTATGTTTTTATGTACATGGCGCGACAGCCCGTGTACGGGCCCAGGCCTACCGGTGACACCCCTGCCTCGCGACCATGGATTTAGGGGGTACGTGTGGTTAGCACGTAGACATCCCCACGCCGTATTCTGGTCCTCTCAACCTGAGAAGTGCATTTTCTCATCATTACATAGCAACATATACTGGGGCATTTCTAAGGAAAACACATACTGTGGTGATATCTCCACCGGGAATCGAACCCGGGGCCGCATAGTGCAAAGCGAGCATGCTGACCAAGAGGTGGCCACGAGGCTAATTTTAATGGTACTTGTTCAAATAATATTTACGAGATGCAACAAATGTTCTTATCAGATATTTTGAGTTTCTTATCCGACATCTCTAGATTGATGTATGTAATCTAAGATCCCTGTGACGCCTCCAGAACCATTGTCGGTTCGGCGGGTTTCTTGATAACTAAAGACACAGATTTCCTAGTCCAGTTCAAACCAAAAATTTGCAGGCTGAGTTGAACGAAAGGAAGAAGCCTCAGTTACATTAGTAACGTATCCAACAGCTTGAGTTGTTCGTCTGAACTGGTTTGATAATATTTTTTTACTTCATTTTTCTTTGCCTCAATGGCATTGTTAAAACATTTAAGAGCATTTTATTGATCATTTTTGGTGATGTTTTAGCTCATCAAAATCCGCTTCTAATTATATTATATAAGCGCTACAAATAGTACAAGAAAGTATGCTGTTGTAACACCTCCAGTTTCCTGTAGGTACTCCGTGACTGCGATGTGCTGTCTTTCTCGGTTATGTTTTTCACTCTACAGAATTCATTCTTTGTTGAAACACTTTTTTCTTCCTTATGCGCGGATTCTATCTCGTTATCGTATTGTGTTGATCTGGATTTCCGGTGCTTTTGTTTTGCAGCTTTCGACTTAAACCTTCAAGTTCCATTTCCCTCCGTCACACCATGCCTCGTTGCTTTGCACCATCTGATAATGAAGCGCGTTTGCTCCGTAAGGTGGGTACAGGTTTTTTTTGTTGAGATTCCTTTGAAATTACTTCTTTAGGCAAACATAACATTAACAAATTCAGAATTAAAACCTGAAGCTCGCGATGCGTATAATCATTAATTATTTTGCATTGCAGTAATAACTTTAAACGAACGTGTTTATTAACAAAAATGTATTTTTGTACGAATCTCCTTCAGTTGTATTCCACCTGTTTAGTTTTTTCCATGCACTGGCTGAATTGCTGGGCAAAATAAGAAGTCTTGAAATACAGGCGAAATAAGGGGAACCTTGTGACTTAATAGAAGATACGCAAAAGACGAGAAACCTTGAGTAGAAAGCGATGAAAGTATTAGTGAGTGAAAGAAGTTTAAACACAAGGATATGGACGAAAATGATCTAGACATGAAAGAAGAAATGAAGGAGTAAGTGAAAGACAGAGAATGTGAAGTTCATAAGCTAGAAAAATAATGAAAACTTATATATCCATTCCCATTTCTTCTCCTCTCTTCAATGCAACAAATAGTCGAGAAGGCTAAATAAACCAAATCTATCTATCTATCTATCTATCTATCTATCTATTTAGTCAGCGAGCTTTTAGGTGTTAAAGTGAGAGTTTTTACCATTTGACTTTCTGAAGAACTTTCTGTCTATAATCTCGACTCCAAATAGGTACGTATTTTATAATCTCTCTGTTGACAAAACGAACGTGGAGAAGGAACTGTCCGAACTCCTTGTAAGTGCTCGCAACTTCAAGGTTTATGCACGCAACCTTTTCATTCTACAAGTACATCTGAGTGCGGAAGAGGTCAGTTCTCTCCACTTCCCTTCCCTCGGCCTTCGTCACCATTCCTTCCTCTTGCTACCAGATGCTCGTTCGGACCCTCTCGACCGCTCCTAATGAAGTTATCGCCAAGATCTCCGCAGTAGAAGTGGCCTCACTTTACTCGATATCGATTGATTAAAACTTCGTCTTCATAAGGTTAACTCAGTTTCCTCTGTCTCTGAAACGTACTCTACCGTAATAAAGTACATAAACGAATCTTTCAAAAACAGTCTCGCCTCTTTTTGTTTGTAGATTACTGTCTCGTCTCCCTTCACGCCAGTGTTGGTTCTTTCACAGACCTTCTTGGTTCCATTAAATCGTTCTCAAAGATTTGAAAATTCTAATTACGGTAGATCCATTTTATCTTGAGTGAACAAGTATAGTTAGCTACGTTAGGTATTTTTTGCATTTTAATCCTCGTTCTACAAGGCTGAAATGACCCTGACCGTTCCTTTATTAAGGGATATTGATAATGCTAAATGATAACTTGATTTAATAACGTGACACAATCTAAATGACTAAATTAGAACATATATTTGGTTTCATCTGTTGATATTTATTTATTACTTATATAAATAATCTCTAAGTTTCTGAATAGCGGTATTCAGTATTTTTACCTTTACAATCAGTAGTTTTTTTCTTTGAAAATAAATTGATTGAGATTTGTTTGTTCCTATTGTTGTTTGTAATTCTGAGATTAAAATGACCACTCCTTTGGCTCGTAAATGTCGAAGCGCTCGAGCGGAACAGGAGACCTGAGAACGGGCAACTAAATGATAGTTAAAAGGCAAACAGGTCGGTAGTCGCGAAAAATAAGAGCTACTGCAAACTGCTCGTCCCGTTTCATCGCGCGCCGGCAAGGTAGAGCGTCAGCAGGTAGACATCTCTCCCGCCGATACCTCTTCAGACATCGCCGCTTCAAGATAAGACGTTTTGCGTCATTAGGGGGTCGTTTTTGCGGCGCGTAATCCGTCGGTCGTTTTTGTGGCGCGCTCGTAAAGCCAATCCGCGCCAGCTGGAAGCCGCCCCGCGCCATCCGCCGCGCCGCACGCGCCACGAGCCGGGCCGACTCGCTCCACCACCGCCGCCGCCGCTTTCTGCCGAGATGCAGAACAACGCGCACCTGCGCCACCTGGAGTTCGTCTGCGCGCCCCGCGCCTAACGCGGGAATTGGAGTCCGATAAACAGAACGCGACCGGCTTCGTGGCACAGGGGTTTGGCGAATCGTCCACGGGTGCCACTATCCAGTGGTATTCCTCGGTATCTCGAATATGAAAACGGCTGAAGTTGGGTGGGGCTGTCTGGGGGAGAATCCTACCGGCCGGGCTGTTCTGATCGGTAATTTTCTGTGATTTCTCCTATCAGTACCAGGTGAATACCAATGCAGTACCGTGACAAACGGGCCACGGACAACACACTTATCTTTCCTCCCTCTTCTGTCCTATCCTCACTCCTTACATACATACATACATACATATTCACATACACTACTCTACCACACCTGTCGGGAGACCAGTCTGGAGCTTACAGTTTGCCCCACTGGTGAGTGATGCCAGGATGGGGGAAACCCCGCAGGCCGACTTGTAGGTCGGTACTGGTCCTTACCATTCAGCGGGTGGAGAACACCGTCATCTTCCATGAGAAAACATGCTCCATACTTACGGAACTAAAGATCAAAGCAGTTAAAGCGTGCGAAAACACGAAATAATGAATCGAATGTGAAGAAGAAAAGTTCAAGTTCCTTTTATCGAATGTTTTGCCCTAACGAGTTGTGCGTTGCTCTGTATTGTGTTTTCCAGAAAAGAGATGGGCATTGAGAAAATGACATGCCGAGGCATTCGAGTTTTGGGGGTTCCGATTGTCGAGGTCCTACTACTCTGAATTGATGAGAAAAAAATACGCTCGTTGCTGGCAAACGCTCCAGTTACGGGATAGTGATTTTCAAATACATTTGATGATGATGGAAGAACTATGCATGTCCTGCGATGTTACGTTACACTGTTGTGTTATAAGCTTCGTCAGAAACAAACAAAATGTACTGGATAAATCGACAAAACGATTTGAATTCTATGTATTGCTGTCAGAAAAACGACTTCGCTGTATCTGCACTTGACAACGGTCGCGACGCAGCGTTCTTTAGTGACGCTTCTTTCAGCGGTACTCCGCTGGATGTTTAGCCTACCCTAGCCCAACCTGGCGCAGGGGACCGCAAAATAGTCCTGATATCTACATAAGGAGAATTATCCGGAAAACGTAAATACAAACAGTATAAACCTTGATAAAGATTTATTTATATAGGGCGTATTAATTCCACATATACTGTTCATTTATTTGATTATTGCACAATATTGAACGAACATTAACTGATTTCAAACTGATCATTTATTTAATAAAAAAAATTATACCAAATTCGTGACAATTGAACCGTTTAGGGAAGGCAAAATTTCCAGATTTCTTCTCTTATATGTGATTATTTACAGCAAAATTAAAATATAGTAGTGGAGTCCTTTTTCAACTGGAGAGTATATGTATGCTTGTAAAATGGTTTTACACTACATCACTGCGTACTAAAAATAAACACACGTGGTCTTGTAATTGAAGAATAATCTCGTGTTTCGTGTGCGTATGCGTTTTGGGTGTATGAAGAAATTATTTTCAAAGTTAATAAGGAAAGTTGACCTGTATTCGATTTGTGGTTTTCAGTAGTTTATACATTTTGAAACTAACGGATTTATTCGATCATTCTTCGTTGATCGTTGAACTTTACATCTAGTTGAAACCCGTTGCATTTTTTCTCAGTACGTTATACATTGTTCTAATATCAGAAAGTTGGCAAACTCGGCATGTCCTGAGGTGATGCCATACATTGTTCTATCGTTATACCTATTGCTTCCCATTCAGTGTCTTTTTTAGCTTCTCCTTTACACTTTTCTCGCCTAGATTCCTCTTTCTCACATCCTCTCATTACTCTTGAGATTTTCATTGTGCCATCAAACTCTCGTCTCTCTCCGCCTCCTCAATTCTGTTCTTTGGCTTCTATTTGGGTTGTCCCTTCTCATACCGAACAAACAGGTGCCGAGAGAGAAAAATTCCGCCGACGGCGACGACCGCCGCAGGCCGATCCAGCCACCCGTTCACAACAGCTCTGTTCCTCAGGGGGAGATTCACGAAAATCAGCGTTCCAGCTTTTTGAAGACTGCTTCTCGAGGCATTCCACTTTTTGTTGGCGGTGTAAAATTGCCGGGGCATTTATTTGAAGGCCTCCCTTTGAGCACCGGGAATCAAATTTGACGTTCATCATTCGCGGAAGAATGGACGTAAAAGGCCCTTTAATTTGTCGCGAAAGGTGATGGATTGAAATTGGTAGTGTGTAAATGGAGTTCTGGAACTTCTTTGAAAGTCCTTCTGTGATGATAGGATGATGGTGATGAATGCCATGGTAATAGCCGAGGGAGGAGGCTTACCCCTTTATGACATTTTTTCATTGGACGGCGATTTCAGTAGTGATTTGCCATTGCCTTCCTATGGATGAAAGAATGTCGGGTGATCATGAGGGGTGATTGACGATCAATGCGGATACGGATATAACATCGCCAAAAAACATCGGTATGTAAAAACATCAATGTTCAAAATTAAAACGGAAATGTCAATAATACATCGGTCAAAACAACGATGTTTTAGACATTAAATTTTGAAAACAGGTTTCGTAGAATAATAATATTCTCATGGATGGGAGACAGTGGGGACGATAGCCGTGGTTTTTTAATTTGTAATTATTATTTTCAAAACAAACAAAACATAATAAATTCAGTATATCGATGACACAAATGTCGAAATTTAAAAAAATGTTTTTAAAAAATCGACATCAATGTCGCATCCCTTATAGCTGAGTTATTAAGGGTGGGATGATGCTCAGGTGATATTATGTAGTGGGAGAAGCCAGCCTTGCCAACATCACCCATGCATTACACGGGACCCTATCTCACAACCTCCGGCTCCGCATTCCTTGATGCTGCTTCAAGCTCCTGCGCCACACAGTTTTGCTTCAAGGTCGTAGACAGTGAAATTATGTATTAATTTGTATAGCTCGATTGGTCACATAAATTCACGGAGCCTTGAGGATTCCTCAAGCATGACACGGCATCCTGAAGCTTTAGGTCCTTTCGAAAATCCATCAGCCCATCCGGGTTTGAACCGGCGCATCCATGTTTTAGAAGCAAGAGTGCTTACCTCTAACTTTGGGAGACACACAATGTAATTGTATTATTGTATAAAATGATGCAATATTCTCTTTTCTGCTGTTATGGCTACGTTCGCATTACTGTTTTCGACTTCACTGAGAATCTCACCCGAAACCTCGTCTAGATAGTGGTTAAAGATAGAAACTTTGATTTCTTAACAATTCTACACATAATCTCAATATGGCACCGAAATCGTATATTAAGAAAATTTCTGGCTGTATAACCAACCTGTCTCAAAATCTAGTTTACCCCCAGTGACACTGGTGGCTTCCATAACGGTTTTCTGCTACTCACACACTCCACAATTCCGAGTCCTTGTTTACGGAATGAAATGAATTGTAAATATTTGCTTACTCGCATAATGTATTTTCGCTGTTTTTAAAATGTACACTTAAACAGTTAATTCACGCACGTACTTATTTAATACAGTGAATTTTACCACTTCTATTAAAGTTAGATCTAAATAAAAAAAAACTTTCATGAACTTCGTATGTATATCGAAATTGAAATTTACCTCATGTGATTATTTTTCTCATTTTCATGAGTGTATGTTGATTTCTATCACTGAATCCTTTCGCTTGGTTATTACGAGAATATACCGACCTATATTTTTCATAATAGAAAAATGTGCTGCGACGTTTGCGAAAGAAAATTCTAATGTATGCAAAACGTTTTGAAAATGTAGTTACCCTCGGGGCAGCGAGTGGGAACTCACACAGTGCTTCTCTGCCACTCTCGCCCCCTCCCTCTCTCCTGGGCAATTCCTCGTAGGCGCTTATTAATTTCGCATACGCCCGCGCGCCACAGGCAGCCGAGGGCCGAAAGACGGGTGTCACTTCCCCTCGCCCTGCCCCTCTCCGCACCCCGCCACATCCCGCCGCACACCGCCGCACCCCGCCGCACCCCGCCGCACCCCGCCGCACCCCGCCGCACCCCGCCGCACCCCGCCGCACCCCGCCGCACCCCGCCGCACCCCGCCGCACCCCGCCGCACCCCGCCGCACCCCGCCGCACCCCGCCGCACCCCGCCGCACCCCGCCGCACCCCGCCGCACCCCGCCGCACCCCGCCGCACCCCGCCGCACCCCGCCGCACCCCGCCGCACCCCGCCGCACCCCGCCGCACCCCGCCGCACCCCGCCGCACCCCGCCGCACCCCGCCGCACCCCGCCGCACCCCGCCGCACCCCGCCGCACCCCGCCGCACCCCGCCGCACCCCGCCGCACCCCGCCGCACCCCGCCGCACCCCGCCGCACCCCGCCGCACCCCGCCGCACCCCGCCGCACCCCGCCGCACCCCGCCGCACCCCGCCGCACCCCGCCGCACCCCGCCGCACCCCGCCGCACCCCCGCCGCACCCGCCGCACCCCGCCGCACCCCGCCGCACCCCGCCGCACCCCGCCGCACCCCCGCCGCACCCCGCCGCACCCCGCCGCACCCCGCCGCACCCCCGCCGCACCCCGCCGCACCCCGCCGCACCCCGCCGCACCCCGCCGCACCCCGCCGCACCCCGCCGCACCCCGCCGCACCCCGCCGCACCCCGCCGCACCCCGCCGCACCCCGCCGCACCCCGCCGCACCCCGCCGCACCCCGCCGCACCCCGCCGCACCCCGCCGCACCCCGCCGCACCCCGCCGCACCCCGCCGCACCCCGCCGCACCCCGCCGCACCCCGCCGCACCCCGCCGCACCCCGCCGCACCCCGCCGCACCCCGCCGCACCCCGCCGCACCCCGCCGCACCCCGCCGCACCCCGCCGCACCCCGCCGCACCCCGCCGCACCCCGCCGCACCCCGCCGCACCCCGCCGCACCCCGCCGCACCCCGCCGCACCCCGCCGCACCCCGCCGCACCCCGCCGCACCCCGCCGCACCCCGCCGCACCCCGCCGCACCCCGCCGCACCCCGCCGCACCCCGCCGCACCCCGCCGCACCCCGCCGCACCCCGCCGCACCCCGCCGCACCCCGCCGCACCCCGCCGCACCCCGCCGCACCCCGCCGCACCCCGCCGCACCCCCGCCGCACCCCGCCGCACCCCGCCGCACCCCGCCGCACCCCGCCGCACCCCGCCGCACCCCGCCGCACCCCGCCGCACCCCGCCGCACCCCGCCGCACCCCGCCGCACCCCGCCGCACCCCGCCGCACCCCGCCGCACCCCGCCGCACCCGCCGCACCCCGCCGCACCCCGCCGCACCCCGCCGCACCCCGCCGCACCCCGCCGCACCCCGCCGCACCCCGCCGCACCCCGCCGCACCCCGCCGCACCCCGCCGCACCCCGCCGCACCCCGCCGCACCCCGCCGCACCCCGCCGCACCCCGCCGCACCCCGCCGCACCCCGCCGCACCCCGCCGCACCCCGCCGCACCCCGCCGCACCCCGCCGCACCCCGCCGCACCCCGCCGCACCCCGCCGCACCCCGCCGCACCCCGCCGCACCCCGCCGCACCCCTCCACTGAGGGCCGCGGCACTGCGGCGATTGTGATCCACAACGCTTTTGTCGCGCGCCGCCGCTGGAACGCGCGCCGTTATGAGTGCGTGCTCGCGCCGCGCCGCCGTATTCTGTGTGCATCGGGAACACAAGGCGCGCGCAATGCATTCCCGTCCGGTTCGGCACGGCACGCTGCACCGCTTCGGAACCTATTCATTCCCACAACGCGATCGACGCGGCGACGCGACGCACAACGCGATGCCGGCTGGATGGCTGGCGGCAACCCACGCTGCATTCGCAGCCGCGCTGCTCTGCGGGGTCCGGGAGGGACGGGAGCGCGGGCTGGTGTGGCGATGCGGTCGAAAGCAGAAATAAGGAAAGAACAGTGAGCGACGGACACTTTGAAGCGACGATGTTGTTGTTTTTATTTCTAGGAAACGGACAAAACATATACGACAATGGGGAGAATGTACCTACGTGATCGAATTTTAAAAATTGCGTAAAATTTCAAAACTTTTCCATTTTTATTTAGTCATGTTAGTGAAATTAACTTAGTCCGTTTTGAGTATGTATTTTCAGAAACACACAAGAAAAAATAAAATAATGATTGACTATTCCTTCGTTGGCCCATTGATTTGCCGTCACGATATGTCATGAAAACGGTCAAGGATGAGTGATGCCCCCATTTGTATCACCCAATGAGACATTCTGGTAAACAAATAAGGAAACCAGCTTTTAGAAATCTAAACAAGTACTTGTGTTACAATTCATTGCTTTTTGAAATGTATTTAAAGATTCGAGTTTTCACGTCGCTTTAATCGTTTGATTTATTGATTATTTCATATTTGCTGGCGCGACAATTGTTATGGTCATTACTCCCGTTAGTGTAGTGAATGTTTTGTCGCTGGAAGTGGCGGTGTTCTTCCCCCGCTGAATAGTGAGATCCGGCGCCGACCTTCACGTCAGCGGATGTCTCCCACTAGTGGGACACCTCCCCAGCCAGAGCAGATTCTAAGCTCCCGAGCTCTAAGTGCTGAATGGTCTCCCACATGGGTAATATAGTGCGTATAAGTGTAAGTGTATGTAAGTAAGGCGGTGGGGATAGAACTGTAAAGAGGAAGGGAAGATTGCGCGCGGTCTGTTGCCCGTTTATTAGTGTACTACTCAGGCATTCGCCTGGTATTGATCGGAAAGACCACGGAAAGCTACCAATCAGCGCAGCCGGCCGCTAGAAGGCGACGTAGGTATTTATCTAGTGTTGAAAATTCTGCCTCCGTCGGGACTCGAACCCTAGGACCTCCTGGTCAGCGGCACTGCAGTGACAATCATTTGATGCTCTGAGCTACCTCTGCTGGTTTTCGGGTTGCTAAAGAAGATAGTTACAGATAAGAAATGGAACTTGACACATTCAAGGACTGGAGACATTGTAGGAGGATTCAGTAGTGTGAGACTAAAATGGTAGGGTTTCTGGCAAGAAAAGCATTTAAAACTGGTGTCCAACAAATGCTCATTCTTGTATTGTTTGCAACAGATTACGTAATATTAATTTCTAATATTACAACTCTACGATTACTTGAAAAATTTTCCTCTGCAAACGAAACACTCCATACGAGACACTCGAAAAAATCCATACCTTTAGATTTTAAAAATTCAAAAATTTTAATGAAAATGTCACATGTTTCGTTGAGTTCAATGTATTTTATTATTGTGGATTTTATCTATCCTTGCAAAAAATATATAAACATTTAATAGGTTTGAAGAAAAATTTGAAAATGCCATACGATCTTCATATGAAGTTCTTCTAAATATTAAAAAACAGGTTTCAAATTTCCACGTCATTGTCACTGAGGCATCTTACCGGATAATAAAGCTGCAAGTTGGTTTGCGGGAATTGCCTTTGTTTAGTGAATATGTACATTTTTCGTGAACATCGTAGTTCATAAGCGAGGCAGAATAACATGCGTTAGGAGTACGCGTTACGAATCGTGTCGCCTCGGGCATACAGGAAGGACTCGAGGAGCAGCAGCCGGGCCCTCCATCACATCCCATAAAATACTTGCGACTTCACCTGGATACAAAACTTACCTAGAAAACCTGTATAGATATCAAAATTAAACAAGCTAGAAGCAAATTATTTCAACTCCTGCCACTAATCAACAAACAAATCTTTGTCATACAAAATTATAATAAGGCCACTAATGCTCTATTCATTCCTAATTTGGACAAACGCAGCACATACAAATATCTAAAATCCAAGTAATGCTTAGGAAGCTGACTCAGATGCGCAAAAATTGAAATTCTCTTATTTATTAGGGTATTTGAAATGACCGTATTCGTTTCATGTTCTGAGGCATTTTAGAGAATACGACTTCACAAATTCGAAAAGCATTACATACCCGTTCTAAAGGCCTGATTAGGTAGATGCTCGATTACCGCACATCAGATTGATCCGCACACTCACAGGTCGTCACGTGCTTTGCTGATCACTGGTTGTTGCGCATCTTTGCAGAAACTCTCCTGCGCATCTCGCGGCTGTCCGGTATGGACGGGCAGTATTCCATGAGTTTCCGCCAGTTCTCTGTGACATTCTCGGGCATTCCTTTCATGCTGAACGGCTCTCTTTGATTCAAAGCGCTGTTGGAAACATGTCACATTCACCTCGCACGGCGGTAGATGGATAACTGATTTCAAGTCGCTCTCTGCGCTAATAGCGACACTTACAGAGCTATCTGTTGATGTAAGCACACCCCACTGCAGGATTTCTTTCAAGATCTAAGTGAAATATTGTGATCCGATAACATTTCTTTTAGAAAAAGAATTAGTTGCCATGACTTCTGCCCCAACTCTCGTATGTGTGTGTAAATATATATATATATATATATATATATATATATATATATATATATATAATATGCTTCTGATTTATCCGAATGACCGACATGCGACAAATATACTGACCGAAGCGAATATATGTGTGTATGTGAATGTGTGTGTGTATATATATATATATATATATATATATATATATATATATATAAAGCGGCCGGGCCCGCCGTGCGCCTGCCACCGAAGCCCTCAGTGAGGCCGGGTGCACGCGTGGTCGCGTGCCGCGGACGGGGCCCGCTCTGCCTCGGCCGCCTGCCCCCCTCGGCAGATGCCCGCAAGGCTGGCAGTCGCGTGGCCGCACGGCCGTGGCGGACGCCGATGAGAGCGGTGATGGCGGTGATTGTGGCGGCTGGGAGGGTCACGGTCACGGTCGGGGCGGCGTTGGCGGTGGCGACGGTGACGAACACGCCCCCGGTGGAAGGAACAGCTCGACGGTGTTGGCGGTATTTGGTAGTCTGGCCGGCGCAGCGTGGCGGCACGGGGTTGGGAGGTGGCAGGACCGGCGGCGTGGGCGCGGGCAGCGCGGGCGGAGGAGACGCGGAGACGACGCTGGGAGAGGAGGTGTTGGTGGCTGTGATGGTGATGGTGGTGGTGGTCGTGGTGCTGGCGGCGGCGGCGGCGCCTGTGGCAGCGGCGAGGCCGGCGGCGGGGGCTGTGGGAACGGTGGTGGTGGCGGTGGTGGTGGTGGTGTTGGTGGCGGCGGTGGTTGCGGCAGGGGCGGTGGCGGCGGCGGCGGCGGTGGCGGCGGCGGTGGCGGTGGCGGTGGCGGCGGCGGTGGCGGCGGTGACGGCGGTGGCGGCGGTGGCGGCGGTGGCGGCGGTGGCGGCGGTGGCGGCGGTGGTGGCGGCGGTGGCGGCGGTGGCGGCGGTGGCGGCGGTGGCGGCGGTGGCGGCGGTGGCGGCGGTGGCGGCGGCAGAGCTTGCGGGCGGGCGGCGTGCCGTAAACAGCTGCAGTTGCGCTTGAATATGCATGTGCGTGCGGCAGCGTCCCGCGCCACGCCACCGCCGCCGTTGTTGCTGCCGCCAGTGCCTCTGAGCCACCTCGTAGAGAGTGAAGTGGCAATCTCCATGGACACAAATCATGTTGTTTGAAAGCTTTCTTCTTCGTGTCAAAACGTTGGCAACCAAATTTTAATTTTCGCTTTTATGATTTTTCAAGTTGCGATTAAGAAGCGTTAAAGAGTAAGGTTAATTATTTTGATGACTAAATTATGCCTTTGGAGTATGATTTTCCTGGCCAATGATAAGAAAAATAGGAATATTTAAAGCTGTTCGAAAATTATTCGGAAACTTCGCATTAATCTGTGGTTTACTTGATTTAGAAATATATTGGTATTAGTGAACATCAATTTCATTAATGTTGAGCACAACATATAATTACAATTATAATAATAGTGGAAATAATGATGTCTTGATTAGTGACGAGGCACTGTGTATAAAAATTAATTGGAATACACTATTCAGCATTCATGTGGAGAGGAAATCATTACTGACAAATAAGGCTTCTTCCATCTCTCTTTCTAAACTGTGATACGTAACTGTTTCTCTCATGAACACGGGTCAATTTTATCTAAACTTTCAGGTTCATAATCCAGGTTTTCCAAACAAAACAACTTTTTGTTTGTTTGTTTGTTTCTTTGTTTGGAAAAGGGGCATTCAGTACTGTGCACTTGTCGCAAAAAGATACTCAGGCCATATCACGCTACTTTGGTAAATAACGTTACCGTGCGTTGAAAGTAAACTTTCACAAAAGCAAGGTTCTTTGACAGTTAATCGACGAGATTCATACTCGGCCCATTGTACCCCACCGGCCGCCCCCAGCGTCGAGCGTTGCCGCCACCGTTGCCTCTGCCGCTTGGCCGCACTTGCCCCGGCTGTTTGCTGCGCCAGTGTCATCAAAGGCGCAATTACGAAGCGCCGCCCTCACCACTTCGAAGGAGTGGGGGTCACGATTTGGGCCGCACCCTCTCCCAACCACCCCTTCCGACCCCCCTCCCCCCTCCATCCCTCCCATGGCAACTGCCCGCAGCAAAGCGTCGATCTTCCTGGATCGGAGTGTCACAGAGACCTTTGCGTTTGGGCGGTTTCACGCCTTTTTTTGTTTTCTTTTTCGTTTTTTTTTTCGCTTTGATTGTCTGTATGGCAATTTGCGTTAGCGTTACTTTGAAAGCTCTTTAGGAAGGGTTTCGTTGTGCAGAAATATAGCGTGTAAATTGCAGGCACTGAGCGGGAGGATCTTGTCAAAAAAATTGCCAGACGAAAAAATAATTTTAAAAATATTATATTTTTCAAAATGGTTACTGAAGAATATATTTTTCGCTATCTTTTTGCTTATGCTAGTTATACCTTGTCTAATTTCCAAAGTTCTACTTCTTAACCTTAATTATATATTTCCGGTAATGGGCTAATTTTTGAGAGAACCGTAACACCTTACCGTAAGAACCGCAAAGTGTCGAATTCTCTCCGTTATTAACTGTAAATCTCGGAGAAATTAATAAATTATTCTTTGAAAGTTATACTTTTATGGCTGAAAAATCTGATATCACTCTTACGTGATTCGATTCTCTTATGCGATTTGATTGAATACTGCCTTTATTAACGCCATTTCTCTTTTGTTCTTTATTCAGTATATAAATACTTCGTGGGCGTGTAGTGTAATTAAATGGTTGAAACGATGTTGTCGCACATAGTACTATGTAACCACATATGTGCCTGAACTAGAAAAATAAATTCAACGATGAGAGTGAAAGTGAACGATGAATGTGAAAAATGTAGTAAAGTAAAATTAAGTAAAATTAAGCCCTATAACCGCAGATGCGATCTTTGGCGTAACTAATTCTGAAGACAGGAAAGAACTGTGGAATCGGTGCAGTTCCTTCTTACTGTCTTTTGACCAGAACGATCTGGAGCAGAACCAAATATCTATGTGTGCGAAGTTTGTTGGTAAATGTACTCTTTCTTCATTAATGTGTGTAAATGAGCGTTGGATAATAAATCAGAATTAATATGCTTTAGTCAGTTGAGGGTATATTCAGACCACTACTTTTTAACGCATGAATTAGGCCACTTTCTTTCAAAATCTTAAGAAATCATCGTTCGTCCTATACGTTAATATTATGTTGGATGTGCCTGGGGTTTATTTACGTCATTCGCCAACCGTATTTTCTATTCTCAATGATAATACATTAAACCCTCGTTAACACGAATTTAAGGGACCAAAATAATCGGAATTCGTGTTATAAAAATTTGTCATCCTAGTATTATAAATGTCCTTATTTCTGTAATCCATTTCCAGGACCGAAGTTTTGTTCGTGTTACGGCGAAATGTGTGTTAAGCGTGTTCGTGCTAACGAGGGTTTACTGTAAATATCAAATATCAGGAAGACATACAATTTTAAAGGATTTTCAATGTAGTGTCCAACAAGGAGACTGTAATTGTTACTACAGGCTAGTAATTTTAATATAATTGCCTACTATAAAGTGATGAAGATATTTTCTTCTACCTGTGCAACTCAACATAATATTAGTTGTACAATATCCTATTACTATCATGTGGTTGTAAGTGGTTTAACGTCTTTTTTTTCAACACTTAATAGGAACAATAGTCCAAAATCCGCTGGAACATGACCATCTTTGTACATTACAGTACTTGTTTATTTCTTTCGTGTTCCATATTCATAACTATATTTGTGATGAACGTTTCCACATTTTTCCTGTTCTTTTTTTTACCCTATTGTCTTGCTTTTCTCAAGTCACATTCACAAGTCGTATTCACAGATAGTCCCACACATTCCCAATGCTCACCAGAACTTTCCTAAAGGACACGAAGGCATCTCTGTCTTGTGAGAGAAGCAGACTTCTATTTGTGGATGTGTTAAGTTGGCTCAATGCCACTTTAACAATTGATCAAAACTGAAGGCACATCTTACTCTTCACCTGTTCAATCTGTTGACCTCTTCGCCAACTTGATCTTCGCCCTCTGGGTGCGTCACGTAGCCAATAACTTTCGAAACTCGTTTTCCATTCTACTCCGAACCAGTATACTAATTGACCTACTAAATGTCCCACATTTTGACCCCATAAGAATACCATAGAATGCATAACATTTAGACCTACAGCATTAATGTTTAAGTATCTTCTATGGACTTATCTACGGGGAAAATATTCGAGTTAATACGTTGTAGACTCGAAATATTCAGGATTTGTGCCGTGATCCACAAGAATGTGATTTTCACGCATCTGATAGAGATCAGGCGTAACATTAGTTGTAATTGTGGATAATGTGATGTAAAGGTTATCACATTACCATGATGTATTAATTTTTTTCTCGGACTATCGACATCCAGTCTGTTTTTTAGTGTAAAACATGTTAGAAATATTTATTTTGTATTTCTCATTGCGCAAAGAAATGTTGGAAAAAGATTAAAGTGATGTTAATAATACACTGTTGTTTGACATTGTATGCTCGCATTAACAACTGCTTCATTTAAGTGTTATTTTACAATTTAGGCCTGAGTGTGTTGTTACTTTCTATTAACTGTAGTGAAGCATAACGTATCCCTAAATTTCCGTCATTATTCGATTATCAAAACAAATTGCAATGTGTTTGTATGATCGATTTCTCGATGTTTACGCCATTAACTTGAATGTATTGTATATTATCGTTATTAGTCACTATATCAACAAACAAACATTTAAAATTACATGCTGCAATCACGTGAGCTAATCCAATGTCCCTAATTATTATATTACAGAAACACACTAAATATTATTTGGCTATGTTTATCAATTTTGATCGTATTTCACTCGCTGTGCAGCAGATCCTTTAATAATGTAATGATGAAATGATCGAACAAGAAAAAAATAGTTACCGCAACGGTACCAGACACGTACCCTGGGCGTGTGTGGGACAGTGGCGGCGCATGATCCGTTGCACGGCTTTTTCTCCTCTCAATCTTAACTCTCCCCGTCTCCACTCATTTCTCACCCTCTCTGTCACACACATGGCCATGAACACGTGCATTAATTACGTGTATACATATGCACTAAAATATATACAAACATGCTTTTTTTGTTTACTGCTTATAAAGAAGTACATAAGGGAGGTCGGTTAATTTACATATTTTTCAAAACGCATAAAAATATACTCAAATTTGCAAAATACATGAGGTTTTTTAACACTTGGAACGGGTTACATATGTACAAAACGATTGGAATTACAAGAAAAATGTGCAGGCAACAGCAATTTATTACAAGTATTAATCGAATAAACAATACTTTGAAGACAACTTGTTCACACGCCAGCAAAGAATGTCGCTTTAAAGGGATGGGAACATTTAAGTGTACTTAATTGAACTAGTTCTTCGTCTAATGTCTTCATTCCGTTTTAAATGTAAGAAATCCGAACCGAATGTTATAACTTCAAGACATCAAGAGATTTAGAGCAATAGCTAGCGCGCGCCTGCCCAGTACCATAAGCATCGCCGTCCGAGGTCACCAGGATCACCATTAGCCACCATTCTTCCCTCTCTAGCACTAGCAGAAGAAGGTAAAAAACGAAAACCCTAGCCCTTTTTGGGGGGGGGCTATTCCCCCCATGCCCCCCTGGGTCCGCCACTGTTCGTGGGGGACATCAGCGGCAGCCCGGGATCGCGAACCGAACGGTACGTAATTTGAAATATCATGTTCTCGTTAATGCTCTGAGATGCCTTTGATGCACCTCTTGTTGAGAGAAAAAGAAATAGCGTCTAATTCATTCGGGTGTGCACATGCGAAGTGGGAATACACAGGAGCTGTCACTGGTACGGGATCTTTAACCGGTTTTGGCGGGAAGAAGTAGAAGAAAGAGAAAGAGGAGAAGCAGCAGCTGAAGGAGAAGGAATTGAAGAAGGAGAAGGAGGATAATCAGATACAGAAGAATAGTGTCGCGCCTGTTTCCGTTCATTCCCAAGCGCCATACTTTGCGCATTGAGAAAGCGCGGCGCCCTTGCAGCCAGGCAGGCGAGGTATGCGGGCAGGCCCGCTCCGCCTCCGCCGCGCGCGTGCGAACTCCGCGCCGCCACTCACGCGCCGCTTATCGGACCATCTCCCGCCGCCGCCGCCGCTGCCGGCGCTCGCGTCGCCACCGGCGTTGCCTATGGGCTCCCTCGCCGTCACGGGAGCCCACACCGCGACTGCTGCTCATGAAAACGGATCAGACTGAGCGTTCGATTGCTGGTGGGCGAATTGTGGAATTTGCCACTGGGCCGTTATTGGATGTAACTTTTGGAAGTGAATATAGCTGCCGTCTGCAACTAAGCTATTACTATTAGAGCAACTTTCGAAGGGTCTGCAGCAAGGATCACGCAATACTGTCAACTGTTACTCTAGACCGCAACAATTTTAGTATTTTGTACAATGAATGCCTTGCCGGTTTATGAACACTTGCAATAATGTATTTTCTCCGTAAGCAAACCGAATGTTATTACTGTCGAAGACATTTTGTCTTGCAATGTTGCTCACTATCCCACGATGGCTAGAACAAATATAGCATCCTTCGTTGATGACACTTTTCTATTAACAGAAAAAGAAAATTCACTAGCAAGAGATATCAAAAATAGGTATTCTTAGTTGCTTTTGAGAAATGATTCTCGGAATGGAGAATAAACATCTAAGAAACCCCTTCAGAACAGCAGTCAAATATATTTATGAACTACATTGCCTGATACTCAAAATAAAAACTGAGAACTTAAAGTAGAATAAAAATGATCAGTCAGTAAAATATCTAGGCATACTATGCGACCAAATACTTACTGGAAACATGGAAAGTGGAAATATCCATGAATTCCAGTTGGAAGCTGTAGAGGTGAATTTTCGGAAGGGACAAGCAAGGATGATTATTTAAAAAAAACGAAGATGCATAAAAATAGAAATAAGTGTAAAACGTAGAAAACATGTGCGGGACTGGAAAGTTAGGGTTCTCTTCCATCGTAATGACCTCGTCTTCTCACTTAGGTCAGCGAAAAACAATATAAACGTACAGAGCAATTGCTTCAATCCTTTTTTCCAAAGTTTGCTCTTATCCAAATTTTACATAAAAAATCACAATCCGAAAAGCACTTCCTTTTCAGTGGGCGTGATCGACGCCTACCGTGTTCGACGCGCTTCGTGTCTCTTCTCAATCGCTACTTCGCACCTCGACTCTCGCGCCGTCGCCGCTGCGCCTGCACTGTGCCCCCGAGCAGCCGCCGCTGCCCTTGACCTCGCCGCCCTGCCATTGCCTCAGACAACGCGGCCGCCGCCGCCATCAAGGCGCTGCAGGTTGCCCCCCTTCGACGTCACGAACGCCCAGTAAGCGGCGAGGAAGCTGAGAAGTTGCGGATGGCACCCGGCAAATGGCTCGCTTCGCGCACAAGAAACCCCAGGGATCAAAAGGCGATTTCAGCTAGCGTGAAAGACTCGCGTTTTTATTGATTCGTGCAAGCATCATGTCGACGGTTTCTGCCAGTTTTTTTCGTAATCATTATTATTGTATTTATTTAACTCCAAAAAACGTTCAAATCTGTATGACGTACTACGGGGAGAAGGTAATCTGTGCACGGTTTCTTGAGTTCTGTCCTAAAGCATATTTGTACAAATACTAAGTTGAATTATAATTGAGGGCAGCAACCAGCGCTTTGGGAAGAATTGGTAAGAAAATATTCGTCCCCGTGAAATAAAACGATTTGCAAAGGCAAACCAGCCACAGCTTTTGGCTTTTATCCCTTGTCATGCGCTTTGTGACGGCATCGAATAACTATAGCAAGAACATGGAGAATTATTATTTGATTAATTACATTGTCTACTGAGGTCAGGAAAACATGCACAGATAGTGAAGCTATATTTACGCTCAGAAGTGAAATAAGGGGCCATTTTAGCATTTTATCATAGAATCAGGCAACCGGCGAAAAACGTTATCGAAATGGGGTGCATTGACCTAGATGGTGAGTGAGGTACAAAACTTCTTAAAGCGTATGTAGCCTTTTAGAGTTATTCTGCTTGGATATATCCGAATTAATACTGAGATTATACCGCTTCTTTCGAATGACGGTCTACAGTAAAATGCTTGATCTATGGACAGCATTAAGTTGTCACACCAAGAATAAGCGGCTAAGACTTCAAAATAGATATCAAAAGAAGAAAAGTAGGTAGTTGCAAAAGAGTGGTATGGCCTGGTAAGTTATTGTCATAAATGTACGTGATCATCGATTACGTCGATTGAAATGGAAGAAGGAAAAAAAGATATCTTACTGCACTAATGCATCACAACTTCGAAAATTGTTATAACACCTTAATAACACGTATGTAAATTGTAATTATACAAAAAAATATAGCTTTTGGAGTGAAATTGTGTTAAATCGACGTACAGGCCTTGATTTTGTCGAAGGTTTCGAACTATTCAGTCTGTGTAGCGGGTAATGTGAATTTGTGCTTTGCGGTTCACAAGTGGTGGACGAGCTGCTATGGAGGGATCGGGTCTGGCTTCATCTCGCCTGCCTCGTTAATAGCCATTCTGCAAATATTTGCTCCTTAATTAGTAATACGCTGTCCTCGCTTGTCCCCAGGCGCGCAACTTTTTCAGAACGATCAAACATGCAGAACTCGAGCTTGCAAATACTAGAAAACGTTGGCAATAACATGCATGTTTACCAATGAAAACAGAGATTTTGAAATTAGAAATCAGGCACTCACTGCAATATACAGCTTCTACCACGTTTTATCAATATTCGATTGCATTGAGTTCCTTCGGGAAGAAATGTGTGTTGAAACAAACAAAAATATTGATTTTTGTTTTACAACATTGTTGATATAAAACAATAAGTTAGTTGTTGAAATATTCGGTAGATTTTGATGCTTCAACTACACTTTCATGTCTATGACTGCTTCCATGAAATCCATTATTGGAAGATTTTATTTCTGTTAACAGATATTTCGCTGTAGTGAAAGGTTATTGCTGTTATTTCAGAATAGGCAGCAATCAGGCCGTTGCCTTCAACTGTTTAAGCCTAAAAAATCAATAGGTAATCTACGGTCGCAGAACAGGCAACTGAATTTATTCCTTAGCTCCAGTGAATCACATGTATTACATTGACGATCACTTTCATCACACGAAGCAATTACATTGTATAGCGTCACTTTTATATTATTTTTGTTATTATTATAATTGTTGTTTTGAGATGTTTCATTCACGCCAGGGCACCTGCAAAAGAAAGAACCCAGGAATATTTCTTTCTGAAGCAACACGCGCGCGCGCTTTCGAAATCTGTGGGTTGATATTTTGATTCGGTGCCTTGAGAGCGGCCGCTTTCCGTTCCTGCTGCCTTCATCTCGAGGATCGTCCGCCTCACAACGCCACCCCACAATGTCGCCCCGCCCCCGTCCTCGTCTCGCCTTTTGCCCGTCCTCCGCCTCCGCCGACCGCGCTCCCACCTGTGCCGCCTCCGTCTCCGCCTCCTCTGCCGCTGCCGCCGCCGCCGCCGCCGCCTTCTCGCTTGCCAACCGTGCGTGCGCGGGCCGCGTCGAGTTCCTTGTGTGACTGAGGGGCGGCGGCAGAGGCATCGTGCAGTGGACTGAAGCTTCAGTCTAGTTGGTCAAAATGATACTCCCCTGGTTCAAATTTTCTTAAATGGCAGTGAGATAATATCGAAGTTAGGTAGTATGTAAGTTGGGGACCAAATAATTCCGCCATCTTTTCTCCCAAACTTCCTTTCTAATTCTACATGTAAATTGAGGACCAAACCAACCCAGGTAAGGAAACGGACTGATTGAGTAGGTAAGCACGTTAAGGGGGCCGCCGCCGCCACGCTGTAAAGCTTTTCTTTGTGCCTTATTGAAAATCTTTCTGACTCGCTCCTATATCAAAATGAAACGTAAAAAAAAGCACCAAAAGAGTGCCCAAATCTTATGTTCACCGTTATAGAATATTATCTGAGAAAAAGGAAAACTATAAAAAATGGCAAGATAAGCAGAATTCAATCAACGAATGATTCAAATGTTTGATAACCAACTTAAACCAAACCATATTTCAAAACAAAAATGCCACTCCTAAGTCCGGAAACAATGGCTATGGAAATTTTCTGGAAACTAAAGTGTCACCTTTCACTTTTACCGGGGAGGGAAAGTGATAATCCGTCCCCAGTTTACGTATGCCGTTCTCTGGGTTAAACAATTTACATGTGGGGTAAACTCTTATTTTCCTTCTGGTCCCCAATTTACAAATGCTAGGAAGTTAATAACAAATATCCTAGATATTTCTGAAGTCAGGTAATTCACAACTGACTTTGTAAGTGAAACAAAGCTCTAAAATACTCATTCAGACATTCGTGAACTCAGAAAAGCGTGTGAGAACTTTCTCTTTTATTTGAAAATACATTAATGGAATCAAATGTAATCCTAAACAGAAAGCATTCTTGCTTTGTTTTTATTGAGGTAAGCGATAAAAAGTAACAGTTTATACAATGTTTTTAATTTGTAAACATAAAAATATTTCCGTCAAGTCTAACTGAAGTGACTGAACCACTGCAGTGACTGATGTACTGAAGTAATATATTGATGCCCTGAGCTACCTAAGCATCATTATCATCATCCTCAGAGTGTAAACCATTTCTGATTTGTTCCGTCTTCACATTGTTCGATCTCGCAATTCGTTCGATCTTCCTACGTTTCTCCTACCATGCGCATACTATTTTAACTTAATCAATCTGTGCTCAGGTAGTCTTCCTAGGTTTTCTTGCAATTTCTTTCTATGTTCTGTTATTTTCTCATTAAGGTTGAAGACACCAAGTTCTGTTCAAACGTCTTCCCTTTGTCTATGATCTATTAGGTAAAAAGTTGTGACCCATAATAGGAACCTCATTTGTGCCTTTTATGGGTGGGCATTATAATTATTCTTATTTCTTAAAAATGCAATTCCATGCTTGTTTTTGTCCCAAGAGTACAAGTTTACTTCCACGGACCATAAACATCTTCAAGGAGTTCGAACATCAAGAGACAATAAGAAACTAACTGGAAATTCGACCAATAGACCAATAACCGTCGTACACAGTAGTTCCATATTCTAGTTCCACGTCGAAATAATGTTCGCAGTAACGATAATCTGGCAAGAAATCTCGTAGTTTGAAGCACTTCGAATTTTGCGGCGCCAACTGGCTTTCGGCCAGCTGGAATCGCGATTCCGGCCAGTGCTCCCGGCAGCGATGTCGGTGGCGAGGCGGCTCGAGTGGGACGCCCGCAGGAGGCTCTCGCGACCATTCACAATGGGAGGTGGCGGCGGCGGCGCCAGCGGTGTTGATGGGTGGTGCGAACCCCGGGAATGAAACGCGTGGAGCGCCGGTAGAGGTAGTGGTAGTGGAGGTGACTTTCACCGGCACCTCTTCGCACAGATCGCGAGGCGGAGAATACCGGCGGGTTAACCGAGCGGCCCGTGAGACGCCTTTGTACGCGCGGTTCTCGACGTCTCCCCTTCTAACATCGGAACGTGCACGTTGGCGACGCTATTAATCAAGTCGTTTAAGAAGAGTTATTTACGTAATGAGTACAGAAAGTTAGGCTTTGGCGTACGAATGTTAACAGACGAGGCGACGATAGGCGCTTGCAAGTATGTATCCATAGGATCGTTCTCAATACGCAAGGCGGCAACTATGTTCATTCGTGTTATTTCTATGTTTTGTTTACACTTAGTAGTACCTAGCTGTTTTGTATGGCCATGACTTCTGAGGTATGCTACGCCAAAGTCTATTTTGCTTTATGCCTACCATAAAGAAACACTTTCCAATCAACATATAGTGTAGTTTTCATACACCAGTGTTGGAAAGTACTTTTTAAGGGAAATATTTTAAAAGAGACTCGGAATGGTGCAATTATGTTTTGTTTATGATAATCTGAGGATTTGAAAAACTATCTACGTGTGACACAATCGCCGATATGAAAACTTCTGTGATAAAATAAGTATCTAACCCCCCAGCAATGAGGTTTGCTGTATGTAAATCCGTACAGTTTCCTTTCAAAATTATTTGCAAAAGTTCGTATGTGTTACAATTTTGTTGGAATACGGTATTGTTCTCATCACTTGCCAATCTTAGAACTTGGTGAGTTATTATTTCTGTAATCAAGAAGCTTACATCGGTTCCGAGTTTTAGTAAGCTTATATTATTCCCTTTATAGATTTGAATTCAGTGAAGCAATTATGAAATCAAAATGCAGAGATATGTTTCAGTATATACATTGAAATGACCTTTGTTAAAAATCAAACATGCGTGGCGCATCATGGTTAGATGGTTACGATAAAAAGAAATATTCTGAAGAAAAAAAGACTGAAAACTCTGCTAATGATACAATAAAATACCTCGCAAAAATTCTACAAAACCTTATTTTATAATGAAAAGAAATTAATCATCCAATGTAATGTTTTTTCTTTATTGGTGTTTATTGGTGTATCAGGTTTTCTTAATGATTGGTGTTTGAGATATAATGTATATAATACGAATAAAATTAGAATGTCGTTGACATTTGGCTGTGGAGGGGGGCGGCGTCGCCGCACTGCGTGCTCTCCCACGTGCTCTCAATACTAACTAGGGAAACAGAAGAAAGAAATGAGAAATTCCTAACAAGTTTGTTCATAAAATTTGTTACATCTGTTCGTAAAATTTGTTACTCGTAACCTTTGTTCCCTAATTTTAGGTGACAACAATGTGCAAATGCCGATGCTTCTGATTCGCAGTTCTTAGGTTACGGCGCTGGCATCCCCAACTAAACCTAGTAATTTATATTGACACAAAACACTTTTGAATTGTTTTTATATCAGCTAGAAAAGTGACCACGAAATGTGAACTACATTCTAATTTTATTCGGAACTTAAAGCTATATTTTTGTCTTGATCTTCTAATTATTCGTGCTAGAAAGTGTAAATAGGAAGACATAGGACATATAAATATTATCAAAGGTCGAGTTTTTTAAAGTGTAAATCGCTATGGGACAGGCATTTGGCAATAACGGTTACAGATAATTCTGGCGCTGGCTTGCTACGTTGTGCGTCGTAAACTTGCGTAAATGGCCTTCTGGAAACGTAATACGAATTGATGGGCAATATATTAGGGAGTTTAGCACGGCATAGCGTACAGCAATCGACAGCAATATCAATCTTCTGCGCATGAGCAGCTGCTCAAAAGTGATGCGAAACTCAAATTGTGCATGCGCAGAAGGTCGATGTTGCTGTCGATTGCTGTAAAGCTACGCTATGCCTAAACTCCCTATTACTCCCTAGATTGTCGTCAATAATAAATTGTTTACAGGTTGCTTATCTTTTTTACGCAATCCCCAACTAAACCTAGTAATTTATATTGACAAAAAAAACACTTTTGAATTGTTTTTATATCAGCTAGAAAAGTGATCGAATGTGATTATGATTGTAATATTTTCCCTCTTTTGCATGTTTTTGGAAACAAACATTTCATTTTAGGTTTTGACAGATCAGTGCTATGAAATAATTTAGTTAAATTAAAAATTAAGATACTAATCATATTAATTTCCGAGACTTTATTTATATCGCATCCTGTTTTTAATTATGTGACGTAAAAATATTACAAAACTTATGTATCCGGATGTATTACGACGAGAATTGCAACATACATCTTAGAAAGTTCGTAAAGACTACAATGAACCATGAAATCAAAATACATACAGCAGACTTGAACTTGTAAAGGCAAACCTGCTAGTGGAAGTGAAAAAAAATTCTGAATATAAACTTTAAAGTATTATACTAGGCGTCGTCTTATATTTATCTCCCGCTTATGTTTTCACGATAAAAAATAGTATTTAAATTAGTATGTTTTGTTACAAAATTAGTTATAAACATCTGTTATTGAATCACGTCGCTAAGAACTGTTTGTGCCAGAAAGTCTAGTAATTCACAGCATTTCACCGTAAGGTACATGGAAAACCTCCCAAACATTTTTTCCAGAATATGCAAGAAGGATCCGAATAAAATAGTTTCGATCGAATCGTTTTGTCGAAAGCATCCAATAAATAATAGTATCAGTAAATCCAATGAATAGTAGCATCAGTAGGCATTATAAAACCTCACAAAACGCATTTTAGTTGCTGAACCCCGCCCCTTTAAAATAGTTTTTTGAATTCTTTACGAATGTTTTTAAAGGATCCGGAAATAAATGGGTCCAACATATTAGTTGGCGTTTAACAGATAGCGAAACTACGGTAGCATCTAGGTGAAGCGATCCGCTCTGGTCCATAGGCCAACACAGTACAAAACATTGTCTCACCTAACATATCCCAATTGCATCCAACGGTCATTGATCCTAAATTTTTTTCGGACTCCACAAAAAGGCATAGCCCGTGAATAGAAGAAAGAGTTCGCTCGGCTATCAGTTTCCTTTTGCTTTCATATTTGAAGAATATGAAAGAGAAAAATAACAAATGCTCTTTTTAACGTTGTTCATTTTCTATTACTCTTGTATTGTAATGATCA
>JAHLJT010008446.1:41954504-42013642 GCA_031308135.1 Acheta domesticus | reverse complement strand
CTATCGAATCAAAGGACAGAACAGGTGAGAGGAAATTTTTGCGTTCAAGAATGAAAACGTAACTTTTTCCTCCTATTCCTTTCCAAAACACCGGCTGGGATGCAATCGGGCTCTGCCTTCTGAGGTAGAGAAAAGTGAAAAGCGAACCCAATCGTGGCTAAGATATGAAATTTCATACCACATGCAAGATTTTAAGAATAACTAACCCAACATAACGACAATAAACTAACTTCCGGGTATACCATTGTTATTTTTGCGTAGAAGATCGTTTATGAGATTTGTGAGAGTAGTCTCAGACTGTTCTGTTGTTATTTGACTTAGTGAGAAATAATGTAAATTATCGCTCGTACAGGGAGGCGGCAGAATGACGCACCGGTGAGAAATGATATATATTTTAAGATATTATTGTTTTAATTTTAAAAGAGTTTTCGTTTTTTTATTAATTAGGTATACTGTTAATGAATAATCATATATATTTCATTGTATAATAATTTTTGTGGCTTACGTGATGAGTAAAACTATAGGTATGAAATTTCATACCGTAGCCATTCAAGGGTAACTGTTTTGTATTTACAGTGCGAACATAGTAAATGATGCTGAGGCAATAATTAACGTTCTAAATTATTTGGAGAAGAATGATACACTTGCATCTCGAATTGATGAAGCTGATAAATTAGAATTTGTGCTTCAACTCGCGAATGATGGCGCTGCTAGTGATGAAGATGATGCAGGAAGTAATATGGAAGCTGAATCTGCTGATTTTCTGAATTTAGGAAGAGGACTTCTCTCACAAGTGGAAAACAGAACGATTTTCTCAAAAGGAGGTGGTAGAGCATCCCGTCAGTTGCTTTTAGAGTGTAATGATGTTCATGAAAATGGTACTGAAAAAACAAATGACCACGGGAGAGGAGAGTTAAACACAACATAAAAACGAAAAATCGGGATGAAATTATTCTTGGACCCTAATGTAAAAAAACAATGATTATTTTGTTCCACCCCCTAAATATATCGAAGAGCTAAAAAAATCCAATGCAGCACTTGTTGAACTTTTCGGACATTTTTTTGATACGCAAATTGTAGATAGAATCGCGCGAGAAACTGTTTCCTATGCAATGCAAAAAGGAACACAAATTCAAGTGGACCACGAAGATATTTGTTGCAATCTTGCTTTCATCGGGTTATTGCCGATTTCCTCATCGTTCCTCCACATGTTCTGGGAAGAAAGACCAAATACACACTATTCATTGGTTGCCAGCGCTATGAAGAGAAGACGTTTTCGGGAAGTGCACAGATACTTTATCTGAACAATACTATAATAGATAAGAATGGCAGATTGTTCAAAGTTAGACGACTTATCAATCATATGAATAAAAAATTTCAGACTTTCATTGAACGTTTTGGAAAACTTTATTCTGTTGATGAAGCAATGGAGACCTACTACGGAAATCATTATATGAATCAGTTTATCCGCGGGAAGCCAATCAGATATGGCTTCAAATTTTGGTGCCTCAATACACCACAAGGTTACCTCGTAAAATTTGACCCATACCTAGGGGCCAGTGATTCAAGGCAACCAGGACAATCTCTTGGTTTAAGTGTTGTACGGAAATTGTGTTCGTAACATCTACCTCAGTTTAGTAAGATACTTGTGGATAACTTTTTCAAGTTTCTCTCTCCTGGAAAAGCTGAGAGAAGAAAATTTGTACATTATCGGGGCAATTCGATCAGATAGAATCCAGAAATCACCTCTGAGAGACATGAAAAAGGAACCGAGAGGAAGTTATTTGGCCCTTCACGTAAAAGAATCCTCGGTTTCTTTGATTCAATGGCAAGACAACAACCAAGTGACTGTAGGCACGAACGTAGGAAAGGAAAATGTCACTGGACTAACTTATTGCCAGCGTTGGAGTAGGTAGAAGAAGGAAAAGGTAAACATTCCGATGCCAACTCTAATAAAAGAGTACAATAAGAACTTGGGAGGAACAGAGTTTTTTGACAAGCTACGTGGTCTGTATCGAATACGTATTAGGAACAAACGGTGGTATTTCCCACTAATTCGTTTTTGTGTAAATGCTTCTATGGTAAATACATGGCTACTGTTCAGATCCGTGGAAAAGGATATGCGGCTGGTCGAATTCGTCAGGAGAACTGTAATTGCGAATAAATCGCAACGCTACCCCTGCCATTGAGAAGCCAAGAGGAGTACGGCCAAAACCACAAATAGTTACTAAATGAAACACGTTTTGGCAACGTAGGTCACATGGTGGATGCAATTGATAAGCAACGGAAATGTGCTTTCTGTAAGAAGTGCACAACTTTTTGGCTCCCCTGTGTCAAGTGGAACGTGGACCTTCATCCAAGATATTGTTTTGTACAACACCTCGCAAGGCAAACTTAAAATTTACATCTCAGAATTACTCACAAAATATCTTATCAAACCAGATATTAAATGTTTTTTGAATTAATAAATATGTGCTGAATGGCAGAAGTTTCTTGTTGTAATTCATGTAATTTACCCACTACTCTTATATCATTTTTTGTTTTAATAACAAATATATACTCATTAACGTACATTCTTCGTGCAATTCATTATAATGAAAGATTGTATTACTAAAATTGATATTATAAACTATTTTTAATCATTTAAATTTTAACACCAATGTAACCCCTTATTGACCAGGGTATGAAATTTTATACCATCCAGAAAACAATTAAAATTCAAAAATATTGTTGATTTTAATTTTTTTACTTGTTAGACTATCGAAACGAAACAGTATATTCGATTTTTAAAGAAAATGCAAAAAGGTTTCAATTGCGGTCACCTTTGCGGATATGAGTGAAACCTGACCGCAGGATGCAATGTCCCAATGTCACCAGCCCAGTATGTTGCCTGTGGGAAGGAAGTACTGGAGAATGGGTCCTGGCTCACGGCTCGAGCATTTGTCTCACAGCCCGTGCCCCAATGATGGTGAGGTGATGGAAAGGTGATGCATGATGAGTGGGAATACTTACCACGCCACAACACATAGGTAAACATCCATGCCCAGGCGAGATTCGGGCACTGGACTTTTCGGCCACAAAGATTCGGTCACAGCAGTTGATGATCCAGGAAACACGAAATAGTCAATGGAACACGGGCTCCTTCGTGTCAAGGCTGCCACTGCGCTCGCTGCTTAGCGATGTCGGGGCCTGTGTTTCCATCGGACTTTCGTATTATAGGTATAATTGTGGATGAAAATGATTGCTAAATATCACCAAACGCTTTCAAAATGCTCATCTCTATTTTTATTCATAATTCAGTTATGTATAGTTAAAGAGGGATGGTAGTAATTCCGGAAGTCAAGAAAATATGCTCAAATTGTTTTTCCTTTCGTGATTGTTCGTGATTCCGGGCGCGTCAAATACAAAGGTCGTATGTCCCGTAAGTGTAGTGCGTTTCCCCTCGGGAGGTGTCGGTGATCTTTTCCTCGCTGGACAGCGAGATCCAGCGCCGACCTACCGTCGATTAGCTGGGTTTTCCCCTCAACCCGGTATCTCCCACCAGTGGGGCACCACCGGGACAAGCTTTAATTGGTCTCCAGGCATGTGTGGTAGTGTCATGCATGTAAGTGTGTGTGTGTGTGTGTGTGTAAGGAGTGAGGATAGGTCCGTGGCCCATTTTTTAAGGGACTGCTCCGGCATTCGCGTAGTGTTGATCGGAGAACCACGCAAAATTACGAATCTGAGTGGCCGGCCGCTAGAATTCTCCTCCAGACAGCGGCTGAACTCGACCTACCTGACATGCTAGTGTCGAAAATCCTGCCGCCGTCAGGACTCAAACCTAGGACCTCCCGGTCTGAGGGACTGCAGTGACATCAGTTGATGAGCCATCTCTCCTGGTCTCCCTTTCGTATGTCACATATATATTTACTTATTTTCATGATATATAAATTAAATAATATTTACTATATGCATGTATATTGGATTCTACTTCTTCATCTCCTTTCGGCATGTACTCCTTTTTTTGCCTGCTCAACTACTTTCAACAAGTCATTCTTGCCTTCGGCACATTTTCTACACCACTTTCCCTTCGTTCTATGTTGATTTAGTGTAACATTTTATCGGTGTAGTAACTCAGTTTCACACAAATTGTGCATTACGTAATAATTGTTCATTACAGCATCCATATGGACGCGAGTCTTTTACGGACTTATTTCGGAATCGGTGATGACGTGGCAGGAAATTAGTGCGGAAGGGCCACGGGAGCAAACAAGAGGGCGGCGTGAGGGGCGCGCCGAGCGGCCCCGGGGCGCCGGGGGCCACGTGCCTGCCAGTGGGCGCAGGCCCCGCTGCGCCCAGGGGTCGCTGGCGGCGTGGCCGACGGGGCCGGCGGAGGCCGGCGGCGCGGCGTGGGCCGGGGGAGTGGGTCGGGCGGCGTGGGCGCTGGCAGCGCGCGCCCCGTGGCCTTGCCGCTTCCGGCCTTGGCCGCGCCGAATGCACGCCTCGGCCCCGTCCCCTCCCTCTCTCCCCTCTCCCCGCCTGCGCCAGCGCCCGCGCTCCGCCTCCGTCTCGCCTCCGCGCCCGCGCCGCCGGCTGAGGCCGGGTTGTCGCCGGTCCCCGCCCGCCTCGCCTCCGCCTCTTCTTTCCTTCGTCCTTATCCCCAGCGGCGTTGCATCAAACTCCAGCCTCTCTCCGCCTCTCGTTCTCGGAGCCGTCGTCTTTGATCGCCTCTTTTATTCCGCACCCTTACCTTGTCCTTCCTTTCTCTAACCTCTTTCCTCACTGAGCACTGTTTGAACCCTTGCACGAGCTCCTAACTGGTGTCGTGTCTCCACCTATTCTCAGCCTTCGCCCCTGCGCTCTCGGTCCTGCCTGTCTTTCCGTTTCTCCTGGGCCGTCGTCTGCGCTCGCTACCGTTTCCGCCCCCTCCACTCTTCCGCTTTGGGCCTTGGCAGCCCGCCGGTGCTTTGAAGCGCGCGCGCCTCCCTAACCCTGCCCCGCCCGCCCCGCCCCCCACGCCCGCTGCCTGCGTCGCCCCCGGCCATTCATATTCCAGTCCCGAGCGCACCCCACCCACGCACCCGCTCGCCCGCGCCCGTCCACGCCCTCGACCCGCCCTTGCAAGCCCGTCCCCGCCCGCCCTCATCCACGCATTTCGTTTCCACGCTGCCCCTTCGCTCCTCTCCATTCGATCGTACTCTTTGCCGATCTCCGTGCGTTGTTCTTTACAGCAGAATTAAAATAGTAGTTATTACACTTGCCGATCTGGTTAGAGCAGAGACAGGTGCGGTGCCAGCACCCGCTCTGCCTAAGAATGACGCGGGCAAACTTGCCCCAAATATCTTTCCAACCATTATTCACTAATTTGTAATTGCTAAAAGTGAAGGAATGAGGTAAACGGTAAACCAGCCAAAAAGTCAATCACCAAATTAGTCTCAGTCAGTTATTTCAAACTTCATGTCACGTGATGTTTGAGGAGTAACTACATTTTTTGTCCGAAAACTGTGGGTCTTCTTAACATTCACTTTTGGGATCGCTCGAAAAGAGGGCGAAACAACGATCGAGATATGAGCCCTATCCCCGAAATAATTCCACATTCTGACCTTTTATTCTACAAATCTCCTTAATTTTATACTTATTTTTTCTTTCCTTGGTTCTCCCTCTCTTGCCCACCTCGTGCACCATTATAATGTATCGTACCTTCTAAACCCACAATCCCGTCACCCTACAATTGTGTCGTCATAATTTTCTTCCATTCTCATTCTAATCTCATTCTTCTGTTGAAGTGAGGAAACCCTAATGGCATTGAGAACATGGAATCGAACTGAAAACATTCTCAGGTATTTTCCGTCATTTGAATATTCCCCCAATTAATACATTCGATTCTTTTTTAAAAGTAAATTAGGATTTCTTTGATATTACATCGTGCTGTTTTCAAAAAACTCTTATCGATTATTTACATGATTTAACCTAATGAAACATCTATAGTGTTTAAAAACTAATCAGTTAGAAAGGAAACCATAGTGGGTGCATACCATAGATTGTTTCTATGAACATATTATAGATTGTTGAGTTGAGATATTCATAGATTGTTTCTACAAACCATAGATGTTTTCTGAATTTCCAAAATGTCGATAGAAAAAATGTACTGGTAACATGTATCTTAACGTTGTTCCATTTGAAAGATTTCGTAAGTTGTGGGGTCAGCATATTACGAGTATAATTCGTAGACATTGCGAGTAGTTGTAGTTGACATTACGAGTATAATTAGTTATAAATGATAGAACGTCAGTAAAAATTATGTTAGGTAATTGATTTTGGTTGTAGATTCAGGTATTTTATTCAGTGTCTGTGCATTCCACTTCATATTAACCAGAGGACACCTAAGAGTATTCTTAGAAATGTGTTTTGTAATATTTCAATTTTATTTACAATTACAATTAGTAATAGTGGTACTTGCTTATTTAAAGGTTTTGTTTTCAGTTTCGACAAGTCGGTTCGGACATCGACTACAAAACGGTCGGTTCCTTTACAGTTCTTTTAATATTTCGAAAATCCCGCTTGTTTTTCTTACAGCCCCGGCCAACATCACTCTCATTCATTGTTAATGTAACCCCTAGTTTTGGAAGTCTGAACACTTTAATTATAATGTTAAGGAATTTCTCAAATATACGTGCGTGTAGTTAAGAAATGAATTCAATAATAAGAGAGAAATTATGATATCCGTTTTAGGAAACTATTATAGCAAAACATAAATATTGAAGTGAAAATCCACACACACTACTCGTCAATTTCTTTTCCAATCGTTTACCCCCCCTCCACGTTCATATACGTAATCTTATTTTCAAATTCCTGAACATTAAACCTTGCCTGGGCATTTCCTCCCAGCTTCACTTCCACTTCTAGGACTGCGTTCGCCCTTCCGGCACCCTTACTCACAAGTCCTATTTCATTCACAAGTTCTCGTCCATACTTGTTTTTCCTGTCGTTTCTCCCTGCAGCGCGTGCTTTCACACTTCTTCTCGCTCCCGGCCGTCTCGTGCCCTTCATTTCGCATGCCGTATGCCGTGCGCCTTGGTCTTTGCCTGTGGCATTCGCTTCTTCTTCTTCCCCCGCGCCACCCTCGCCCCCTCGCCTGCCTCGCCCCCTCACCGTGCCACGTGCCACGCGTCTCAAGGAGGCGCTGCCGGCACGCCGAGAGGCGCGCTTGCGAAGACGGCGGCGGTGACGTCGGCACACGCAAAGCCTTTTCGAAGCGATTTTTACTTGCCTTACCAATATGGAGCCCGCTCCCGCCCCTGCCCCGGTGCCGATACCATACGTTACTCTTTATCCGCAACCTTCTCGGTAGCCCGCGGGAACTGCCACGATAAAAAAAACGTATGGGTTTCGGGACGTATGGACTTTTATCGTAGTCTTTCTCATTAATGGGAGGTTTCAAAAAGCACCCCTTAATCGTAAATTGCCCGCGGTATGCGAAGGGAATTGTGAAGTGCTCTTTATGGGAATTTAACTTGAGAGGAAGTTCGTGTAACGATGGATTTTATTGTTTCGTGTTCCATGCTGTTTTCTCCTCACCTATCCAACCCATGGGTGATTTAGTGGAAATATGTGAAGCGAAATAAAAAAAGTTGGTATGGGAGTTGGATCTGTTTATTAACCACGTTGTTTTGTTAATGAACTGAATTTGAGCGAAATTTTTCCTGGAATCCAGTTTTCATTAGAGTCGTCCTGAACGCGTCACCTGCGCTTTAAATCGCTTTATTAAAAATATTATTATCTACTACATTGCATTAAACACATTTTTGAAGATAATAAGACTGTACTAATTTTATTTTCTTGCAGTAGATATATGTCTCCTTGGAGCGCCAGTTATTTAAAGAATTAGCGCAAAATGAATATGCGGCGTAAATCGGGCAGCAAAGTGCAGCTCTAAATGCGTAGTATGTTCTTTTCGGAATGGATTTCATCAAATATCGGATTATCAAAAATTCTGCAATTAGAATCTAGAGGTCCGATCAAATCCTTCCTTTATTTTTTTCTGTTGTGGGCTCTAGAATTATTAAGAAATTCTCAGCTCATGTGTTTTACTCTTTGTAATTAATATTTTCTATATTTTTAATATATATCAATCAGTTGGTCCATCATTTAAAAGAAAGAAAATGTTTCAAATAACAGTTTATATATTAAATAAAATATTGTAAATATAATAAAATATAAAATTGTATTTTATTTAATATATAAACTATTATTTGAAACATTTTCTGCCTTTTAAATAATGGGCCAACTGATTGATATATATGTTTTACTCTTGGTATTGTGAAAGGATGATTCCTTGTTAAGGAGGATTCCTTGTTAAGTCAGTGGCGTGATTTGAAACAGTGTGCTACATGTTGTGTTAAATGTAGATGAAACTAAACAAATACTGGAATCTTATTGGAGATAATAAGATTTGAAAAGGGTTATTAGTAGACATGGACTTTAGTGAGACAAAAGACGAAAACCTTGAATGATTCGACTTCGGCACTGTTACCGGACGGGGGATCAAGAGCCATGGACCACGCGATTGCGCATTGAATAGAAGGTGAGAAAACAGCCGGCCACCGATCCAAGGAACTTTGTATAAAGAAAATCTGTGTGTAGAAATAGACGTCGAACAAGCCATTTCGTCACATTCCCCTTGATTGGTCTCGGCTGTCGGACGGCGTCCTACGCGGGAGGCCGTAACATTTGACGATCGGTCGCGCCGTTCGAGCAGCGAAGCGCGCGGGCTGGGCCCACGACTCGTAAATTAGAAGCGAAAGGCGGCGGGCCCCGGCGACGGGCAGCAGTCGCGACCACGCGGCGGCACCACCTCGGATGTTCACTGCTCCGCGACGCTCAACTTTCCCTTTCAAGGATCTCCGTTGAATGTTGCTTTGAAGTTTGTACCCTTTTTGTTCCCCGACTGCGATGTCAGAACGATGGATTATATTTGAAGACCTTGGGCAATCACATGCTATGCCACATTTCTGATGAAATTGAGATATTAGGGTATTTCGACGCTCCGCAGATGTTTCTAGATGTTGGATTTTTATTTTAAAGTTTTGCCGCAAGATGGCAGTGTTATTCCTAAATTAATGTTCATCCCAATGTGTAGAATGCAATGTCTTAACCTTTGCTTTTTTCTCAAAACGTACGTATAGTGGCATAGCATGTTATTGCCCCGAGGTCTGTATTTATTCCAAGTTTAGTGCTGTATCTGTACTCCTACACGAAGGCCATACATGTGCGACGTAAAGTCAACGCCAGCAAATACAATGAATGCAGTATAAATTAAAAATAATAACAATAACAACAGCAATCTGAATGAATGTAATTTGGACCTTTTGGAATGTTTCAATTTTGCACTTTCCAGCTTGCTTGTAAATATAGTACACACAATAATCTTCAAGATTGACCATTCAGAATTGTAGTATATTTTATAACCAACACGATACATTATTTACGATCCCTTCCTTCGAACCATATTTAAAGTTCCTTTTTTTCACATACAACTGTTTATCGCTATTATAGATCCACTCAAAATGCACTGTTTTGCCAGTAGTTTTACGGTGCTAAATTTGCCTCTCGTCGTACCGAAAGATTTGAAAGTAACTAACTTCTAAATATTTAAAGTACGTAAATATATTTTAAAACGAAACAGTACCATCTTCTCAAGAATATATAACAATTTATTTATGGTGGCTGACTCCAGTTTGAATATTGGCGTTGCACGATTTGATGAAGGAACAGGAGATTTTCCACATAAACCTCGCAGTCGATAAACATTGGAACTTCTCGGGAAGCGATATTTTTTATTCTACTACTTAAGATGAGTGTCTTTGCTTATTCCTGCACTTTTATTACTAAAAGTACGTATAATGAAGAAAAAGTAAAATATTATTTTCAATGCGGATTTAACAGTTTTATCCCTTGTTTTAGATAGTGAAAGATTTCTATTACTATTCCAATATTAAATAATTTTATCTCTTGTTGCATAAATAAAAAATATTTTTGTTACATCTAGTTAATATGACATCCAGACCTTTTTAATTCTTCCTACAACTCTAGACGAAAAGGTTAGAGAGATGACGGCGAGAGCTGGGCATAGTCGTGTGTTCACAATACTTCGGTGACTCTTGCCTCTCAATCTTCCACCTCAACTGTTGAGGGAAAGGAATTTCTCCCCTCGGAACGCAATTTACTTGGCGATTTACCGATATTGTTTGGACGGCGCGGCTTGGGATGTTTGAGATAGTTGATTAAACTGCTTGCGTTTGTGGAACGCTTCTGGTATGGAAACAGACCTATTGCAATTTATCCCGATTAAAGCAGGCCAGCGTTGCTATTTTGTCTTCCGTTGTTAAATTCAGTTGCCTGTTTTTCTACACATCCGAGAATGCTTCAAATGCTTGTAAAGAAACAACTTGCTTGGGTAAAGGGATTTGCTCTTTGTTCAAGTTGAGGAGAGTCTCGAAAGAAGAATCCTCTTGGCTGTAGAGGGGTGCCTCCGATAGACCAACGACGTTACTCCCGTCTGAGTTCGTGGGTTTCCAAATAGTGGAAGTATACCCTGCGACTTGGTCTGACACGATTTTCTTAATTCATCCGCAAATAAGTAGCAGTAGTTCGCTGATACAAACATAGTGTACAAAATTTCATGTTCAAATAAAATCGCTCTCAACAAGGCGTAATTTTTGGAGCACAGGAATTTCCTTGAGGTTCGTCCAAAATACACTTTCTACTCATATTTTATATCTGATTCATTACCTAGTAGAATGGTACTAATTGTTATCCGCTTTTGGAGGTACGACGGCGAGATAAAGCCTCATTGCTAACAGTTCCACAATCATGAGGACGAGACACCTAGAATCGTTTGTTCAGTAGACAAGGCAGTAGCTGTAGGAGAAGAAACCGTGGGTCAAGAAAAAGAAGATGAAGAAGAGGAGGAGGAACAGGAGGAAGGGAATTTGAAGAGAGGATCTAAATAACGGGGAGGACCAAACGCATAATCAAAAATTCAAATAAAATATATTACGCAATTTGTAACAGGAAATAAAATAGAAAATGAAACGACATTATTATGATGAAAAGAAGAAGTTTCTGTAGGCAATTTGCCCTTGATTTTTGTAATGAATCACACTTTTTTAATCTCACAATTTGACTAATAATCTGACTAATAATTTGGTTTCCATCTGTATTTATAATTCAACTTGTATGTGGGTTAGGGGTAGAGATCATAGATTTTAAGCAAACATGCACAGAAGACCCATCTCCCCATAGTACGTCGCACACATTTTTAACTGTTTTTTGACATTAAATAAATAATTGACGTTTTGTTACCATTCTAATTACAATTTCCTTCACAATTCTCTATGTAGAGAGAGCTCGTGAGGCCGTATTCACATCCACTGCACATTATATCGGAAACAGCGACCAATGTACCATCCTGACAAACCATAGTAAAATAGGAAATATATGGCCGAATTGATTTACGAGGATGCGCCGTGGCCGTTACGACTCTCAATAATAAGCCACAATCTAATGTTATTTTTTCTGAAAAACCGTTCCGTTTATTATCGAGAACGAGGAAAATTACAATCGCAAATGTGGGCTGCAAAATGAGAGATCCCCATCAATAGAAGAAGTACTTTGTCATGGCCGTTAGACGTTTACGACGTTGTAATTCACTTTTGGCGGTTGTTTAATTCCGAGCAAATCAAAGCATTGCTAGATTTTGCGATTTACTTGCAATGTTTGAAGAACCTGTCTGTGCATTCTTTCAGTTCAAAAGCAAAGGACTTCTCAGGGAAGTGATACATTATCTGCAACACTGTGAAACAAAAATGTTGGATTTATTAAGAGTTTCTCGAGGTTTTAACCCAACATTATGAAGAAAATAGTTGTCTCACGTCACAAAGTTTGCTTTGGGGACCAGCGTAGAAATTTTTATAAAATTTAGGATTTGCATTGAAAATTCATATTAATAAAACTTCATATTCATGGGGTTTACAAATAGGATCAGATGGCTCTCATAATTCAGGAAACCAACCCAACCGGAAGGTACTCTTGAGTGGTTGAACAATAATTATCGGCTGGCGGTTTGGAGTGATTAGCTATCACTTCTGCTTCTGGGATCGAACTCAGTGTTAAGCTATGTCTGTTCACAGAAAGAAATATGACACTCCGATCATTGCACGGACAGTAGGTCCCCTTCAGTGATTATCAAATGTTGCCTACTGATATTATGATGGAACAATTGCATTAACTACGTGTATGTGTATGAGACATCTTGTGGCATATTGCGCATCGTGAGTTTTTTTTAGGAGAGTATTATCATTATCTCTCATTCGAACTTAATGTTTTAAAGTAGTGCATAGGAAGTTCGTCTGTCAAGTATGACACGGTATTTTGTATCTTTCGAGTACTAATATCGGGATGTCGTCTCCCTCTTTGCTGTTGGTCTTCTTCCCATATCGTCCTCAGTAAAATATTGCGTTCCCTCTCGTTTATGTCGTTACTCCTTCGGTTTCAGTTCAATGCTCAAATTGCCCGAGTGCCGCCGCCTCAGCAGTCACCGTCACGACACCGCCATCACCCCCGCCCCTACTTCTGCACCCGCCCTAACACTATCAGTACCCCCTCTCTCCGCCGACACCCCGCCGTGCCCCGTCCCCGCCATGATCATGCCCGTTGTGATAGTCCTTATATGGACCACTTGGTTGTGCATGGCTGTACCATACCCTGCCCCACACCGCCTGACATATCTCTCGTACCAAGTCCAACCGTCACCATCTCACCCAGCTCCGCTTCGTTCCCCGTAACCACCGCTTCACGCAGCCCTACCTCCACCGCTCTGCCCCGCGACGGCCCCATACCGCCTCTTCAAATCCCCTCGCACCCCAAGCCCAACCCGCCATCCTCATGCACCCCCGCCATTCCCCGCCGTTCCCCGTCCTCCCATGCCCACCCTGCCGACCCCCGCCCGCCCCTCGCCTGCCCTCGTCCGCCCCCGACCCCGCGAGCTCCCACTCGCGCCCGCCCACGCCCACTCCCTCCCCCGTCCACCCACACCCTCCCTGTCCTCCCTCGTCCGCCCTGCCCACTCTCGCCATACTTTCGCTGCTTCGACCACCACAATGGCTACCCCTTGCCCTTCTCCACCTCTTCTCTATCCCCTGGGGGCGTCCTCAGTGCCTCCACCTCCTGGCCGCCTCCGCTTTCGCGGGCATCCACCGCCACCCTCGCCGCGTTCCCGTCCCCGTCCTCGTCCCCGCCTCCGCCATCGCCCTTCGCCCAGGGCGGCGCGCAGCGCGGCATCGATCTGCGGCAGAAATAGGCGGCGCTGCCGGGAATAAGCGCTGTAGTCTCTGCCGTCGATCGTCTTAAAACTTCGTCTGTAGTCAAGCAGTGTATTTTGGAAACAAGATAATCGATAGAGATGTGGATTCCATGTGGATATATATATTTGTTTGAAGGCTCACCCGTTGCTTACCTTTGCAGTATTCGCGAATAAACTCATAACTCAGGAGCTGGATTTAATGTCACATAGGGAGAACCATTGCATTCTAATTTAGGTAAATTCGTTGGGTTTTTTTTGTTTCTCACGGCCAATCACTAAAAATATTATTCAATTTTTATTTTAGTTGTTTTTAAATTCCTCTGTTTTACTAAAGATTATAATTCAATATCATCCAAAACGTATTGAAATTTGTTAGCGCAGTATTCCCACAAGGGGAATTAGTCCAATAAATAATATTGTGTGCGATCCGTGAGTCACCGACCAATGGTCGTTTTACCTGTGAGTACTGGAGTTCATATACAGAAGGACAAAACAAGATTGCTGTTGGTATCATCTTCTTCCTTTTCAGCTCTCATTACACCATCCGCTCCATTTTCAGTCTCATCATCTTCCCTATTCACATGCCTTTCTCCGTCATAATCATAGTCATTTCCATTGTTGCTAAAATGCTGATATGACCTAGCAGTAATGTGTACGGTTGGATGTTATGCTAGTGTGAGTTAATGAGGTGAGGAGCACAGTCGTGGGACAACATCCTGCGTGTCATCACCAACGTTAAAATAGATAATTACACTGCATTGTGTGTTAATGTGTTGTACTCCACTTGCTTCATCAGTTTTCCTAATTTCCCATCGTTGTTGCCAACTCTAATGAAGCAGAGCGCGCAATAATTTTATTGTACTCTAGTTTCCTCTTGTGCTTTATACTTGACAGACCACAGGCACAAAATCATGGAGCACTTGTAAGTAATTCATAATAAATAGTAATAAATTGATATTAGTAAAAAGCGTATCCTCTGTTTCTTGTGACAACCGCAAACTACATCAGTTTTTTTCATTTGGACTTAGGATAGTGTTTTTCTATATTTTTCTAGTAACCTGCGGATGTAACTAATCAAGTCACGAAACGTTACAATTCGTCTGAAATAATGAATTGCTATAAAACCAGGATGGGGCTTTTACTAGTAAAAGTGTTACTAAAAATCAGAAAATTTACTTTTCATCTGCAAGTTCGACTAGTAATAGATTTACCGTTTCCAAATGCTGCTTAATTTTTTCTGCTATTTATCAAATGAACAGTGTGCGAAATATATTACTTAACAGAAATTTAGTAAGAATAGTAGAAATGCTCTTGGAAAATCGCTATTTCACTTAGAATTACGAGTGGATAAATATAAGAATTTCGTAAAATAAACCTGTGATGTGTTAAACTTAATTTGGAATATATTTTTTATTTGTTCTTGAATGCTTTAGTGCCAGTCCAGCATTACATTCTGGTTCTTGAGCGAGATAATGTAATGTTGCCATATAAAATAGCGTGAGAATTTCTTACTCTAATTTTTAATAATACTAGTGCCCTGCAAGAGCAAAAGTACTGCTGAACAAAATCACACATAATGGTTTTCCAAAAAGTGTCACGCACACATAACGATTTTCAAAAAAGAATCACGCCAAAACAACAAATAAAATGCTCGTCTATAACACATATTAAATTATGCTCTACGAAATATTTTAACAAAAACTGTGTTCGTGAATACTGCAGTAACATCGTGTAGTGTATGTAGATACATAGTATGAACAACAGTTCTTTTCTTATCAAGAATATAAAAAAGTTGCTGTTCCGCGAGTGACAAGTATGACGTGAGTAGCAAGTATTTAATGAGAGCCTCTTCATTGGAGCCTTGCTTCGAATGACGTCAGCTTTGTCGTAAGTAACGATGCACCAAGTATGTGAGTTCAGTCGATGCGCGGAGTATGGGAATAGGCAAAAAAACATATTTGCGTTTTTCAATGAAAATCGAAACTGTTTCATTGTTTTTGTATTTTTCTCATGATCTTGGGTATCTAACGAAACCACTGACCCCTATCACATGGCCATAGGCTGCTTAGTTTTCTTTCCATTTCTGCGCGCATACGAAAATAGTAATATAGTTTCTTTTCACTTTCTGATAATGCAGAATCTCTTTTCCCTCCGTATAAACTTGATAAATCCAGCATCATTCCTGTTAATAAATACGGAAAATATGTTCCTGGAAACATACTCTACGCGCCTGCCCGTCTATTCGCTTGACACGGAGCGAATAAAGACCTGAAATTATGGTCGTTTTTAACAGCTTCCCGCCCATTCGCCACCGCCCCTCCTCGCCGCCAGCACTTGTGCATGAACGCGTGCCATGTGCGAACAACCGCGTTCCCCCGGCACGCGGCGGGGGGGGGACGGGGAGGAGAGGGTGGGGGGAGGCAAGGCAGCGGGCGGGGCACGCGGGAGCGGCGTTGGGCGGGGCGGGAACCGCGCGGTGGCGGGGCGCGGGAGCAGGAAGGGTCCGCCCGAGCATGCGAGGTCGACCGCTCCTCGGCGTTGTTTTGTACAGCCCGCGCCCGCCCGCGCCGCCGCCGCGGCGGCAACGGCCACGACAAACGAATGCAGATGTCGGCGAGGGCGAATCATCGCTCCCGCGCGCCGTTGAGGTTTTGCCCTGCTCTTCGGCGGCGTGGCGGCACACTTGCGCGGCTCGGAGGGGGAGAAACTAGAGATGGCCGTTTTTCTAAGATATACATTGATATATTCGTTGTCGATATATCGTATACTTTGCACAAAATGTGCTACAGGAGAATTGATTAAACGGTGGGTGTGACATAGTATGACTCGGGAACAACGCAGAAGTTCGTATGACACGATGAAAAAAAAACAAACAAGTTGATGCAACTATTGAAACATCTTTTCTCATGTTATTAGTACACTATTCAAGGACTTCAACGAAAATGTGACCTGCTCCAATGTCTAAGCGCCCTTTCCACTATCCGAATAAAAAAAGAAAAATTTAGAGGAATTTCGTAGAAAACAATTGTAAAATCCCTTTCCTTCAGGCAAAAATTACGCGAAAACTACTCGTTTCAAAAATTGTACATGACCTTATTTACATATCTATTTTTAGAACGTATTTAATTAATTTTATTAAAGAAAACTTTCTCTACCATGAGTAGTACACTTTTGCGATGTTAATTTTTAGGCAATTCTTGAAAATGAGACATTTGCCATTTTTATAAACAGATTTTTCTTTCTTTGGAACAAAATTTCAAATCATCGTCGGATCTCGAATCCTAGGACATGAAAATATTTGCACTTGTGTTGTAGGGAAAATGAATGGATTCCGCGTGAGAATGGTCGTTTGTTGAGGTTCTCGTTTAATTCAGGTAAACGTTTTAATCGAAACCACCGGCAATGGTGGCTCAGGGCATCAACTGATGTCACTGCAGTGCCTGGTCCCCTCTCCGAGAGGTCTGAGTTCGAGTTCCGAAGGTTCCGCAGTGGGCAGGATTTTCAACACTTGGTAGATAGCTAGGTAGTGTTCAACCGCTGTCTGGAGGAGAATTCTTGCGGCCGGCTGCTATGATGGGTAGTTTCCCGTGGTTTCTCCGATCAACACTAGGCGCATTCCGGAGCAGCACTCAAACGAACGGGCCATGGACCGCGCGGGATTTTTCCTTCCTTATCTTTTTTCTCATCCCTTACTTACTTACACACACATGCACACCACGCAAGTCGGGAGCTTAGGTGTTATCCCGGGGGTGATACGCTGGAGGGAGATTCCTGGGAGGAGAAAAATCCCCGCCAGCCGACGTAGGTCGGCGCCGTATCTCGCCGTCTAGTGGGCGAAGATAACAGATACCTTCCGTGTAAAACATTTACTACACTTATGGGACTAATGATCTTAGCAGATGATGCACCCGAAATCACTAATCAATCAATCGAAACCAACGGGCGCTTTCAATTGTGTAATCAACTGTGAAACCTCAATCATCGAACGTCTGTGAAAAAAAAGTGCTGGAGCGTTCACAGATTTTTCAGGGTGCTCAGGCTGACCTTTGACCTATCTTCGCGAGGGGATGTGAAAGGAAAGGGGGACGACGCGCTGCGGTGGATGTATTGGGAATTTGATTCCGCGGCGCGCATTCTTGTAAACAGATTGTCTGGGTGGGGAGGAAATAAAGTAATTCGGTGGAGTTTTCCAGTGAGTGAATCGCAACAAGCAAACGATTTTCTTCGACTTTTCTTCTGCTTTTCAATATCTTACTGGGGTTAGCTACGGTGAAAGACCAAAAAGCTTTGCTATTTTGTTCCTTTTCTTTTTGAAATATCTGAAGATTCCCAAAGGGTTTTTAGAACTTTTTCGTGGTATACAGTTGTGTCGTGCGATGTGTCGGTTTGGTGAAAATTAGACAGAAATCAGTCATATATTTATTTGAGAAATAAGTTTCATTTTTGGAGAAATTTATTATGCACTTACGTAGAATGTTCTATTCTACGTAAATATTGAAAGAAAATTATCTAAAATGTGAGAAATATTACAAGTTTACAAAACAACTTTGTAAGTTCATAATTCTATGGTTTTTAATTGGTTCAATTTTGTGTAGTTTATACTAACGTTTTTTGTCACTTCTTTGTCAAATGTGTTTAATTTTGAAGAACAGAAAGAGGGGTTCGACTGTTTTAAAAAACAGTAAATAGCTTAGTTCTTTAGAAGATTTTATAGAAAATATTTCCTTTATGTCTAGGTATTTTAACAAAAAAAAAAAGCTCTTTGAAACAAAATTTGAGCGTGTAAACCCTTTAGTTTATTAAAACAATTTTGAACATGTATTATGCCAGTCTCACAGGCACCATTTCGACACTAAACACTAAAAAGGGAACGTCGGGCACCAGGAGATAATGAAATATGTGTAATAATCAGCACGAATAAATGTAAATTTTATAAACATGTCATTAACACATCAAAAATGACACATCCGAAAAATTTCCATCCTGCAAAATACTTCTATAAATCCGTCCCTGCAATTACAATTATCCAACTCTCCATTGTCACAAGCTCCGTGTTGTGTGAATTCTCTGAGAACGTGCTCTATTCATTTTTATTCAGCATGCCGACATTAATCAATAGAGGGATTCGAAAAATTCTTTGGAAGTTCCTTTGGTGATTTAACAGGTTACTCGTTATATTTGCATTGCAACAAAATTCGTATTGTCCAAATGCAGTCTCGAGGCTTGCAGAATTTCTACCTGCAGAGTTTCGAGAAGAAAATGCATTATAAAATGTTTGGCATAACGATTGATTGCAGCTATTTCGTCCCCCAAACTATTCTTCGTCCCATCTTCTTCTTCTGTTGCATTTTTCCCGTTACTACGGAGTCGGCTCTAATGGGTGCGGGCTGAAGTTTTACTAATTTTTTCGCCACTCCATTTTTATACAGATTTGGCAGTGTTTTTATGGCCGGACGCACTTTCGGACGCCAACCACAAGGGACGCACAAGCACAATACACGTAGACACACACAAGGACGAAACATACACAACCATGCCGGAGGCGAGATTCGAATCCACGATCCTTCGGTCCAAGATCGCCACGGCAGTTCTGACTTAGCTATCTCGGCCACCCAGAATCAGCAGCTATTTTTCTTCCTGTCTGTCTTTTAAGTTTGCATTTGTTCCCACTCCTTCAACATGTTCTGTTACAGTAAAATTACTCCAATGTCAGGTCAAGGTAGATTTATTCAGAATGTCTATCTGGATGTCGAGCGAATTTTCGACGTTAGCTTCTCGTGCAAATAGAATGGTTTTAGCACATTGACGGATACTTTTTTTAGCTAGCTTCTCTTCTCTGTTTTATCTTCGATGTTTTCTTGCATTGTAGGCAGAAATGTTCAGTCGACGTTTTCGTGATTCGCGCGCGTTCATTCTTTCTTCCTCTTTTGTTATTCCTGGCGCAGAGCCAAACATGCCTCTTCCTGCTATTTTCTAGGCCCAAAGATGTTTCCAGACGATTCGAGAGAACGTGGATATATGCAATACGGACCGATAGTACGAATATTTTGAAGGTTCGGAATGTTTGCAACTGCACTGATCATCGACGTTGACAAAGGATCGGCATCTCAAACCCCAGTTTTTCTTGGATGTTCCTCCCTTACATGCCGTAAATGCTATGTCTCTTAGGTCCTGGCGTAATGCCATTCTATTAGCAAGGAAACGGAATAGCGTCAACGTTTGTATATGTGCGGTTTTTGGGCAGCTTCACGCATTCGGCGAGTAGCGAGCGACCGCTTGCCAAACCCCGAGTGCTGGGGATGGGTTAGTAGCTATTTGCCGAGGGCCAAAACCTTCGATGCTCGGCCTACTCGAAGCGTGTCTGTCTTGTGGACACATCAAAGATAGCGATCATTTGCGAAGCTCCTCGGCTCCTCTGAATTGAGCGATTGGGCGAGCAGTCGTTCGCTACTCGCCGAATGTCGAATATATAGAATAATAATAATAATAATAATAATAATAATAATAATAATAATAAAAGGTGTTTAATGACTTTTAGGAACGGTAAGGAATGTCAGTAATATTTTTATCGTGAATTAGCGTATTGTATGTTTTGGTTTATTCGAATACACGAAGACATCTTCATTTGCCTTCCTCCATCTCCTTAGACTGTAGCCGTAAAGTACCGCAACGAAGTCAAGTGGGTACATGACAGCACCAAGGTAATATTTCGATGTGATGGTTCCCACAAAGTAGCCACATAGTTAAGACTTTTGAATACCATAAAAAGCTATTGCTTGAATATCTTAACGCGTGCAATTAATTTTAAAACGTTTAAAATGTAACACTACTCCCAGAACACACTAGACACACACACGAATAACAATGTAAGTGTACCCTTCCAGGCCAAAAAACGTGTTTACCCCAGTGGTTGAGGAGATATGATTTTCGCACTTAAGCAGGCCTCTCACTTTTTTCTTCTGGGATGCTCGCGCAGAATTTCCATACGTGTAATTAGTTCAGAGAAGACAGACCGGGATTGGTCTCCTCTTAGTCATATAACTTGGGATCATTTCTAAGTCATCCATTTCCTTTCTTCTCCCATTACACACACATCATCACAGACATAATTACATGCACTACTACACTACCCCACTCGGGTGACCAGTCAGGTGTGTCAAACGTGTCTCAGCTTCAGCGGTGCCCTCGCAAGTCGGTTCAGTATGGTTCGGCGACGGATAACATGTTCTATTGGATGAGGAACACCTTCCTAGAATAGCATGCATTACACTAATGGGACTAATGCCAATTGCAGTTGACGCATCCCAAAACCAGCCCAAGCCACTCTGCTTGCATTGTCGGCCCGTGTACTTCGGTTTTTCTTTCTTGGCGCGTTGGGGGGGGGGGGCTGTCATGAAAATGGAATATCTCACGGTATTTTGCGTCGTTCTCGGTTGTGCCGCTAGGAGTCGCATGATCGCGGCTGTATCGAGAAGTGCTGGCGATCATGCGACTCCTAGCGGTACAACCGAGAACGATGCGAAATACCGTGAGATATTCCATTTTGATGACACACCTCCACGCGCCAAGAAAGAAAAAACCGAAATATAGTTTCCGCGTGGCCGTAGTCGTAGCGTTTTGTTGACCGCCGCGCCATCGCGTCGGGACGCCACCGACGGCCACGTGAGGTGCGCGCGCTCACCGGATGCGTTAATGGCGGTTTTACGGCGAGCGAAGCGCCGAAGACACCCGCACGACGAAGTCAGGATCGGCGCACAGTGGGCCGAAGTATCACCAAAGGCGCGTCGAATTTTTTTTCTCATATTTACTGAACAAGTGTTTCATCTCACGGGTAATTATTTTACAATGCGAAAAGCGTATGCGAAAAAATAAAAAAAATCAATTGAACTCGACCCGTTCTTTTAATTCTTCCATTAGTTTCAGTTAATTTTTAACGGTTAATATTTCATGCTATGCTTTATCCACGTGTTTACTTTAACAATATTTACTTTGTACACGCAGAATGTACAAGGCAATTTAGAATATGTATGATTTCGCAGGTCAGTACAATCTGCATGCAACTTCTCGAAATCCGAAAGGTAAATTTTACTGTCCATAAGAACGTATTAACATTCGCTGTCACGGTCGCTGGAATGTGGATGAAAACTATAATAATAATAATAATAATAATAATAATAATAATAATAATAATAATAATGATAATAATAATAATGGTAATAATAATAATAATGATAATGGATTTACATTTCACAAAAGAAATGATGCTTTTTTGCAGACTTCCTTCTTGTGAACAAATGCTTTTTAAGGATATGTTTCTTACATCACAGAATGAGCCGCAAGTGACTACCGTCCAAAGTTGTGTAATTATCTTTCTCATGCTTAACTTCTCCATCTCCAAAAACAATCTTTATCTGATTTTTCATCTCCCAGTTACTACGCATTTTGAAGTATTCTTAGCCTGTTCATCACATTGTTTTAAGTGCATACCTCTTGCCCTATTTGGGACCAGTGTACTGCATACGTCGGCTGCAAAGTTGTGGTAAGGCAGGGGTGGCATAGTTGCTGCTTGTGCCGGTGACGTGCAGTCTCCTCTTTAGTGTCTGTGCTCCGCCCACGCTCTGCCGTTGCACTGACTCGCTCTTTGAGGCGCGGGAACCAACAGGAACAAACTGTTGAGAGAAAGCGCGGAACCCAATGATTTACGCCAAACTACACGTCTAAACAGAAACACTGTTAAGAAGTGATATGAGCGTAAAACAAACAACGTCGTATTGTACGTCTATCCATAAACTGAGAGCATACCCTTAGAAATAGTCTCTGCTGCTTCCAGAAAGGTTTTGTAAATTTCCATGTATGATATGACTTCAGCTAGAAGTGGAGGAAATAATTTCTTCTCCTAACATTTATTTCCTTGCATTAGCTCTTTGAGGGTTTATTTACGAGTCATGGGAAAATAGTAATTGATAGCATAAAGATATTTCTGAACATTTTTTGTGAGTAGTCACCGTACTCTTTCACACTTCCAACTGCAGCCTCCTCTTTGATGTAAGGCAGTAGACCAGAACGAACGGACCGTGGTCACAATCCAAAACTTTTGAGGTAGCTGAAGGAAGGCAGGTAGCAAAAACGACCCCCTTTGTCCAGAAATAAAAGTAATGATCATGACCTACCTTACACGCGAACATGTAAGGGTCAGTTTGCAGTGTGATTCGATCTGACCAAATGGCGGTTTTAGCGAGAACAATAGATTGACATGTTTGAATGAATGTAGGAATTATTGAAATGCATTATCTACCAAATTGTTAATAGGATTATGGCTAGCGTTAAGTATGATAGCCACTGATTTGCCATTATGCCACATTATTTATATACCTATTTCCTCATTCGTTAACATTACAACAGTAGAGAAAGCCTTCTGTTCTTCATTACAAAGAACCAATATTAATTTTAATAATTTCCAAGAGAGGAATACGGTGTTGTTCCTTTTTAAAAAGAAAGAGAAAATGGAGCTCAGCCACTACGCTCCCTTCGCCACCCTGGCGTGGATGTAGTAAAAAGCGAGCTTTAGCCCTACCCAGGCCCCACCCCCAAGCATTATCCGTCTCCTCAGCCCCACCCTGCCACGCCGTCACCACTCCGCTGTTTTCATCACTTCGATCCCACGCCGCCCCCGTTCTGCCATATTGCCGACCCCGCCACACCCCGCCATACCTCACCATTTCTACTGTGCAACGCTGTCCCAATCTCACCATGCCGTCTCTGCCACGCCCCGCCGCGCCGCTCCGTTCTGCCGTGCTTCCTTCGCCTTCCCCGCCCCGGCGCTCCGCCAAGCCGCCCCCGCCACACCGCCCGCGCCACGCCGCCCCCCGCCATGCCTCCCCGCCATGCCTCCCCGCCATGCCTCCCCCGCCATGCAGCCCCCGCCTACCGCCCCCGCCACGCCACCCCGCCACGCTTCCCCCCGCCACGCCGCCCCCGCCACGCTTCCCCCGCCACGCCTCCCCGCCACGCCGCCCCCGTCACGCCGCTCCCGGCACGTAGCCCCCGTCCTCGCTACGCCCTCCTCCATGCCACCCCCGCCGCGCCTCCCTCGACACGCCGTCTCGGCCACGCCGCCCCCGCCCCGCCACGCCGCCCCCGCCGTATCGCCTCCAACACGCCAACCCCGCACGCCATCCCCGCCACGCCTCCCCGCCACGCCGCTCCCGCCGCCCTCGACACGCCGCCCCGGCCAAGCCATCCCCGCCATTCTGCCCCGCCACGCCGCCCCCGCCATTCTGCCCCGCCACGCCGCCACGGACACGCTACCCTCGCCACACTGCCCCCGACACGCCGCCTTCAATACCCCGCCCCCGAAACGCCGCCTCCGCCACCCTGTCTCCGTCACGTTGCCCCCGCTACCCAACCAGGCTGCTTTCCCACACCGCCCCCGTCACATCGCACTCGCAACGCCCCCCCCCGTCGCCTACACCCCGCTCCCACTTCTCTGATCCGCTGATCTCGCCGCCCCCGCTTCTCCGGCCACCTCCGCGCAGCGCGACTCGCCCCTCGCTTTGAAGAAAAGGCAGCTGAACCGCGGCTAATGGCGCGGAGGCATCTGCCGAGACGGATTAGCGCGCGGCCTATCGCGGAGCAGGCGGGCGTAAAGGCCGCGAAGCACCGCTCAGCACCGCACTCACCACAGCCAGCTCCTGCCTCCCGCATGGCTCAGCGACGGCCAAAGATAGTTAGGCTTTTCTCGCCGGAAGGACCAGAGGAATGTTTGGAAGGCGGCAGTTTCAGCAAATGATAAAACATACATGCCTCGTACATGCTCATATGAAATATAAATAATGAAAATAATTTTGTCTATTAGTTTGTGTAGTTTAACATGTACGTTAAGCGTGTAAGAAATAAGATGTGAGAATGGAAATCACAAATACCTGTTATTTCCGATATTTCTGAACAAATCAGAATTGAAATGACATTTTATTTTTGTTTTGTTTTTTAAACGATGTTTCTATTTAGTACTAGTAATAATGCGAACAATTTTCACGATTAGGCGAGTCTCGTAATCTAGTTTCCATCTTTGTCTATCACTGCAGTTTCTGCAATTACTCCTCTTCTAGCCTCCACACACTCTTTCCACATACGTCCAGGTCTTTTTCGTCTTCTGTCTGCAGCAGCATTTTTGAAAGCTGTTTGTCTTAATTTATTTTTCCTTATAATTTTAATTTTGATTTATTTCATTGTGGCCCCCATGTTCATTAAAATTGTGGCCCTCAAGAAAATGTGCGCAGATAAATCTCTTTCCCCACACGTCATATACAGTTTTTACTGTTTTTTGACAAATAAATAAATTTAAAAAAATAAATACAAAATACTACAGAACATACAACAGCATTAACAATCATTACCATTACACGACCATTAACAATCACATTTAAGAGCAACAGAAAAAAACATAACATTACAATACAATATATATTACAATACTATAATACAATACATTATTTTATATTACAATACATTATTGGCATAACATTGTAACAATATTGGTGGTTAATAGATTCTTAGTTTCTCAGAGCTTATTGATAAGATTAATTTCCTTTAAGAATTTAAAGACGTTCTCAATATGCTGTTTGTTGTTAAGAATTTCTGTGAGAGTGGTAGGTAATGCATATTTTTTGCGGATATCTTTGTAAATAGAACCGAATAATAGTGTTTGTATAGAGAGAGAAGATTGGCATTGGTCTCAATTTGTTTGCAATTCTTTTGTTAGTAAATGCTGGTGGGTTAGTTTTGGAATGACCGATTCTTAAACGGGTGAGCACAATTTGAAATTTTCTCTTGTGAAAATAAGGTAGGTGGTCATCGAAGATACTTTTTCTCGTCTGATATAGTTGGTTAGGTGATTTTTTCCTTTCAATATTCCAAAGATTCTTGTTTCTTTGATGAAGTTCTTTTCTAATGTCCTTGTGGTAAACTAGATTCTATTCGTTATTTTTATTCAAGCTATATTTTTATAATTAATGAACTTGTTTTAAAAAAAATTATTCTTCCTCTGATGTTTATGCTGAGGATAATGTATACAAGTTTCCAGATTATTTCATTTCACTAGTGTTTTGAACAAAGGAACGGTAGCGTGTGTTAGCTTATTTACCACAGTATTTAAGCTTAGTTTTAGCCTCATTGTATTCCGGGTTTTCCAGGCTACTACATTTTTTTAAGATTGTTGATTAATATTCGTGTGTAAATCTAAGCATTTACATCACTGATCTGGTTATTGATGTTAAAGGAAGAGGAAACGGATGGATTTATTTACAATATGAATCTCATAGAAAACTGGTTGATTTTATTTGCTTTAACAGTAGTAGTTGTGTTTCGTAAGGACTCACTACTTTGTTCCGATGTGAATATAAGTGATTATGTTCCGATGTGAATTTAAGTCTCTTCGACGAGAAATAACGGATATGAAACGATACCATATACGAATACTTATACTCTTCGGGGGGTTGTAATATATTCGTAGAAAAATTAAGTACAGGTGTATTGGAGCTGCTTCAGCGTAGAAAGCCACGTGGTGTCGATAACAGCAAATCGGTCGATTACTGACTGGCATTCTTGTTTGAGAGTATTCGACAGGCCACGTACTATCTATTATTGGCTTGCAGATATTCAATGAAACAGGAATTCGATATGCCATGAACCACTGGTCAAAATAGAAATAAAAGGAATTCACGTCTATTGACATAATGTATAATGAAAGAAATCAATTACACAATTCACTCAACTATCAGTGTTTTGGTATTTATTTCCCTCGTTCTGTGAAAAGAGCCCTAGATTGTGCTTTAGAGTATGCTTGAAGAATGCCGCTATTTACTACAAAAATTGTGTAGGAAGCAACTCCATATCTTTTAACCACGTCTTTTATACCGAACTGTTACATCGATGAAAGATCAGTTTTTATTTGTGAGGGTTGCACCTTTAAGTTTCTTGGAGAACACAATTTCCGAAACCGAAGTTCAAGAAAATATAAACCCTTTCCTGAGTACAATTTATCCGGGATCCTGTGACTCCGAGATGTTGTTGAACCCAGTGAGGTCACGCTATTTTCATGGCTATTTCTGCTGCTACTAAAGAAGATGGAATCTAACAGTATTCATTAATGTCAGACGACGAAGAGAGTAGATCGTAAGAGTCTCTTCCCTTAAAGGAAATACGAGCCTCATTTCCATTAAAGTTGTTCACTATTATTTCCCCGATCGCGTCACTTCATTATCGCTGATTTAATAGATAGATTACAATATTAGTCCATCGCCTGAATATTTTAAACTGGTTTTCCATCCCGCCGTCCAATCCGTTCTATTGACTAGTTGGCCGCAATGTCCTTGTTTCATTTGGCTCCCCACCCACGCAGTTGAAACAGTTGAAACGCGACGCCGCGAGGGCGTCCTTGACCGAGGAGCGAGAGCGAGAGCTGGTGCGGCGTGGGCGGCGTCGGCGGCAGTGATCGAGCGCCGCCGCATGCAAACCTCAGCGCTGCGACGCGCCAGACGTCAGGGCTTCGACGCTCGAAGGAGGCTCTCTGGCTCAGGCAGCGCCTGCCCTCGTCTAGGAACGTCCTTCTCCTGAGGGGAGCAGTCCCCCTCCCCATCACTTGAGAACGTGCAGGCTGGAACTTTCTTTAAACAATTGTTCAAAGCTTCTCATTTTAGAATGCTTTATTATTTGTGAATTTATTTTAATGGTAACGTGATATTAACAAAAATTGGCATTGCTAGGGAGTTATAATTGAAGCCAGAAAAGGAGTTCTAGAAGAAAGATTTATAAAAGTATCGTTTAAAAATTGCAGTTGTTCATAAATTAATAATATAATGAATAAATTTAAAAAATATACAAATGAGAAGTAATGTATGAATTAAATAGTTATTAACATCAATATTTTAAATTTTAAAATTGTTCTCTTTTATTTTGTCAACATTGTAACTCATATAAACATTTGTAATTGTGTGTTTTCTTTAATTAAAAATTCTGAAAATAGAAAATTTTATTCTTGGGAATTATATTATTTTTTTTATTATTTCACCCATGGTTGTGTATATCCGAGAATCCTTAAACATGATACAGAAAGGATAATTTTTCTTATTTCTCTGTAATACCATTGTGGATTCGTTTTGTTAGTCGGTAGGTAATTATTCGGGATGGTTACGATATATTATTGAAATTCGTTCGATATTGTTACTTTCTCGCCCATTATATACTTACGTAGTAAAGAGTAAGTATTGTGATGTTGCAACGGAAAGTGGCGATTTTTCTTGGAAGAACACGTATTGTGACGCCGTGATATCGAAGAAGTAAATGTATGGTGTTCGTTTATATGTAGTAAATTACTTCCTCTGACACGTTGTGTAGTCAGAATCCACGTTTTATGGATCATTGACACAGAGAATTATTTGTTGATGGCAAAACGTCCGTCTGTGGTCAATGTCAGTTCCTAAACCGTTCAAACAATTTTCTCAAAAATTGATATACGAACTTGAAACGGATATTTTGATTTTACATGTAGCAAAAACTTTTCAAATTTTTCTCAAAAGGCTCCAAATTTTTGGATTAAATTCTTTCCTCTTCCTTTAGAGGAAAGAGCACTTAAAACGTAGCACATCTCATTTTCATTGAAATCTACCTATTTTTTAAAATCTCAAAAGTTTCAGATAATTCGAGAAAGTATGTGCTGTTTCAGTACCACTATTTCTTTTTTAAGACTACTAACGACGCCGCCTTTATAAAGCGAGGAAGATACACCAAATTTTTATTTTCTTTGTTTGGAAGTTGGTGATCCGTAGCTGACTAGTTTGCTCAACCGACCGACTGGACGATATTGCGAACCGTCGCTTTCCAGTTCCATGGCCTACGCTTCTCAATTGTTTTAATATTTGTCAAGATTTCTCGAGATTAATGGAATTGAATCTGTAGTTCCATTTGAATGAATGACGATTATTTTTCACTTTAAAATTCAAGGCGGCGATTTGTGTTTGAATTTTTAATAAACGTGAATTTTTAGACATTTACCAAAGATTTTTAATTTTTTTTTGAAAAAAGAAAGTCGAAGAAGTTGGAAAGTTTCTTTTGGAAAATCTGTCCAGTGTAAAAGAAGGGGTGTTTAATTAAATGTTGGCCCAAAACAAGAAAGGAGCTTTTAAAGAAATTCCTTCTGTAATATACTTCGATATTTTCCGAAACATTAATAAATTCATTAATCGAAACCGAATAAAAATGTCTTCATTGATCGTGAAATCGAATAAGGGGCCGTCCGTTAATTACGTAACGCAAATTTAGAGTATTTTCAATACTCCACTCCCCCTTGTAACGCACTTCCCTATCTCTATGTAACGAAGCATAACGGTGCCTCAGACCCCCTCCCTCCCCCTTTAGCGTTACATAATTTATGGATGACCCCCAAGTTGTAGAATTAAACAATACTATGAAATGTGTATTGATGTTTTATTTTTAAAATATTATTGTTTCATTATTCTATATATTTTTTAACAAAACATTTATTCTCACACGTAAATAAAGTACAATTAATGCATTAAATATGCGTATGTTCTCGTATTTTCTAACTCTAAATGTACCTCTCTTTACAAATACGGGTACAGCTGTCGCCAAACGCTGACAAAAAATATCTTCCCAACAATTGCAGTATGTTTACCTCTCTTGTTTATGGTAAGCTCTTAATGCAGTTTCCATGTTCGAAAGATCTTTTACCATTTGCCGGGATGTAATTCGCGTAATCGAAACAATAGCGGAACTGTTGAAGTAGATCTTAGAGCTGCATGCCGTTCTCCTCTTTGGCACCTGCCTCCAGTAAATATTGCGGGCTTCCCCCGCCCACCGACGCGACGGGCCTGTTTGCCAGGCGCCGCGAAGTGCCTCGCTTTGCGCTCCGCTGATCGGATTCTGGCGCTAAGACCCTTACCGCGCGCGGCACGAACGCGTACGCGTTCCAGACGGCGGGGGCGATGGTGGTGTCAGTGTCGGTGGCGGAGGAGGCAAAGACGGAGGGAAAGGCGATGGTGGCGGAGACTCGCAGGAGGCTGTGGTGTCGTTGGCGTCGGTGAAGGGGAATGTGGTGGAGGTTGTAGTGGTGGTGAAAGCGAAGAGAGTGGCAACGGGGACACAGGTGGAAGCGGAGGTGATTATGTATGATGCTGGTTTTTTATTGATTATTTCGTGTTTTCGGTAGTGTCAACTGCTATGGTCGTTTTCCCGTGATTGTAGTGCATGTTTTATCAAAAGATGTGGCGTAGTCCTTCACCTGGATGGTGAGATCCGGCGCCGACCTACCCGCCAGCTTGCTGTGTTTTCCCGAACCAGGTATCTCCCACCACCGGGGCGTCTCCTCCCCAGCCCGGACAGGGTCTAAGCTTCCGTGTGGTAATCCCGTTGTGTGGACGTGTGTAGTGCACGTGTAAGAAGGGGTATGTCTGTGTGTAAGGAATGATAGAGCAAGAAAGAGGAAGGACAGATCGCACGCGGTCCGTGGCTCCTTTGTTAGGCTTCTGCTCCCGGCATTCGCCTGGTGTTGATCGGAGAAACCACGGAAAGCTACCGATCAAAGCTATCATCTAGAATTCTCAAGGCAGTGGCTAAATTCGACCTAGCTATCTAACTAGAGTCGAAACTCCTGCCACCGTCGGGACTCGAACTCTTAGTGCAGTGACGTCAGTTGATGCCCAGAGCCACCACAGCCCCTCTTCGGCTGGTGAAGATTATGGTGCCGGGGGCGTTTGCGGAGGTGGTGGCATTGAGTGCTGTAGTCTCCGCGCGGCAGCGGCTACAGTAACGGAGCGGTGAGGGCGGGTGAGGGCGATGGCGAAAGGTGGAGTGCCGCGCCGGGGCGTCTCGACGCGTCGCGGCACTCGCTGTCGGAATTAAAGTGGCCGTGATATCATCATCCGTGCCAGGCCTCGCTATGAGCGCGCCCAGCGGAGGAGTCCGGCGGAGACGCTGACGCCGATTCGGCGCAGGGGGCGGGGCTGACGGACTGTGGCGAGTTTATTAATGAGTCCAATGAGCCCGGGCCCAGGCTGCCAAGTTTTGAGACCAAGAGTGTGAAACGTGAAGCTCTAATGTTGTTGTAATATTTTTAATTTCAATACTCGTGTGAAATTACGCATGTATTCCCATTATACTTAAACATAATTTCTCAAAAGACTTAAATGAAGACACATTATAAATTTACTTCATAGGAAAACACGTCCAAATGCATTGTGGCGCCAAGTACTGTAGTATGTCTGGACCTACTGACAGACAATTGTGGAGGTACCCGGTTTTTCGACTTATGGTTTACTCTTAGCAAGAAAGGAATGTATGAAAATGATACATTTTACTCGCAGCACTCACGTCAGGTTGAATGTAGAATTTATGACTTTTTTTAGAAACTTTGACTATTTTACAGCCAATAATACTAAGTACCAATTATACACAGTCAAACCGAACGTTGCTTTCTTGACTTCTTTGTAATATATAATTTGGTGGATCTTGGAATTAGATCCGGCCCTATAAATCACGTAAAAAAACCTTCCCTTAATTGAGCCTTCATCACGGTTGTGAACTTCATTGTTGTTGTACATCAACCTGTGTTAAAATAGTACTGAATTATCCAGGACTGACGCAAGGTCTATAGAGAACAGGATATAGTCAAACCTCTCGCATATAATGGAAAAGAAAGCGTAGCAAAGATCTCTCGGTGGAAACTTTTCAAGTTCTTGAAATATGCCTAGGAATATAGTTTTCTGTGATACAATAAATGAAGTAGAAAACTTACTTTACAATCAAAGAAAAAGAAAACATGTAGTTGCGATTATTTCTGAGAGATTGTAGAACATTTTTCGAAAAGAGAGAGGAGAGAGAGAGAGAGAGAGAGAGAGAGAAGCATGGAGATGGAGAAAGAGAGAGGGCGAAAGAGATGGAGAGGGAGTTGGATTATATTTGTTGTCTTTCCAATCAAATAATACATAAAAACGGTTTCACTTTTCTATGATTTGCCGTTCAATATATTTGTATACTTACCATCGATTTTCTAAAAATGTTTCCATTTTTACGGTTGCTACTTGGACCAGTGGTAGTTTTGGGGTTAGTTTTGTACTAATTAATTCTGAAACTATAGAATCTGCAGCGTCACTCGGATAATGGAAGATTCCTTACTTACTGCCTATGACAAGAGGATAAACGTCCCGTGAGCGCTATGGAATCGTTTTCAATTCCCCTCTCGTGCAAGAGCAGCGCAATATCGAACCTCTCTTTCGTTGCAATCGGTTTAGAGACTGTAATACCGTAATGAGTTTTCCTGGTACTGTCTGTCTATTTATTGGAATGTTTCTGTTATGTTTTTACTCTACTAACGAATTGAGAGATCGAGATACGCCGGTGAAGAAATTACGTACACTTAGAAAATGAAGTATCCAGTACCTCGGGGAATATAGATTTATATTCCATACAACTTGTACTGTACCGAAAACTCAACGATTCCGTGCGAAAACTCAACGATCAATACTGTTTACAAAGGGTTAATGAAGTATCGACTTAATGCGATTGCCAGTACATTTTGTATTGGAAATTCATATTTATTTTTATTGGAACATAAAAGATACATTCATGAGTCAAGAGAATATATTTTTATATCATATTTTTTACTACATTCTCATTTAATTTTGAGAGTAATAAAATAATATGTAGGGTTTTTCAAACTGTATATCAAATTAATGACACAAGTTGTGCGTCATACTAGATAATATTATAACTGAAAGTGTTATACTTTCCAGAGAAAGATTGGTATAATATTTTCTAATTGGGGAAATGAGAATTAGAAGTTTGAGGATTAAATTTACAATATGATATCATTGTGGTGACAATACTAGAGCGAGAACAAATATATCATTTTGGTGTAATAAGTTTATTTTTACGATATTTATGTATTAAAAACTTCTAAATAGCGTTTCGGAGAAGTGAAGGTATTTAAGACATACACATATTGTAACTGGTTATGTTAAATGCAATTTTAAGGTAAGTAAGGAATTACTTTCAGAATTCAGCAATATAAGAGTAGTAAGTCGTCTGTGCAATTAATGTTGTTTCAATAGTGTCTGTTAATAGTGTCTGTTTTCAATTAATGTACAGACTGGAAATAACGGGAGCTTCATAATTTGCAAAGTGAACCATTGAATATGGCGATCAACATTCAACTAGAAGTGTTACAATCATTATATTCTATACAAGCGGTATTTTGTAGAGGTTGTAATGAGTAGGTAATACATAAAAAGCATGGAAATTAATTTGTTCAACAAGTCATAATAAATGCCAAAATAAGATATTTTTTGCTCTGAATTTTGTCTTATATATGGTTTTTATTATCAACACTTATCTTATTAGTAACGTTCTTTTATACATGTGCATATCAGTTTTAACAATGGAAAGTTAAGGCATGAAGAAAGGCATTCTGCAAATGGCGTAAAATGACCACAAAGACATCACCCATGAGGATCGTGTTTTGAGGGAGCAGTCGAAACAACACCGCAACATTGAGCATGAACTGATTCGATTTAATGATTCTGATGAACTGATTCGATTAAATACTTTAAAAAAAAGTGAAATGAATGAAAATGAAAAAATAAGACTAGAAAAATCATTCGAATCAGAATGATGATCAATGGAATTGACTTTTTTCGACAACCCACTTTCAGCTGTTTCACGAAAACTCATCTTGACACACTTCGTGATTGAAAATAAAAATTTGATATGAAAAATGTGGAAACGAATTTGTTAATAATGTTGAAAAACAGCCTTTTGTCTGCAGAATTGAGTGAAATGAAACCTTTAATATTTTTGTTATTTTTGTATATTAAGTCATCAATACATGCATTTAAGTTTTCGATTCAACCTTGTAGGAGGTAGGAATTTCATCTAAATATTATGTACATTCCCCTTTGTGTCATTGTTTATAATGATGCCACGAAGGGAAAATAAATTTAACATGTGATGTCTTGTATTGTATTCCTTCTTTTGTGTGTACTATATTATTTTCCTTTAATTTGTTCTCGCTCTGAGAATCCTTGAGCGGCCCAGCAAATAGAAAAGGGATGTCTGTACATTAACTCCCAGAAAGGTGAAATACTAGAAAACGTGCAAATTTCAAAACAAAATGTCATACAAAAAGCCTTTTCAAATATTCACGAATAAACACCATTCACTTTATATTGTATCAACTTAAACTTCAAACATTTCCTGAAAGTTTGTTACGCTATTTCTCTTTAAAGAATTTTTATGTAACGCAATGTTCTATTTAAGTTTCTTCTGCGGGCGTTGTTCCACTTCCTTACAAGTAGAATACTAAATCACTAACCACAGACCGAATGCTCAAAATACTCTAACTTCAAGACAAACGTTACCTCTTTGTAAGAATAATAGAAGTTCACATATCAAGGACATGTGTCACTTTTTCAATCTTTAAATAACTTCACAATCGAGGTGCACACATTTGGACCTACTCACTTCTTACTTAAAATTACTTACTTTGAAATTTACTGCATAATAAAGAAACCCTCGTATCGTCTTCAGAAAGATTATAAACTGAAACAAACAGAAGTGAAGTTTCCCTACATCCTTTGAAGGCGGTGGTGTAAGACGAAACATTTTCGACCTAATGAATAAATGTGAACCATTTCATAATACAATAGTATAAATGATCCCTACAATAGAACTTTAGATGTGAATACAAAAATTGTTTATATTTCAAAGCCCGAAATGTGAATATTTTTACAGGAGTTTGATAAAGGGCAGAGACAAAATTACGCTTATTTCTCCCCAAGTGCATGAAGTTTTTCTGTAAACCTGCTCTTAAAGTAGCCATTTCTAAAAAGCGAGAACAAAAACTAATTGGATACGTGTATACAATTCATTTTGTGTAGGAAGTGACAAGTTGTCAGAGACAGTCTGTACATGCAATACTACGTATACAGCAAATTAATTTTTCTGTAATGGAAAATGGAAACTTTATTATTGTGTTCATGGTTTTATTCATCCACTTGACAACCGTAACCTTCCGAATGAGTTATGAACGATTTGAGCTTTTTTAACGTTGAAGACGTCCATCGACTTTCTTTTTGTTCATCCGGTCACTTTGATTATCCGGAACCGTCTGGACCCTATTAATTCAGATTAATTCCTTTGTGCTGTACTTTATTTTAGGTACGGACATGTGTTTACGCCATAGTGAAATTGGAAGTTTCAATGAAGGTACACCATCTCTACAGTACACTTACTTGACTCCATCAGTGAAAATGAACTTATTCATAGTAGGTTTAAGAAACTGAATTGTGAGCGGCCTTACTCTCATAAAGTGATTAATGATTACTAATGCCCGGAGGAACATCGCTACTGCCACGCGTAGACTGCTCCGTCTGCCCTCTCTCCTTTGAGCAAAGATCTGGCGGAGTGCCTCATTGCAGTCGCGTATTTGTGCAGGCTGCGTGGTTGCGTATTGTTCCGCCAGTGCACTCATGTCAAGGTGCACTAGTGCTTTAGGTTTGAGGCAGTGGCGGCTCCTAAACTTCAGGCCAGGTAGGGCACAAAACAAAAAGCTAGAAAATAACTAATAAAAATTTTATTTTGAAGTGTAAGCGCTGTAAACTGAAAAAACACTTGAAATTCCTCATTGGTTTCTCACATATTAACTAAGCAGAGTGAGAAGAGACAACAATTCAATTGAAACAACAAACGCTCACGATCAAGAAAAAAAAATCTCACAGAATCACAGCTGCTGATATTATGAAGATTACGCGGGCCCTGAGCTAATCAGCATTTCATTTCTCAGACACTATGAGCGTTGTTTGTACATCTGTAAAGTGGCGCTTGCAGTGGCAGTCACAAAAAACTTGTGACCGTGAAGGGCCTTAAGGGAGCATTACCCCCTCCCTTTTTTCCTCGCACTATGAGGAAAAGCTTTGCTGAACGGGAGGGAGCTGGTCACACGAAGCTTGCGGACTTCGCCCTGTTGCCACAACTACCTCGTTATGTGCGCTGTGAAATAGTATCGATATCGCCAGTGAAAACCTTAACGTAAATTCTCTAGAATTATTACTCGATAATATGACACGCATTTCAGTCCACTATTAATATTTTCCTTTACAAGTGGGAGGGCACGTGACCATGTGACCTTATGGTAGAGCCGCCACTGGTTTGAGGCACAGATTTAGAACAGAAACCATACAAATTCACTAGAGATCACACACCATCGCTAGTGATTGTATGCATTCGCTAGCTCGAGAAAGAGGCAGTGCGAACTAAGGTGTTGCGATAATGAAAGTCATTTCGCAAAATTTATATTCTTATAGTGTAAACGTGTTGTAGTTAGATGTAGTAATGAAATTACAGGGGTTCTGGGCGCACTCAGTATATCAATATTCCATTTAAATTAAATTCTGACTCAGATCCCTTATCGTAACGAACGAAACAGATCTCACTTCCGCGAGAACGTTGCAAACGACATTACCGTGCGCGGAATGGCGTCGTGTTTATAATCTCACTTTTTAAGAGGACTGACGCTAAGTTAGGTGAGGAGGATCTTCGGCCTAGGCGATTAACATAAAACATCCCTAAGTCTGTCCAACGCACTATTTCCAACGTTATGTTTAATGTTTGTGAATTCAGCTTTGTCTGAGGACAAACATTTTCAATCTAATTAATCGGATTGGTCCAGGTCTATCTGACATTGAGTTTGATGATTCTGAAAACGATGGACAACAATTATTTCTACAATTGTTCAACAATAGGAAGAGAAAATTGATAGTGACAGCTATGATTCAGAAGCATCTGTTCTAGTTTTGTGGTACCGTAAACGTTCTAGTTTTGCAGAATTGTAAATGTTCCAGTTTTGTAGGCTTGTAAATATAGTTGTGAAGTTTACTGTAGTAGTTCCTTTGTATTTTTTGTAAGTCAATAATTTGTTTGTTAATAAATATGTGCTATAATATGATCATAAATTATATTTCAATTGCTTTAAATATTATAAGAATTAAAAGCCCCAATTTCAAGTTTTCTGTGCTTAAAATGAGACAGAATAGGAACAAATTTTTAAAAAAATAGTATTAATAAATTGTCGCCTTAGAGTCCTAAAATATCATATTTCATACCACCTGTTACAACAATGTAACTTATAAAAAAATATAATACGAGCAATTTTGTCTTACTTGACATAAAAACAACTCATTTATTACAAAAATAATTAATTTTAAATTTTTTTCTCACTTCAGGACTGAAGAGGATAAAATGTACCTCCCCAAAATTAAGCGATAAGTTAAAAATTCGAAGAGGCGCGATATGGGAAATATACATTTTGCTGAACACCCATCGGGAAATATACATTTTGCTGAAAATCCTGTGTGGAGTTTAGGCGCTAGGTTTCTTTATAGACATGCTGACGGACGCACAAAAAGACATGCACTAGTTGTTTCAGAAGAAAAAAAACCCTTTTCGATACCAAGTAAGACGTGAATTTTTCCAAACTACTGAATAAGAAAATGTAATATTAGGTATAGGATAACGGAAAAGGTATATTTGGGCTCAGCGTTCTGACTCTTCCCAAGTTATAAAAATAAGACTAGAAAATGCTTTAGGCGAGATGAGAAAATAAATGTGTGTTATTGAAAAATTCCCCCTAGTAGCTGTAGAATTGGCCCGAGATACCATCCCGGATCCTCCCTAGCACTGCCTACGCTCTTTAACCTCCCGCCTAATGGAGCGAACCTCGATAATAGTACGAGCAATTACTGAATGCCGGCTGCAGCAATGGCTGACCGAGCCCCCCGGGCGGCCTTTCAGAGGGGCATGTAGGGCCGACCTGGGCGAGCTATGTAACTAGATAGGGCGAAGTTGAGCCATGGACCGATCGTTCCGATCGTATTCAGAATATTACCATACACGACCGTTGACTGTGTGTTTCCAACATAAGTTATATTCTGCGATCGAAACTGTTCGCCATTGTTATATTTTCGGCTTTCAGTTGTTCGTAGAATTAGAGTAAGGAGATGCACGAAAATGTGGAAGAGTTGACAATGTGATATGGAGTTTCGTTGCCCCAAAATTTGTTTACAATATTGCTACGGATTAATTTTAAGTTGTGTCTCTGTGTGGGATGAAACATGTTATTTTCAGTAGTATACAGCAAGTCAATTGTCACACTTACAGTTGTAGTAGTATGTTTGATAACAGTGATAAGATTTACTACTTTCGGTTTTTTGAATCTTACAGTTTCCTATTGTATAAAACCGTTTCTTAACAGAAAACATTTTGCTTGTTCAGTCAATACTTTCTCTGCGTGAAATCGAATTGTTTTTATATTGATAATTGATGATGGTTTTAAAGTGATGAATTTACCTGTAGTAATGTATTTAAATGAACTAAATTACTGTTGGTTTTCGAAGAATTCGGTAGTTATCTGCGGTAGTGCTCTGAAAGCAAAATCTATTTTGTTGCGCAGATGCCAACAAAAATATGTTATAAATCGTTTTATGAAGAACTGACAGATATAATGAAAAAATATAACATTGATTGGATTAATATTTTATTATACAGTAAACTCTCGTCAGCACGAACTCGCTTAACATGAATTTCGCCGTAACATGAACAAAACTTCAGTCCCGGCAAGGGATTACGGTAATAAGGGCATCGTATAATACTCGGTTAATACGAATTTTTATAACACGAACTCGGATTATTTCTATCCCTTGAAAATCGTGTTAATGATGTGCGTCTACTGAATAATATTGTATTGTTACGTTCAAAATATTGTTAAAACGCCATTACACTAGAAATATTAATAGAAAAATCTAGAAATCTGTAAAATACTGATATGAAAATCCCCTTCCTTGGGTGCTCGAAACCAACAGTAATGAAGTATGTAATACAAAAACGTTTCAACATGAGTTATAATATTTTATAGTGTCAAGCTGAATCTATCCAGGTGTGCAAATCTCTCTTAGTTATGCCTCCAGAGTGGTGTTTTCCCGTCAGCGTGCGATGCGGTAGTCGGCTCGCTTTTCATTACTTTCAGCAGCAACGTTTCAGCAGGAGGAGTAGGGTTGTTCGGGGCGGGGATAAGAGTGAGGACAGAGGCGCGGGATTCCCGCGGATTGGTGTGCAACCGCTTCCCGTTTCGCAGAGCGCGCGGGCAGTGCGGCAGAGCGTAATGCGTTGAGATGTATGGTTAAGCCTTTGCCCTGTTTTCATGGGTTAACGTCCAAATGGTCCAAATGCGTGGCTGGGATATGGACGTCGAGAAACCTCCACAGTGGGAAGGTTGTTTGTCTGCCTGGTGCGCTTGGAGATGGAGGGTAGCGATATTTCGGTGACTCCTCTGAAGGTGTTGAATGCGTATTTGAATCTTCGATAATGAAGAGCCAAACGATCTCCTCTGTGATGTGCGTTGACGTTGATTTTGAAATTGACTGATGATGATGCAAAAGGCAAAGCAAAAAAATGAACAGAAAAAAACACGTTCTTTCAAAAATCATTCTAAGAAAGAATCAAACAGGTGTTGTTAAACTTCTCTATCTAGAATGTTTCATTGCAGTTTGGTAGAATTACATCATATTAATCCAATTTCCTCTTTTTGTATTACTTAGTTTCGCAAAATTTGTAGCATTTAAAAATAGGGAGAACTTTTGAAAGTGACTTAATCATCTCTTTGGTGATTGAATACATGTTTTGCCTAATTATGTTTGCGTTAATTTTAGAAAATTTCGTCGGTTACGTGAAATCCTCAGTGATCCTCAGTATCACGTAGGGGAACACGTAATAACCCATAACATGGATGCAAGAAACTAGCAAGAAAACAATACATAGGGAGGATGGAGCTAGTTGGCATAAGGGGATACTTGAGATATTTCTTTTTTCTTTCGTAGTGAACACTCGATGCTAGAATCGCCATTGTCAAACCACTTGACGATGTAGCAACATCCTTTGTTACAATGTGATATGTGCTCCTAGTAGGAATGAACAGCAACTATCACTGTTTCCTGTCAAATATACTTTCTCACTTGTTTTTGTTATTCTGTTGAGCGATTTACCTGCTTTTGATGAACATAAAGTAGTAAATGTTAAAGTAGTAAATTCTTTGTTATGTTGAGATTTTTTTGTAACATTTTTAATTTAAACTAATGTAAAAATATTACTTTATTTTTCGAATATTGCGAGCTTAGCATGCATATATCTTTTTGCAATTTTGAATATTAATTAGTTCCGTAATTAGTATCTTGCGATAACATCATTTCCTGGAGACCAAGTACAGAAGCAGTTAAATAGTTATGACTGTATCTGGACACTACTTTTAACTTGAAAAGTCACAATAACACCAAAATCCAACTCAAAAAAATTAAAATCCTTCATGATCTGCTAATAAATAAAACAAAACACTCAACAGCACCATCGTCAAGTACACTCAAAACGATCATCAGATTCCTCCTTGTCTATTAGTGTGCAATGTGGACAAATGCTGCCCAATACGTATAATCTCCAGAAAATACCAGTCATTCGAAACAAATTCCTACGAACTATTACCTAAGCCCCGTGGTTCATCACGAAAATCTAACTACGCACGTAACTAAGTATCAAACCAATCAGTGATCTTGTAGCATAAATTTCCAACCACTTTTATTCAAATCTTTACTTCATCAGTGTTAAACTGGACAAATATACAGAACGCCAAACGCGAATCAATAACAGATATCCAGTGAATGCATTCCTTAACATATTCAGCCATTGAGAATAAATCAGTAGATGTTCTCTGTGAGACCCCTCGTCAAATGTGGTTTAGTGTTGGCTGCGAATGAGATTGTAAGACTATAAGTATAAATGTATAATTACGTTAAAGTGAACCTTGTAAATCCATCTACACTAAAATAAATTTTAAAAACGATGTCAGTGACTATTTTTCATTTTGATGTTATAATTTATTTTTTATTTTGTATAACCACATTTTTCGTTTTTGCAGGTGAGTTCCCGTCATCCTTAAGATATTCGGATGCAGTTAAGTTTTCATCAACGGTGAGTTTTTAAACGTCGTCTTTGGGCAATAAATATATATAAGATTGAAATAACTTTTCATGACGTCCACATTGTGAAGTGTGAACTTTCCATCGACCACTACCTACCGATTGTTTTCTCCACCGCGATTATGCTATGAAATATTTAGCTGTTAGAATTAGAATTCAAGATGCGAAGCTAATATTCTTGCGTAGCCAATTCTCGCGCTAATTCGACACCATTAATGAATAATATAACCTAATCCGAGGTACTCGTAAGTTTACTTCTCACCTACGCATTGCCGTCCGTTGAAATGCGATATTCCATTATCATCCTATAATGCAGCTTTCCTTTGCTTGAGAAATGTGTATGGTTGCTGCTCCGGAACTTGAGGAAAAGAATGCCGAGTGCGCTCGACAGGTGACATTGTTTTAAGCAAAAAAAAAAAAAAAAGACTGCGCTGCGTCGATTCGCATAACTGGGCTCTCGTCCAATTTGAGCATGAAATACTCACGGGGGAATCCGCAGTGTTTCGACGAAAATAGCTTCCTGGAAGATGACGGAAGAGGATACGTAGTACGCATCGTGAGACTTGCTCCTGTCGATTCGCTAACGTTTTTTAACTGACAGACTCATTGACTTTACTTTGTCTTATCACTGCGCTTCGAAATGAAACGTACTAGAGGTGTCCAAGTCAAAAAAAACTTCCACTGCGTATGCCCAAACTTGGCCTCCCCCTCCAAACCTACAAGTATTACCCTGCGTGCCTACCCTCTTTGTCTGAACATAGCTCCCTCTCTGTCTTTCTCTCGTGGATCGCGCGGTAATTCAACACTGCGGGTTTGGCGATAACAAACTGATGACTGAGAAGGATCAGACGACATCCAATGCTTTATTACTCTACAAAGCAATAATCAGGCCTACACTCTTATATGCTTGTCCCATCTGGACCAATGCCGCCAATACCAACCTAAATAAAATGCAAGTGATCCAAAACAATTTTGTAAGATTAATTACTAAAGCACCATGGTTCATAAATAACAGTCAACTGCATAATGATTTAAATATGAACACAATAAAACACCAAATAGCCTATCTTGCACACAATTTTTACACAAACCTTCCCCAAATTCAAGCATCATTCTTCTTTAAACTGGGCAAAACCCCCAAGTATCAAACGAGAATTAATAAGAGATATCCCCTGCATTCATTCTATAAAATATTCGCAAACCTGGAATAATTACTTATCTGAGGTGCTCCCTGCTTCCTCTCTCACTTCATTTTTTATATTATTTTTATAGAATTGTAGTGTGTATAGTTTTAAGTTGGTTTAAGTTAGCATAAGTTAGATTAAGTCCATCAAACATTTGCACAGTTAAAATGTAAACTGAACAATGCAATGTCAACTGAAAATAAATTATAATTAAAAAAAAAGGATCAGACGAAAAGCAGCTCACGTGTTTCCATAGAAGGGGTCCTCCAAACGACCAACAGAAAATAAGCCGTCTTGAAAAAGGGTTCAGTAATAGGATAATGTGATAGACCAACACACTGATTAAATAGTCATTTCTTTGGACACTCCTGGCAGTGCGAGTTTCTTCTTCTGACGATAAGAGTAGTGATGACGAGTGATCGCTGCGTCTCGTAGTCACCTCTCCTTGTCGCCTCCGCGCTTCCTTATCGCCGTGAGGGGAAATTTCAGTTGCCGCGGGGTGAGGGAAGCCTCTGAGGCTTCACCTATGGTATGTCCGCCATGTTTTTTTTGCGAGCGGTACAGCTATAGACATAATTATAAATCTTCCGCGGAATAGTACCAACCAATTTGGAATTTGTTCATTTTATTATCACATAGCTTTTAAACTTTTTTCTCGAGATCTGCCAATGTGTTTGCTAATTTGGTGTACTTCTCTCCCCACCAGTCCTGAAAGAAAATGTGTTACGTACTTTTTAGGGATTTTAATAGAACAGTTTCTTCGAATTTGCAAACGTATCGTCATTGGTATGGTCTTTTACTGTCTCGCTGTTTTTTTTCTTTTAATTCAACTGACCAGAGACCGCGCGCGAACCTCCCTCAAACTTTTCCCCATCCTCTCCCCTTACACACTACGACATACACTCACACATACACACACGCTCTACACTGACACACATACCGAGAGACCAGTCGGGAGCTTAGAGCTTGTCCTGGAGCTGTGTCCTGGAGAGATAACTAAGATGGGAAAATATCATAACCCGACGACGTCTAGGATCTCACGTTCCAGTTGGGGCCATTCCACAAAGCCATCTCCCAAGATGTAAAATACACTACCCGTACGGGCGAAGGAACTTAGCTGTTGAAGCTCCCGGAAACAAAAGTTCAATTCATTCAATCAATTATCTTTAAGTTGCTGATATTTTTGGGTAAATTATATTCTCAAATAACGACTTGTAATTAGCTTTCTGATACGTTACTGAACCTAACATTCGATGAATAACACTGCTACCTACCATTTCTGTGCAATAATAAGCGATATATGGAAGTAGGTGCACGTCACGGAAAATGCCGATTAGTAAGATTAAATACACTTGTCCCGAAATCAGTTTAAATTTAACTGATTACTATTGTATTAATGATAACTGAATACTATAGTATTACCTAGTGAAAAATAGTTTTCAAAAATGCATGTCATGGACTGTACGTGTTTGTTAGGGAAACTTAGATTTTTCTGAAATATAATTTTAAATAGTTGAGTCCTGTTTGTCTGAAATGATTAGGTCTTCGCTAATCTTTTGACTCAGCACTTCTGCATTATCACCAGTTTTCCGAAATAAAATGGGGAATGTCTCCAGAGTGGTACATTGTAGGTAGCTGAGTATTTCTTCGGCACCTAGGATGGGAAAAGCCACCTTTCTTCTCACCTCAAATTTCGGCCTGTAAATTTTTTCATTGGCAATAAAATTATCCTCACAATCTAACTGAAATTTCACAAACACCAGAGATTCCAGTTTTTCCAACCATTGTTAAAATTGTGTAGAGGTCTTAATTCTGTTTTAGCTCAACTCGATAACGATACATAAAACACATTCGCTCTGATCTCATCCTAGATTTGAATAATGACATTTTCCCATTCAATTAGAGAATGAATGACAACGAATTTTCTTTCCTTCTTTGTAGAGATATTGATATGCTCTCTTCCTGGCATATGTAAACTCTTAGCAGTTCCCTTCTTTATCTTCTTCGCTTTATTCATCAGTGGTCAGCTACATTCTGCCTTCTCCTCCTGTAAGTCTTCCTCATTATCTATATTTTGGAGAACTGATGGAAATACGTGTGTTAACACAATTTTGACTGCTTCACTCACAGCAGCGAAAACCGGTATTAACTTACTTGTTCACAAATAAAGTCAGATCTATTACTCCTTAGTTTCGATTATTTTATTTTTGACTAGTAAATATTCGTTTTCGCGAAAAGACTGTTAATTCTAATTTTCAGGAGGTTTAACTTATTGTCGGATTTGACGGTCACAAATTACATATTATTTCAGTAGTTTCATTTCAAAGAATACGAATCAAAAAGCAACACGAGGAAAAGCGTCAATGGCTTATGCGGCAAGTTGTAGAAAGAACCTTTCGCAGCATACTATCTCCTCCAAGCGTTTACAATTTTTATAAACTACGTGAACTAGGCTAATTCGTTTTAATTAAATACGCCGTAAAATATTTTCTCCGTAATGCAGCGCGAACTTTCATGATCTAGATAGATAAAAATGCTATATTTTGTCATTACGTTTTTTCCCCTAATTTGTTTGGATCTATGTTGCAAAATCTTTTTATTTATTTCGTGACTTTATCAAGCATCACAAGTTCAGGCTTTGCCATAAAGAAACATGACACATGGCATGTTTTTGGTTGGTTAATCAGCGATACAAGCGTCTTCAGAGACTTGTTCTTACAAAAAAAAAAATTAAAAAATGCACTGTTTTTGCCCGATAGTGTTTTTCTTATTGATTCATCTCTGCAATTGAATTAAATGTGTATTATTGCAAAACGCGCGTTGCGTGTGCCGACGATCAAAGTAACTTGCGGTTTCGATTCTGCTGTGTAATGTAATTTGGTCGTGGCCACAGCACTGTGAATATTGGTTGCCTGGTTTTGTAAACATTTGTCTTGAGAGAGGTTAAATATTGCCTTCTGTGTAGTAGATACTGGTTCGGATAAATCACTACTCTGAGTAGTAGCAAGTCTCGTTTGTGTATTCTGTGAGCAAGCGAAAGTCGCAACTTGTACTTCAGCTCCCCATGCTAAATTAAACCTCGTGTTCTGGAGATTCTAATACTCTTAATAAATGACCCTTCACAACACACTTGCCAGATCCGGCCAAGATCGGTTTTGTTATTAGGTGCATGTATAATTCCCTACAAGGGATGCAAAGAATGATTTTCAACCCACGCCCAATAAACACTTTCGATTTGTTCAAAAGAACATCCCTAGTAAACGATACTGTACGCACAACGAAGCTTTCTTGAGGAACATACGAAGCTCATAAATCCAACGGCCATTGCGGCAACGCATCATCACAAGGCAAACACGGCTCCCATTGAGGAGTCCGTTTCTCGTGCAGCCCGAGCAGCCAGCGCGGGCGTCGGCCGCGCAGACAGTCCCGCGTGTGCGAGTGGAGCGTAGCCCCGGCGCGCACGTCGCGCGCGGCCAGGAAGAGAGGTCTGCGTCCTGCGCCGTGGGAAGCGTTCCCGGGTTCACGGCGGCGGTGCGGTTTTCACGCGCCGGGCCCCGGGTGGTGAAGGGGCGGGGCGGACACACTGCCAAACGGCGACGGAGCAGCAACGGGGCTGCAGCAGCCAGAGGCGGAGACACAATGTCCGGGTTACTCTTGGAGTTTGCTGCCCCTTTCAAGAAGCGGGAATGCGCTGCGTACGGAAACTTTTCTTCCTTTTAATGATAATACTCAATGATAATACTTCAGTGGTTAGGCGGAAGAGCAGGCTAAATGGCCTGAGCCTCGCCACAAATAAAGACATTTATTTATTTATTTATTTATTTATTTATTTATTTATTTAATACTCAACTGTTACTTAGACTTTTAGAAAAGTGCATGACATCATTTCAATATCCACCATTGAATTGAGTTATATCGAAAACATCCATGCCGCAAGTAGGTTGAAAAGTTGCTTGGAAAGTTGGCGCATAAAATTTCAAACACCAAGGATGCACGTCGAAAATTAGATGTGTGTCGAATGCGGCTGCAGAAAAGTTCCACGTATGCACTGTACGGGAAATAGAAACCTACCAAAACGTTGATTCATGTCGTTCAGTATTGTCTAGAAAACAAATGAAATGTGGCAGATATACAAATTCTGGAACAATATAATCACTGATGTCAGAAATTTTAATTTAGGGAAATAAAGTGTCTGTCCACGAATTTCGTGGTTCGGAATCATTATTTGAAAATGTTGACGAAGTTTGTCGAAGTTTGTTCTCTCCTTCAAATTCACTAATTTATTAGATATGTTCAAGTTTTGTATTTCTGATTTCATCGACACATCAAGGTTTAATTTTGAGATGGCCCTTTGGGACCTGATGCTTTTAAGGCGGTTTTAGTGATTGTGAACCAAGCAAAACAGTGGGAACACATTTGTCGTTTGCTTCTGGGACAGTAAACCTAGACTTTCTTTTCCCACAAACGGCATATGCTGTGTGAATTGCTTATACAAATAAATATTATTATTGTTATTATTATTGTTGTTATTATTATTAATAATAATGTAATGTTCACAACAATGGCAAAGGGGATGGCCTGATGGGGTTCTCTACAGTTTGTTAACAAGACCAAATTCTTATTTCCTTTAGTTTCTTTTGTTTGGCTAGAGGTGGCGCCAGTTGCTATCCCTAACATTGCCCCTTCCGCGGCGTGTGTGACCACCACCCTCTCATTTCTACCACCACCAGCGGTCGCAGGCGCCTCCCGCGCGAGAGGCAGGTGCCTTGCCTTGCGCGTCGCCCCCGCGTAATAACGACCCTCCCTGCCCCCTCCCCCCCGCGCGTCCGCGCGAGCGGAATGGCCGAGGGCGGTGAACACAAGTGGGAAACGGCCCGGGCTCCATGAGCATAAACGTTCCGGGAGCGCTCGTATCACATTGGAGAGTTCCAGCGAACCTGCCCGTTTGAAAGACGGCTTTGTGGATAGTTGGCTCGCAAAGCTTCAGGGCGCACTAACCGAAGTTTAATGGGCTGGAGATGTTCAGATAATAGAAGGAGGGGGTACGCGGCAGCGGTAGACAAATAGGAACAATAGTCTAGGTAATAAGTGTTGAAATAAATTGTTACTCGCAATCTGAAACGTTACAGAAGGCGAATAGTGTGTAAGATCTACACAAGCCATTATAACATCCGTCTGAGCATATATTTCACTACATATTCCACCATTAAAACGATGAGATTTGACACGAATCATCAATATCATATATTTGTTTGAAATTCGTCTTGCATTTGAGAGCAGGTAAAATAATTTAACAGAAATATTGTTGGTTCACATATTTATGCACTGCATCTCGTGAATGAAATTGAAATTGTCTCTATTTCAAATTTTACGCCGACCAGTTTGTTTTTTATTAAATGCATTACGTGATCAATCCAGATAATTTTGAAGTTAATTAAACTGTTTTGATTTGAACTTCCAATTAATATGTCGCGTCCCTTCACAAATTGTTAAATGTTTAAAGGACAGAGATGACCGTCAGTGCGCTGTGAGATGGGGTCTTTGATTTTCGGAATTCATTCTCGCCACTTTTCCAAATCCAGAAGCACCCAAGAGTTGGAAAAATTTAATTAAATTAATGAAGATAGATACATACAAGATGAGTGAATGGAAAACAACACATTGGAAGAGCAGTACATAACAATAAAGTAAATTGTAATATTAAATAATTGAGTAGATGATAAGAATGATGACAATGAGAACCATATTTGGTCCCCCAGTGAAGGCTGACACATTTTTGCTCTCCCCTTCCTGCCACTTCTTTCCATGGGATTGATAATGGTGGAGGTCAACGTGAGGGGGCGAAAAATGTGGTGAATTTTTACGGATGGAATGGGGGTTCAATTGTGATTCGTGGTTTTATGAGAAATTAACGCCACAATCACGTGGTGAAAATACCCGCACCTTCGCGACTCGGTCCCGTAGCATTCCGCTCTGTACCCATGGATTCTGCACCACAGAACAGGTAGTGAGTAGGTAGCAGATAATATAGTATTAATGCGCATATCAAGTTGAAGGATTTAAGAGATGTCACACCGAAAAATAAATGTAATAAATAAGTGTAGAAATATATTTTATTGTTAAGTGAATAATTGATGATGAGCGAGTTTGACAGGATTTGTTGAAGTCTTAGGCTCCCGCGGCCAGAGTTGAAATCTCGGCTGTCCGGGTGACGCTGCGTACTAGTCTGCGTAGCCGACGTTTCGGCCACCTTTCTCGCGGTCTTCATCAGCAGACCAGCCCTGATGAAGACCCCGGTCCCGTCACCCGGGCAGCCGAGATCTCAGTTTGCCAGAATGAACGAATAAATTGAAAGTGAATGAATGAGTGGATCAGTGACTAAATGATGCGTGAATGAATAAGTATCTAAATAAAGTAATAAATGAGTGATGAAAACTATGCATTCATGATTGATGAATGATTGAAACAATGCATTCATGACTAGTGTCAAGTAATGACGGGATGAAATAATCCAAAAGAAATACTGTAGAAACCTATAAGCCTTTAGTAGATAAGTGACCTTCTTTAAGCCCATCGAAAAGAATAAAAATACATAAATGAATCAGTGACAGAACGGACCCACATTTTGGTTAATTAAATAATTCGTAAACGTTTGACTAAGAACACGAGAGTCAAAGGCCCTGCGATTCCTATCAGCGGCGCCATGCATTCCACGCCGTAGACCGCACGGCAACCCAGGAACGCGTGAAGGTCTGCAGTGACTGAGAAGGCGCGAAGGAAGGCAGACAGGCAGGCAGGTAGGGACACAAGCAACCGCGGGCCGTTCGCCTCGGCTCCGGACGTCCGCCAAGGCGCGGCGGCGTCAATGGCGGCGGCGATGGCGGTGTGGGCGGCGGAGTAGGCGCGCTCCCGCTTGTAAACCTCCGTAGCGGGCGAAGTGCAGACGCGCACGAGCGATCGCCCGCCCGCCCGCCCGGCAGCGCGCGGTCCACCTGCATTTGTGTTTTAAAGCGGCTATCGCGCGGCGCGGACGAGGTGCGTGCGCGTGTCGCCGCGCCGCTCGAAATAAACGCGCGGAGAGGGGGAAGGGGGTCCTCACGAGGGCGCCGGGGGCAGGCGCGGGTGGCGGGATTTGGGAGGGTGGGGGAGGGGGCGGGGCCGGCAGAGGGGATGCAGGGCGGCGGCCTCCCTGAGGCCCATCTCCTCTCGGCCGGAGCGCATCTTCCTGCCGTTCTTCTAAATTTACTCGAAGCGGCGGAGGGGCGAGGCGCGAAGGCGGGAAGGAGGCAAGGAGACGGCGATGCGTGGAGGGGGCACCGTGGGACGGCCCAGGGGCGTGTGAGGCGCGGAGCGGGAGGGGGGAGCGGCGCGGCTGTCAACCAGCCGGCTGCGGCGGCGGCGGTGGTGGCGGCGGCGGCGGTCGAGGAGGCTGCCGCGGCGGCAACTGGTAGTGCGGCTCCGCTGCTGGCGGCGAGCGCCCGCGCACGTGGCTCCCTCTGCCCCGCCGCTCTCTCCGCGCCGCCAGACAGAGAGCGACTGGGCCAGTAGCGTTGAGCTGCGCCGCGTCGCGTCGCGTCGGCTGGGAGCTTCCCGGCGCCACCGCCGCCGCCGCCGCCCGCGCGTCGGCGTCGCTCGGGCCCTCTCGCTTCCCCACCCCCGCCCCGCCCACTCCCAAACCCCCGTCGTCCCACCCCCGACGCCGCTCGGTGGCCCGCCGCGCAGCCTCGTTCCGCATTGTGCTCCAGTGAGCCCCGAGCGCCGTCGCCTCGTGCCTCGCGCGGCGCTCTCGCCCGGGCCTGCTTTCCGCGCCGGGCCCTGGGACCGCGCCCACCGGCGTCCGCGCCCGTCCGCCCGTGCGGCGGCGCCCCGCCACGCCCCGCCCCATCCGCCCGCGCACGCCTTCGTAGGCCGTGCGACGCGACGCGCTCGCCTTTAAGCCGCGCGCGGTCGGGCCTCCGCGCGCGGGAGGCCCGCCCATTGGAAATCAATATGGGTGAGGACTGGGCGAGGAGGCCCCGCAGACGTCCCCGGCCAGTGGCCGTCCTGCCGCCACGGAACGCCTCCCGCTGCATGCCGCTGTCATCGTCGCCGCCGTCCGCGTGCGGGCACGTGGAGTCGGCGGCCGCTCAGTGACGCCCGCGGCCGCCACCGCGCCCGCTGCCGCTCCCGCCCCGGCCGCTGGCGCCGACGCCGACGACGTCGCCGCTGCCAGCGCCGCCAGCGTCGAATCAGTGTGCGACGGTCAGTGCCCGCGGGTGGCGCGCGCGAGCCGTGATCGTGTTGTGATACCGACTCTAAGCCACAACACAGGCCACCGGCTCCCGCGCCGCGCCCCGCGCCGCGCCCCGCGCCGCGCCGTGCTGTGCGCGACACCCGCTCGCCCACCCGCCCGCCCTGGCGCGCGAGTGCGTGGGAGAGCACGGCCGAGTGCCGAGAGCGGGCGGGAGGCGCCCAGCCTCGGGAAGTGCCGGGCGGTGAACTCGCCGCCTCCGCCTCGGCTGCCGCCACCTCCGCGTCGTGCGTGCCGCCTACTATATCTGTGAAGGCCCACGGCCGCTTCTTCCGGCGTGGGGCCTGCCCCCGTGTGCGCTATATATAGCAGGACGCGCTCGTGTGTGTGTGAGAGCGAGCGAGAGCCCTCGCGAACGGTGGTGTGCGCGCCCGGTCGCACGTGCGGCCCACCGGTGCCCTCGTCGACGCCTTCGGCCCCCCGAGCCCTCGGGCGGCCCCGCAGCCTCCGCTGCCGCCACCGCTGCAGCCCACGCCGCCGCCATGGAGCAGCCTCTGAGCTGCATCGGCCGGTTGGGCGGGCACGGCCGCCGTCGCCCGCACAGCTGGCACAGCAGCACCCAGACGCTGTGTCGCACCGGTATGTAAACGCATGGAAACGCCCGCCAGTGACAGGGTGCTGTGTCGTGCGTCGTGCGTCGCTTTGCTGCTGGATGCCCCCCTCCCCCTCCTCCCTCTTTCTCATGTTTCTGTTTCGCCGGTTCCGTGCTGTGCACGCGTTTCGCTTTCATTCGCGCACTCTCTCTCGGCCGCGTTCGCGCGTGTATTCGCACTCTCACTGCGTCCGCTCGTCACGCGTATTCTACTACTACGACGGCGCCGTGCCGTGGCCACGTGTGTCTGCCAATCGATACTCTAACGCTCGTGTTCGCGGATTCCTCTCTGGCGTGTTTTCCTGGAAATCCGTGCGTAGAGGACGCTTTCCGAGCGATCACCGCGGCGTTTTCGTGCCAGGGAATTCCCGCCTACTCCTCCGCACAGCTTTTAACCTCGGGTTTTTGTCCTTGTGTATTCACTTTTGTTCGATGCTTTGTGCTCTCGCAGACTCCATCGTTTTTCCGTCTCTCTTCGTTCTTACACGCTTGTTTTACGACTGCGCCGTAGCGTACCCACGTGTGCTTAGTAGTAATCGATACTTGTCATCAAGGTTCGTTGGTTCACGTTTAAGTGTCCCAACTTGGATATATGGAGATCTCTTAATGCATGAATTAAATTTTGTGAACGTCCAGTGAGGAATTTCCGTTCGAAATGCAAGCAAACTTAATTAAGAATAAACGATGTAAGAAAGATGTGTCGCACTGATAGTTCGTTATTAACAAAAAACTGAGATTGCGTTCTATGCATATTTCAAGAGATCTTTTTGATTATTAATATCGTGCATAAACGATATGAAACGAATTGAATTTTAATGAGGAAAGGCCATTTTCTTGATACAATATTTTGTAGCATTAGCAACTTTAAACGTTCTTCCGTACTTTTATTTTGAAACAAACATTTCCAGTGAATAAAACACAATGCTTCATTTGTAAAACCTCCATTATTTCACGGTTTTTCCGTGTCGTTTTTGTTTCATTTGTATTCTGGTCTTGAAGGATTCTCGAGCAATATTCAACAAATATTACATGGGAGTGCGTGTGGAGCTGTAAAAGTTTTACTTTCGCGTTTTGTTTTGAAATCCATATTAAAAGACAGTTTTCTGTCCACCTTAAGTGTTTTCTTATTGCTTGAAGTCTAGCGTGTCTCGTCCCAGACTTGCTGCCCTTCGATGTGGTTTGCTCCCTGCCGATGAATGGACGGTGGATGTTGATGGAAGGTAAAGTCGTCATTCTGTTAATAGTAAATACCACATTATACGCATGCATTCAAGTACGAAAGTCATCCTTCTGCCAGCAGTTACAGAGTGTTACCTAATAGAGAGCTTTCAATTCCGTAGCGCTCACAGTTGCTTGAGGCCGAAGTAGCAAAAGTTCTAATAATTGCATCGCGTTGTTGCAGCGGATCAATCAGAATATTTACGAACATCGAGTCTGTACGCCATAAATGCATTAACTCTCGTACCTCGTAAACTAAGAAACGTATGCGACATTTGTGCAGATGTAGATCCTCCCAGAGCCCCAGTGCGCGCGTGACTGAACCGCGTATCAGCGCGTGGGCGTGGAGCCACGTGCGGCCGTATCACGGCGTACCCGCCCCCGCCGCGCCGCGCCCCGCCCCGCCCCGCCCCCAGGGGGGATTTTTCCGCAGCCGTCCAGCCTGCCTGCCGACCGATACGCTTGGCTCTCGCCTCGCCGGCCTCTCTCGCCAGCTTCCGCCCAACATCCTCTCCCGCCAGGCACGGGCCGGCCCTGCTCCCGCCGCTGCCTTCTGTCTGTCGCTCATCTCGCGCCTGTCGGCGGCGATGTGCCTCGGCGCCCGCGCGTCCCCGCCTGCCCACAGCTCACGAACGTCAGGCGCTTGATGCCCTCGCGGGCGGACGCGCCGGATGAAGCGGCCGACGGGATTCCTTGGTGCGTCAGAAGAGCTTAACTCAAAAAACAACAACAAAAAACTTCAGCATAATTTTCAGGGAACGAAACAGGAGTACAGAAGTCTGGCGTATATGGAAACGGCACCAGCATGTGTTGGATTAAAGAAGAATCCTGTGTTGCTGGATTTTGGATGACAAACAGAACTGCGTGTAGGAAACCTCTTATGTTTATTATTAACCAACATAGTCAAATTCATCATATGTTTTGTTGAATGAAGTTATTGTATCAAATGAAATATCAAGGCATTACACTGGAACACGTTAACTTTGAAAATGTGGAAATGTTTTTTGGGTGTCACCGTTGGATTATTGGAAGAACAACGCTGCAGAACTATCAAATGGCAGGCTGCGTAATCATGATATTATATGTGTATCTATAATTAATGTAATGTGATACATAAAACAACATGCAATATAATGTAATCAAAGTAGTGAGTGGATGTACTTCTTGAAGTCAAACATGTTATAGTTCATTTTCTAAGATATGTATTTTGAATTTGAAGATTGGAAATTCGTTCTTGATTGCTGATCAACGGTGAATGTCATTTCACCTATTCGGTCAATGAATCTGAGCTCAAAACTAACGAAACTGCATAATGTTTTCGCCATTGTTAATATGCTTCAAAGGCCTTTCAGATAAATCTACTCATTCGTATGTATAAAAGTACTTATCAACTTTTATTGCAGGAATATTAGTGACGTTCTTGTTCGAAAATGCAAATATACGTATAAGTGTTCTAATTAATGGAAATTAATTGTTTAGGTGAATACTGTCCTTTTGAATAATTGCCTCTGGGGAAGAAAATCTGTCAAAATGATAAATTTTAATTATTTCTGTGGTTTGGCCACTATTAGACATTTTTTGTGTATGTCAAAACATTGATATGGTTAGTCATGTTAAATAATGTTTTTGAACTTTGTGAGAACTATTCAGTGCGTTTATTCTCATTATTTTGCTTAACAAATGCAGCGTGCAGAAGCATTTTGTACCTACATGTACGGTATTTATAATTGCATCGGAGGTAAACTGCCGTCTCCGTACAGGTTTCTGTCCAGTTTCACAGGATGCTCCATGCTCATGTCGGAATATTCCCTTCCCCCGTGGCAAAGTGGTTCTTTCCTTATAAACGCCACTCACACCAACATTCCTTCGTGCTGTGGGCGTACGTAAACTCTCTAAAATACATTCCTTCCCCTGGAGACTCTTCGCCTGATTGACGCCGCGCTGTGGCAATGACGATATTTCATAACGCCTCCCCCACACCGCACCGCGCTTGGTTTCTGCGGAGAAATCGTATCGCGCGCGGAGAAACCGGGCAACACGCGTTTTTCGAGTATTTTTGCGTTGTCGCCAAGGCCCCCGCCGCCCGCTTGGCTAAATGTACGTAAATTTGGGAACTTAAGTTTCGGGGGATATTATTTTATTAATTATCTGTAGTAAAAGTGAAACGATAATTTAAGTATATTGATAACATCGAATGGCGAAATATTGACTGAGCCGAAGTGAATAATTTACCAAGGTCTCGTGGAAGATTTGCCACATACAGCAGTTAAGCTTGGCTGCTAAAATAGAAGGGGCGCAGAAACACATTTCGGCACAGAGATGGACTTCTGACACGTTGTTAGTCACTTCATTAGATTTGGAATGGAGGTGGGCTGTGATATAATAAACAAGATGATCTAAAAGAGTCTTGAAATTTGGCACCATCCAAAGCGTAGAAAACAGAAAACATCGCGACAGATGGAAGATCCTAGAGACATAGTGTGTAGCCAAGTTAAGCAAGTGTACCATGGTAATGAGGATTTTGCACATGACTTACTAATAAAAAAAGTACTTTGAAAAACTTGTTGCTATTAATACGTGTGTAAAAAATAATTATTAGTTACAAATACTATGTAAAAGTTTAATTACAAGGAGTAATTTAAATAAGGATCTGCATTTTAGATTTATGTTTCTGTTTTAGCTATTTTGGAATAATATAATAACTATTTAATTTATAACTACACATTTAGTAGACATTTTGAGAAAATGAACGTTCATTTAATTAAAGTTTTAAACATGGGAACTCTAATAACCTTTTCCATAAAAAAGTGACTTTTTAGAAATTTTGCCGAATAAAGAGACTTCCCCAGAACATTACTGCACAGTGGCAGCTTTGCAGGCTGTCGCGAGTCTAGCCGCGCGACGAGTCAACGGCCCGCTGTGTTTAGAATAGGCGGGCGCGTTAGAATTGGCAACGTGGATACAGTTTGCAAGAAATTTGTTTACTTTCGCGCTCGCGCTCGCGCTCGCGCGCGCGCGCCTAAAAACAGCTCCTCGCGCGAGCGAGCGCGTGGGGTAATGCCCACGCCGCCGATGAAATCTCTCCCCCTCGAGACGCCGCGAGACTTTCGATCCTTTTGTTTTCGATAGTATCTGAGTCAGCATCGTTAAACGTTAATTCTGTAATACTAGAGACTTTGTGCTTCGCGGGGACGTAGCTTAGCATGTATCACTTTTGAGTCTCTGCGCATCTACAACTTGAACTGCGCACGCTCAGAGACTCAAAAATGATACACGTTAAGGTGCTTTACTTTCTGTGTGCAATTTTCCGGAGGTGCCTGTGACGTAAATCAGTTGTTTCAGTGTCATCCAATCGGAAGGTTGAACGCCCCCATTGTGACGTCACTGTAGTGACATGTAAGGTCCCTATTGGAAGGCACCGTAACAGCTTATGACCCGCGAGAGGCAGCTTTCAATAAATCGCAGTATACTGTTGAATGTTTTAAAAACTGGTATATCGGGATCGAAAATTTCTAATTATTACCCTAGGTTTCCCATATACTAAAATGATTTTTTCACTTATGTTTGCATTTCAAGCAAAATCTTTGTCAGTTTGGTATTTTCCTGTGTCTTAAGTATATTTCAGGTAGAAAATACGGTTTTTTAGTTATTTAAATAAGTAAAACAAGAAGTTTAGAGATAATAAATGTGTGTTATGACAAAATCATAATAACCATCTTGAGAACAGTTTGAATGTTAGGTAATATACGTATGATTTTCATATTTAAAATCTAGTATTGTCACCAGTCAATATTGGAAGCATGAATCCATTAGGTTTGATCGACACGAAGTATCGTGTTGATTCCAATATTCCAACTTCCCAACACACCCCAGATTAAGCTGAGTGTTTTGTTGAGCGGTTGTGGTGATGTGGTGGTGCTCGGAATGCGCTGAGTAACGGTTCACAGGAACTGGAAGGGAGTCGTGCCCGGAGCGGAGAGGAAACGTCGGGAAGGTCATGTGGAGCACAGGGCATCGCCTCTTCGGGTGATAACGAGAGCGATTCACCCGAAGAGCCGGTCAATGCGTGTTGCACCGGACGAAGTGCGCTCTAAAATCTGCGAGGATGTTGATTCCCAAGAACTTTGGGGGAATAAATCTGTGTAATGTTTTGAAAGAATACAGAGTGTGGTTGAATGTTTGTGCAAGTGAAAGAATACAGGCTAATTTCAACCTTTTAACAGAGTGCATACTACCTAATTCCTCTTGGATTGGTGCATTCGTAACATGTTTATTACATTAGCTGTTAAATATAGTGAAGTACTTCATTCATACATTTAATTACTTTAGTTGGCAATTTACAAGCTTCGTATATTAGCTCTACAGAACCTCTTCTAGCCTTTAATATGGTAACATGCATATTTTGGGGCTGACAGTTCTTAGAATCGTCAATAAACCGTTTTGCTCTCACACATTTGTTCTGTTTTATACGCTCTGCTCCCAAGAGAATATCTCCATTAAGCTGACGTTAATATCGTTTCGCTAGTGAGAGATGTTTGCGGCAGCGACATATTCATCTGCCATTTCGATAACTTACTGTAACATTTCTGGAAGCCAACTTCGCTATTATTAGCAATGAGATATTGCAACGCTGTCCCGACAAGAAAGGCGTGAGAACAAATCACGATGTACAAAATTATTTTAAACTAGTAGAATAAAATCTTTAATAGCACATCACACTGTACGAGCATTTAGAAATGTGATTAACCTCAGTGCAGAGGAGTTTTGTACTAGTAACAAAAAGCAGTTACACTGAAGATTTCTCGAAGATCGTACTGAGTCTTTTCACGCATTTATTTTCATATTTAGCTACGCATAAAATTTGTAAATTAAGTAAGAACGAGATAGTGTACTGTTTTTTGCCTTCGTAATCGGGGAGATTTGAGTAAGAGTGATAGATATGGCAAGTCACGATAACAGGTAAATTAATTAAAAAAGGTGTAATTGACGAGTGCCAAGCACAAGAAAGATAGGCATCAAAGGAAAGTTGCACGATTCCACCGCGTTTTGCGTGTGTCGAGTGAAATGTGTGAATGATCTTTAATACATTATCACATCCACACTCGTAAAGAAATGCATATAATTTTCAGTGTATTAACCTACGCAAAATGGATGTTGAGACATTACATTCTATAAGTGCTATTCATATAGTATCTCTAGAGTACATATTGTTCTTGTTGTGCTATTGTTGTATTTTGTGAAATTAACAACGCGTTGATAAAAAATCTGGCAAAGCAACAGAGTTTGGGTCGGGAGAGTTGTGTAGTACAACATATTTTAACACTCAATAAGAAAATATGTAATTTTTGAAGCAGGAAAATGTGTATCATCTGGGTTCAAGACTATATTCGATACGTTTTTTTAAGTGCTTTAGAACTGCTTTACGTACACAGAAATTCCACATTTTATAGAGCTTGTAAGGAACATAATTTTCATTTTGGTTTCATATCCATACCTATTTCAAATGTTAATATGAAAATTCAAATTGCAAGTCGTAGCTACTTGCTGTGATGGTAACTGCTTGTGCGGATTTACAACTCACTATGTATGATCCATTCAGCTTGCTTGTAAGGATTATTATAATGGATATTATGGATAAACCAGGTGGCACCCGTGAAAGATACCACCCATTTGTAACTATGGCTGACGATCGTGACGTGATGTGACATTCGTGCACTCACTGATATACGTCGACTTCAACTGGGAACCACTTATACTTTTACCTAGATGAAAAATTTAATCCAAATCCATCCTCCCCGTCAGCCCGCAAAATATTGTTGAACACCTCCGTCTTAGTGATAAGCGGTCGTAATCCGAGTAGCCTGCGTCCTTCATTCCCCGGGCTATTGGAACAATGGCAGCTAATGTAGCGCCTCCCTTACGCTCTTTCCACACGGAGGCTCAGCGCTGAAAGTCCTAAGCCTTACGGCGACGCCGAGTAATGGGGAACGCGAAATGCCCCGTCATGCTCCCACCATTCCGTTCGCCCATCGCTTCTTCTGTTTGCCAGAAATAATATTAATAAGTGTTCCAAAAATTAATAGAATATTTCAATAAAATTTCGATATAAATTATGGTTTTTGTATTTGTACAAAATCTAATAAAATTAATAATTAGAATAAAATTATTTAATCATAATTGAAATATCATGTCATCGTTCTGCCATCACGACCATTGCCATTCCACTGAATAAATTCTATCGCGTTTACCAATACACGCTCAATCACTCCTGCCATTCCACACGGTAAGTTCTCGCCTACTTTTTCATCCGCCCACTCGCTTCTCTCTCGTCTACCCCTTATTTCTCTGTCCGCATTCCCGTTCGCCCGCCTCACGCCACCGCCCACCTCCCAAAGTGCTTTTCGTCATCCTCTCCAGCCATCATCCCACACATCATCTTTCCGTCTTCTTTTCCTCTCCTGTTTTCTCCGCGTTCCATCGCATCCACCTTCCACGTACACAGTCCTTCCTTCTCGCCGGTCATCCCGTTCCCTGAGATCCCGCCCAAACTCTCAGCTCAACCACCTCCTGGAAATCTTCAGATCCTGAGAACCGTGTCATACTAGCTTTTTCCTCGTTCTCAGAGGATAAAAGTACATTTACAAATAAGTTGTATATTTGCATTCTGTAAACAGGAGACGTGAGATAGTTAAAAAAATAAGTTCCTCTAGAAAGTGAAATTAGCTTGCTTCGTGGAACAGTACGATTGAGTCGATGAAGAAATTGATTGATGTAGTGGCGAATGGAATATGAAATGGTATTTGTTTTCTTTGGAGATTTAGTGTATTATTTATTTTTTTCTTTCTAATATCATCGAAATTTCATTGAATAAAGTTTTATACCTTATTTTCCGTAAGATTATCTACTGAGAAATGTTGATGTGATTATGCGATTTCAACGAAATATTAAATTGTTAAAATAAAGAATGCGAAAAATTTAAAAAAAATGGAATGTAATTGTGATTGGGACACATTGTGGAGAATAGACATATTAAACCTAACAGCGGCTGAAAACTTGCAGATTGCAGGTGTGGAATCTCTGGTATTCTGAGTGGTGCATCTTTTTCTTAGGATAAAATTTTCTCAATAACCTGAATATTGTTAATTGGATTAAATTTCAATAACAATGTATCTCGCCAATTATTCTCCATGGACACTCTGTCCCTTCGAGGGCAGCATATTATTTATTATCCTTGATTGTTCTGATCCATAACATGTCTATAGACCCCGTTATCCTTAATGTGTCTACAGACTCCAATTATTTCTTTTCTAAAATTGTTAGTTCTTACGACTATTTATTTCGTGTAAGTATTGATGAAATGTATTTTCGAGGAAAACGCCCTGGAAGTGTCCGAGGAGATCAAGATTTCTGGTTGTAGGTCGTA
>JAHLJT010008446.1:41861912-41954404 GCA_031308135.1 Acheta domesticus | reverse complement strand
AAGCAGCCAAGGCGAGAGGTGCGGCGGGCGCGGGTGGTGCGAGAGCCCGGCCTCAACGGCGGAAGGGGGAGGAACGATAGCGGAGACTAGAGCGGCGGTCGCTGCGGAACGACCGCAGGTTACGAAGACGCTGGGCGCGACAGGCGAGGGCTCGGGCGGGCAGCCGCGGCAGGAAGAGAATTCGGCCTGCGCGTTCCGCCGTCGGACGATCATTTATCACAAAAGCGCCCCCGCCCAGCGGTCTTGTGTCCGCCGAGTGGTTTTCTTTGGTTTCGGCGCCCCTCGAGCGGCGTTTTGACGGATAGAGCCCAGGCTCCGGGCGAGGATGGACCTGGAAATCGCGCCTGTCACTCCCGCGTTCCTGCCCCCGCCCCTGCCCCTATCACCCGCTCGCCTCGACGTGCTGGCCGGGCCCCGGTGGCAAGCGCAGGCGGACGCGGACGCCGTGTTTGTCAAACTTAACCAACTTATTTTCCATCTGGTGGCGAAGGGCAGGCGGACGATGGAGATCCTCGTCAGACTTGCGGTCGACATGATACCGACTATCCTAAATGCCTATCACAATGCAACATAAACAATAGCATAACGCATGGACATAAACTTTATCATAAGTGATAGACTAAAGTATTCAAATGTCGAACATAAACGTTAGCAAAATAACATTTTCTACTGTCTGTAGGACATTCTAGTTTATTACTGGTTGGATGTGAGAAGGAATTTCGAGATATCCATCGTGTCCATGCCCCAAGGGTTCGATTTCTATAATGTTTTAATTCCAATGTTAAATGAAAACTAAATGATACTAATATGAATACTACAACAACTATCTAAACATTACCATAAATACTACGACAAAACTAAATTACAAAATATCGTAAGCTCCAAAACAAAGAAAACCACCGAAAATCAACCACGCAATCTGGAAAACCAGTTTTTTGTTCGATCTATTGATTTCGATTCTATTGCGATACTCGATTTTGAGTTAACCTACTGAGATTGGTTCATTTCTTATTTCTTTCTTAGGCGTAAGCACGTAACCTTGAAGCTTGCAAGCAAAAAAGTTAACGTCTTACGTGTTATGCTTATGCGAACGAATTGTGAATGAGACCGCTTATATACGTAGTCCTAACTTGTATGTTAACGCTTTGCTTATGTTTATGTTTGCATTGTTAATGAGCCTTAAAAGTCGAAGTGATGAGTGTAAATCATTGGTTTCAGTACGCTTTAATAAAAGGAAAATATGTTTTTAAATGAGAAGTACCAAGAACGCGTCATCGTATACACCATTATCTCTATCTCCTACCGAACGAATATTAGCTCTATAAAATCAAAATGTAATTTTTACTTTACGATTTGCAAATTAGTCCTTTTTCCTTTGTTCGCATTTCCATTACATCTGCTCTACACAATATGAAATTGAAGAACATGGAGAGTAGAATTCGCGAGCAAACAATAATTTTTATCGATATGAAAAATAACCTTATTGTGTCTAAAGTGTACACGAGATATCGAAATTCCTTGGTTTTTGTTCCGTGTAATTCTTGCACAATTCTCGTATCTCAAGAATGGGAGAGAGCCAGAATGAGAGAGTTGGAATAATTGTTGTTTAGCTTCTTCCCTCATTACATTCAAGGAGTATTCTATCCCTGTCAGATTTTATTGGGTTGCCAAGATGTTTTTCTGCCAATTTACATAATGTTCCATCTCATTAGAAACTCTGGCTTCTTGTTTAAAGCGATTAGATTAGCAAAAGTGAAAGCTTCTTTCACGGCCTTTCATTGAATGCAAAGTAATACGTTACTGAAACATACAGTACTAACTTATTGTAGACTTGTTTTCTGGAGTTTATGTTATAATATACGGAAATAGTACTTATTTTTTACTTTACCAACATCAATTATTGGTTTTTTATTAACTCTTTCATTGGTTCCGTGGTTATAGTGATAGTTTTAACTTAGGTACTACGTACATTCATGCAATCTAAAAATAATGAATGACTAAAATAAATTAATTTACTCTAATGAAGAGGCATTTGGATCGTTTGAATCGCGAAAAATACAGAACGTTTTATTTGCATATGTAGAATAAAACCTTTACCTTCAAGTCATTCTTGTTTTACTTTGGTATGATTGTTTCCATAAACGAGGAAATGACCTGAAGTATTTAAAGATATTTAAATAAGATATATTTTTCTTGAAAAACTTGTTCAGACTCGTGTAAAGAGCAGACTGCTGAGAAAAGTGATTTCGTAACTCTCCTTCGTGTTGAGTGTGTTACTAAGTTAGTTCCTTAGCGTTAATGTTGATTATTTTCCCCCCTCAGAGCATGAAAAATAGACTGTCCAACAGAAATTGCTGAGTAGTAAGATATCAAAGAAGATTGATAACTCAAACATATGGCTGCTGAGAGCTAGCTTTAAACACAGATATTTTTGGAGCACACTTCACAACTAAAAAAAGAAGCCGGTAGTGAGCGCTGTAGGTTTTAGAAGCCACAGTTCGTCCTTGATGAGAAGTCACAGTATTTCCAATTCTATATTCACAGTAATCACGAAAAGTAGATAATGATTTCAAGTAAAAATTCACTTGAATCAACGAATCATTCCTAAGCAAGTTTTATGTAACATGCGACGAATTTTAGTTAGTCATCCCCTTCTATACAGTTTCTTCTGCATCGAGTTGCAAAATTTTAGCATGCAATACATTTGTCGTTTCTGCCGGTGTCTTGATTTTTATTTTCGTGTGCATCATGCGTTTTCACATATTATTCACTCTCGGTCTCATCCATGCGAGGATATTGCCGCCCCGTTTTTGTACCTCTATGCTGTCAACCTGCGATAGTGTATTGATTTATTTTTGTCATTCGCCTGCGCGTCCCGTATTTCAACGCTACTCTAGCATTTTGAAAGCACGTCAATTTCCGTGAAATGGCCGAAGACCGCAGTTGCTATGATCTATTTTTCGTAAACGCTATCTGGGGCGGTGGTAGGTGAAATCGAGTTGTGCTAAATTTATTTACATACATACGTCAAAAAATGAACGCGAATGCATGCGAATTTGGTGGGAGTTCATCTTTGGTGTGAGGAGGCCACACATTGTGACATCACAAAATCTGTAAAGCTTCGAGCAGGAGATAGCGTCGGTAGCTTCAATACAGACGGACGTTAACAAGATATAAGAAGATTTGTGTGATTCCGTTCATTTCAAGTGCGTTGAATCGCTAGGCACTGTATACTGGAGCCTAGTTTTTAAATGTTTCTCAGCTTTTGTCTCTTTTTTGTATGTGACCTTTTAAATACAATCCCTGGGTGAGCATTTTTGCCGTGTTGAGAATCCTTGTAACTGTGCCTCTCGAATTCATTCCTAGAAATGTGTGAAGTGAAAAAACCGTATTTGCAGGTGGCTAATTCATATGTATTTTTCTGTGTTGACCAACATTACTTGAAATTTTACATTGCTTGTTACGAAATTATGTGATATTTGATCAATTTTCTTCATGCCTTTAAGTATGTAGTACCTTGCTTTTTATATGATATATTCGCTATTTTCAAGATTGAGCATGACTAATGCTCTGTACTTCTGGCAATATGCTTAAATGTAAATGCATATTCAAATATTAACAGTTATGAATGCACAATAAATGAATCATAACGTGAACTTGCACTACCAATTGCCTGTTGAATTAGCGACAGTTTTTGAATTCATTGCATGCATCGAAAATGACACAAATAGTATTACGTTCATCAATTCATATACACATAAAAATTGTATTATAATCAAATAGAATTTTCTTTCCTTATTACTCTACTCATTAACTACGTAATGCAATCTAGGGAATATGTGTGATTTTCGTCTTGGAATTGTTTACGCGTCCTAAACTGACAATATTTCAGGCTCTCGGGCAATAGAAATAAAGCAACATTCTGTAATTGGCTGTGCAAACAATGTTATTAAGTATTTGAGATCTTATCGCACAAAGGTATTGGAGAAAACGAACCCAAAGAATAATTCAAAGATAAAATTATTAGAAGTTGAGACGAGAAATTGAAAAATTGAAAAAGAAAAGCAATAATTCACTTCGTCTGATTTTCAAAATTATTTAAATAATACTTACATTTTTTAAAAGTACTTATGGTCCTGCGATTTTAAGATTATTTTTTTGCATTGCAAACGAAACGGCCAATTTTCGTTTCACTTGTCTGCTTTGAATGCTGTGCAAAAACGATTTTTCACCACCAATTCTTGCCTTTAAAGATATATGTGAAAGGATTGGTGTTTAATTGTACAATAAATTAACACTATTTCGCATTACCAATGAAATGCTGAAAGAAATTACACCAACCGGCTGAGATAGCTCAGGGTAATAGATGTTGCCATAACAGTATCTGCAATCTGAAGATAGCAGGGTTTGAGACCCTATGCTCACGTATTTTCGACACTAACCTTAGCTAAGTCGAAATCAAGCGCTGTCTGGAGGAGAATTGTAACGACCGGCTGCTCTGATTGGTAGTTTTCCGTGTCTTCTCCGGTCAATACCAGGCGAATGCCGAAGTTGTATCCTAAAAAACGGTCCTTTGACCGCGCGCGACTTTTCCTTCCAAATTCTTGTCCACTCTTCTACTCTGACATGCGCGCGCGCGCCCACACGAACACATACACATACACACACACACACACACGCACTGACGAGACTACCACACATATCGAGTGTTTGTCTCAGCTTGGGCAGTGCATCACTGAGGGATACCCAGCAAGCAAGTAGATCAGCGGCTGAGGTAGCTCAGAGCATCAACTGATGTCACTGCAGTGCCTTTGACCGGGAGGTCCTAGGGTTCGCATCGCGACGGAAGCAGGATATTCGACGCTCTCTAGATCGAGTACAGCCGCTGTCTGGAGGAGAATTGTAGTGGCCGGCTATCGGTGACTATCGGTGGTTTATTCGATCAAGACCAGGCGAATGTCGGAGTACTCTAACAATCAGACCACGGATCACGCGCGGTCTTTCCTTCTTTCTTGGCCCATCCTCACCGCTTGCTTACATTTACACTTTCATGCACTAGGCTACTAGAAATGTCGGAAAACCAGTCGGGAGCTTAGAGATTCTCCCGGCTATAGCTGGAAGAGTTGGTTGGAGATACCTGGATGGAGAAAACCCAGAAGCCGACTTGTAGTTCGGCGCCGCATCTCACCATCCAGCGAAGGAAGGCCACTTCCACCTGCCGTGATTAAAAACGTGCTCTAAACTTACGGAAATAATGTCCATAGAAGTTACTCGCTCGGAAACACGAAATCAATCAACGAGTAGTTCGGCGCCGGATCGCATGTCCCAGCGGGTAACACAATCACCTCCCCGAGTATAATATGTACAAAAGGTAGAAGATTAATGACCATAACATTTAACGCGGAAACATCAATCAATGAACCTAATGACTCTAAAAGTGGTACTTCGTTGCACGGACCGTTCAAATGAAGAGGTCTGACAGTACCTGCTAATTTATTGCAGCGAGAAAAATACGTATTCCATCTAATGAATAACTATTACATATCTAGCTTTTCATATAGGATTAATTATTTTATATGATACATAATTTTATAAATTTGTTATCACAGACTATTAAGTAATATATACTATAAAATGGAATATGAGTTTATTACGACATATAATTAACCCCTAAAGCCTTTCCTTAAGAGCACGTTTTGTCTTCCCGTATGTCTCTTGGTTCATTCTGAACCTGCCTCTGCCTCCCTGTCCCACCAACTCCCGAGATCGGTCGAGTTCCGTCAGCCGGCCAGGTGGCGCGACCGTTCGTCTCCGCCAGAGGCCCTTCGAGGTGCAGTGCCCTGTAAGAAAGAGGGAGGAGCAAATGTTTTCTGTGGAAACAGGCCCTTCGCCGCTGTTGACGGAGCACTAATTCCGCCGCGCCTCCTCTTCCGGCGCCCGAGGCCGCCTCCGGCCGCCCCTGGTGCCTTCTTATTTCGCGCAGTAAACGAAACCCTCATCCTCTACGGCAGTGTTGTCAAGGTCGATGCCACGAGCGGGAGTCTGTGGCACGAGTGCCACGACGAAATCGCCCCTCCACGCAGTTCATCACCCCGCCACCAGAGAGAACGCCATCCTTATTTTAAACGGCGGGGTTACCACTACTCGTAATAGTTCCCCTTCCCGACGCTAGTTGCGCAGAGAAGCTCGTGGCGTGCTGCGGTGCCACGACACGTGCCACAGCCGCCAGTAGAAGACCTTGACACCACTGGTGTACTTGGCTATTTCTAACTCCGACCCACTCTGCTTGCATCATGCAGCGCCAGTCGATCCTTCGCATTGACGTGCGGGGAGTTTCTGACCGGCTGGTCGCCTTCAGGGTGACTGTGCGCCACCCATCTCCCCGCGCCGCGCCGCCGTTTGCCTGCCGGGCACCCAAGATCCTTTCGCCCGACGACGACGGCACCTCGCTCGTTACGGCCGGTTCTATTTCGCCGATGTTCTTCTCGCACGGGGGGTAATGGTGCTCAAATTACGGGTCGGGATTTTTCATCTTACGACCTGCCGTTACGATTCGTAAACGCGTAACGGCGGGTGGCTCGGGCAACGCCGTCGAGACTCGCAATTCGCTGCAGCGATGTGGAAGAGATCGGCGCCCGAGAAAACGGAAACGAGTTGGCCGTGATGGCGCTTATAGGGTGTAGGCTTTCTTTCCCTTCTCGGCTCTGGAGAACATCTCGATAGCCGTAAGGGTTTCGTCGGAAACATTTTTTTTTTTCGAATTATGTTTCCCGGAAGGTTTAAATGATTTTCCATGACTAAGTTACCAATTCCTATTACCAATAATTTAATTAGTTATTCTCTATTATAGTTTCAACATTTTCAAGAACATGTAATTCATGTTTTCTGGAAATATATTTTTTCTCCACAGGGACACGCAAAAAAGTGATAAATAATATTTTATCAATTATTAAGTTTTTAAATGCATTTCACGGTAACTTATTTCAGTGTTTATGTGTTCACATCACAGCAGGTCATGCAAAATCCTAGTCAATACGTTGGCAAACTCGGATAGTTTTTTTTTCCCAAAATTGATGTGAATTGATTGTATACTACTATTATTTTTCTTTAATTCACGACTAAAGATGTTAAGTCTGTGTTAAATATAAATTTATTCCGTGTTGAAACGAGCCTCCTTTGTAGCAGATCTAATGACTGCGGGTGTCTTTAAAATACTTTTCGCAAAATATCGGCTGTTCCTCATAACTTTTTGTTGCACGACTTTGTCATTTGAATGGCCTGAGAGTTCGAACAAATTCTTTCTTCAATTTTGGAAAACAAGCCGTTTCTCTGCCTCCTTAGTTATGTCGTTCTGATCGCATGGCACAGGGTCATCTTGTACCTTTTCTAATCTGCACACAATTTTAAAGTAGTGATGAATTTTCGTTCGATTGGGCTATGTATTTATTTTAACTCCAGGGATGAGCTTGAGGTGGACACAAAAGCTCCTCGAAGCTTTGAGTACAAGAGCAAATGCGATTCAACATCTTAGAAATGAATTTGCAACTGTCAAGGAAGTTGGTTCCCAATGAATTCCTATAATATATTTGTATAATAATAATTATCATTATTATTATTATTATTATTATTTTGTTTCGCGAATCGGACTTAATGGGGCCACGCGATACTTTCATCCCACCTGGACTCAGTCATGATTACCGGGGTAGGTGCACCAGTTGCGTAGGCTCAATGTATGTGAGTGATGTGTTACATCCTCTACTTTTCCTTCACTTAAAAATCTTTTCAAAAAAGTATTTGACTATCTTCCGTAAGTATCTCCCTCTGTTTCTCTATTCCCTCTCGCCATTTACGTGCGCCGTGGTATTAGTCTCCTCACTGGATGTGACGGGCCGAGAAACATCCCTTGAACGACCTCACTTCGCTGTCGAGGTCATTGAACTCACGGCCATGCGCTGTATGCAAGCTGTGTGGTTTCGACTGCTGGAGATGTGACATTGCTTCTCACATCACAGGCTTCTGAGTTCTCATTGGCGTTTGTGTATCCCCTCCCAAGAACCTTCCATACTCCCTCCTCCGATGCAGTCAGAATTCGGCAGCAGGCCTGGGAATCCTAGAAGTCACGTGTCACGATTGAGGACCCCGAAGTGGGGAGCGGGGGCAGACGGCACGACTGTCTTTCTTCACAACTCATATAAGTCTGCCAACAATGTTTAAGCACATTTCAAACTGATTCAGTACAGCTGGGTATCTCCATGTGGGTTAGTAGGCCTGACAAAACAAGATTACTCCCTTCATGTTGCGATCCGATAACATTTCTTTTAGAAAAAAATAGTTGCCTGACTTCTGCCCCAACAGTCGTATTATTATTATTATTATTATTATTATTATTATTATTATTATTTATTGGTTCTAGTATATTAATTTAGTATACAGAATAAATTTCCGCAATTTTACGGATTGGAATTAGATAATAGTATGTAGTGTATTCTATTTCCTGAATTATAAACTCATACATTATTATTGCCGAATACATCTTTCCTTGTCATTTACACATGGAAGTGATGCCAGTGTGTTATTCTGGTCAGTGAACTGATGGAGTCGAAATTGCAGAAGCATTAACCATTTCCAAATGTGTGGTTTGATTGCTTTATCCCTCGCTCCATTGATTTTTCTTCACTGAGAACACCACATTTCGTAAGTGTTTTGATGAGATTTTAAATGTACCTACATGCCGTGAAGTCATTGAAAATGCTCCTCCACTTTTCCTCACACCTCCCGCTTCATAACTCGTTTCATAAACGGAAACGTGTTAGCAGCTTCCGGCGCTGCTGGTCAATGTGATTGGATTATTGGTAATCGATTTCGCAATAGGACAGAATTTCATTACTACCGGTGGGTTATCCCTTCTCGTTCTTGTTCGATAGTACTGACACAAGAAGATCAAAACACAAAACTGACGAACTTGCTTCTCAACTGTGCGTGAAACTATGAAATGAATACGTAATTTTCATTTCGCATATTTTATTAGGCCCCTGAAGACTATTGACTTCGCCTTGTGTGCATGGGCATTTAGATCAACATTACATCTTTAAAAGGTTTATGTATTCAGTTAAAAATGCACAAAAATGTTTTTTAAATTTTTGGATGAATATTACATTCTTTAATTACTGCATAATGGCTATGAAATGTTTGAACATTTTTCTTCAATTTTACGAGGGTTCCTATTTACCTCCAGTGCCTCAGCATAGGGAGCACGACTACCTATAATTCTGCTCACCCATGGTAACCGCGACTCTACCGAGTGGTAAAGGTGAAGCGACGGTTATAACTTGACATTTACGACACTTGGTACAGGTGACCTATAACATCATATATTCGAGGAGCTTCCAACAAACAATAATATTTGAAGCGTGCCTTTTAGATGTAGGATTTAAATTGAAGACATTAAATAATTTTGCAGTAAGACATGTAAATTGCAATGTATTGTATAAACCGCAGTGAATAGCTGGCATCGCAATGATTTAATTCCTTAGGCACTAAATATAATGTGGAAATTATGAAACGATTTTCAATACCTTGACGGGCATTCAGCTAAATAAGGTCTTTCCAAAGTTTGGGCTCGTCAGCTCAAAACCTGTAATGGCTGAATGGGTGAAAGGACGCACACATACAACCATACTCATACATAGATTACATTTTCAGTTGAATGATTTACGCATATTTTGATTGAAAAGAGACACATTTTTGGATTGCTAATTTAATTATAAATTAGTTCATGAACACTTTGCAGTACTAATATTTATTGTTATTTTGTTACAGGTGAGTACTGTGGTTTGAGTGTAACCAACACGCCAAGTCCTTCCGAGACTCTTCCTCGCAAGATACCAGTTTTTATAATTGAAGATCACAACAGTGCAAAAACCAAGCAAGTACCATTGGTAAATCTTACTTACTTTACGAATCAATAGCATCACATTATTGAAATGGCAAATGCATTTTCTCTTAAAATAAATAATTTCTAGAAAATGTCTTCCCAGAGTACGGAATGTACTCAATAAATATCGATTGCAGAACTGTTTCTTTTCTACCAAAATCTCACGGTGACGTACACTCTAATGTAATCTGGCCCAACTCTCTCGCTACTCCTTATAACCTCATTCTCTGAAGACAACGTGAAATTATTAACTATGTAAGGTATTCTGCGTTACATGAAAGAATAAGGAAATTAAGGAACGTTACGGTATCTCCTCAAGCGTTGCATCGCCCGTGTTTGGGGGACAAGGTCTAAGTGAGCTCTCCACATTAGTGGTAGTGTGGTACAAGTAGCTGTGTGTGTGTAAGAGGAGAGGAGGAAACGAGAATGCGGAAGGAAAGATCACGCGCGGTCCATGGCCCTATTTTTAGGGTAGAGACCACCTGGTATTGGATAAACCGCGGAAAACTATCGATGGAAACTGCCGGGCGATAGAATATTCCTCTAGAGGCTGAATTCGACCCAGCTACGTAGGTCGTGTCGAAAATCCGCCACTGTCGGAATTCAACCCCAAGAACTCCCGCTCAACGATGTTGCAGAGTTATGGGTGTTGCCGCTGAGCTATGGTAGCCGGTCAGTTGGGCTGTGCGAGGCAGCGATGCGACGCTACGGAGCATGGCGTTAAACGCCACCCGAGCTGCAGGAGTTGCGCCTTGCCCTCGGAGCGCTAGTCCCGCCAGTGAAATTTTGTCCTCGGCAGGGCGCGCAATAACTGTAACTCACGGCCCGAGCCGTTTATCTCGCCGGCGCGGCGGCGCCCCGGGACGCGTCCCGGAAAACCGCGTGCTTACCCGCCAGCTCCCACCGCCTCGCGACACCCTGCCGCTCCGTGCCGCGCCTCGCCACACCAGGGCGCACCATGCCTCGCCGGTGCCCCGTCGGGCCCCGCCACGTCCCGCCGTGCCCCGCCGTGCCCCGCCTTGCCCCGCCGCGCCGCACCTCGCCGCTCCCCGCCCCGCTCCGCCACGCCGCTCCCCGCCCCGCTCCGCCACGCCGCACCACGCCACGCCGCGCCACGCCGCGCCACGCCGCGCCACGCCACGCCGCGCCTTGCCCCGCCTGGCCTCCCCAAACCAGGCCGCACTACGCGACGCCACACCACGCCATGCCACGCCACGCCACGCCACGCATATCCCCGCCTTGCCCTACCACGCTGCGCCTCATCCGCGACGTCCCAAAACGCCGCACAATATCCCACACAATCTCCGGCGAGCGCGCGTGGAGCCAAACCCAAGGGTATAACAGTGCATAGTTTTAGGTCAGCCAATTAAATCTCAGGATTTTACATGACGCGTCAAGGGTCTTGGGGAGAGGAGAGGAATTTTAAATGTCGCCACAGAGGGTATTGCATTATGCTCTAATACCTGAAGCATTGAGAAAGATTGGGATCTAAGCGACATTTTCGACAAAAGTAACTTTTTCGTGTAATTTATTCTGAAGTCGCATATACTCCAGTCAATTGACGCTCTAAAAGGACCGTATTAGGAAAAAATTCCAGACGCTTTTCCTCACCAGTTCTCTACGTTTTTCGGGCATAGAATTCGAATTTGAGGTTTGGCGCCTCGAGAAATATTATCTTCACAAAGCATATTGCGGGTGAAAATCGCACTGTTTTCCGTTTTTCCGTTAAATGACTGCGATTGCGACTGCGATGTACTGACTGCGATTTTATCGAAATGACCCTATACAAAATAACGTGGACAAAATTCCTCTCAAAATGTATCTATTAATTATAATTTTTTCAGTAATTCTTTCAGGTGCCTCAAAATGCTGCAAACGGCGACTGCGCTGAAAACTGCGACTTTTTGACACTGACTAAAACCGGCACTCTTTCGTCCTTTTATCGCGGCGGCGCCTTAGTTTCAATACATAATGCTTGAAAACGACTAGGATAATGAATTATTTGCGATGTTAAATGATCCACACTGTTACTCGGAAAAGAGTAGGAACGCGGGGTATTTGTAAATTCAGCCTTAGATGATTGGAATATAATGGAAACGAGAGAAAAGAGAAATGACAATACGTTCTGTACAGTGAAATATGTTCGTATGATATTTTACTACCATGTGGCATGTGCCAAATTATGATGTAAAATACCGGGATATGCCTAGTGACTGGATTAATATACCAGCATCTCTCCGTGTAATATGTTGATTAGGCAACACGTGGCACTGAAGTGACTCAATATTTTTCTCACATTCATATATACCGTACGTCTTTTGTAAACTTTGTATGTGCTCTCATGCAACATTTCGTTATTGTGGTGTCGGTCTTTCTCATTCCCAATTCCCCTTGAATGTACTGATTGGAATGTTCATTACGTTCATTGCTATCTTGTAACAACGAAGTAGATATTTTAGTGCATATTTGACTAGCAGGTTTATGTGAGTTGTTTTCGTGGGTTACAATAATCCATATGTTAATTTTTCGCGCTCATATTTGTTTGTGTATTTTATGTTCAAACCGACAATTAACCTTATTACTAATAACGTTTTTTATCCTTTTCGGACGAAGCGAAAGTTCTCTCACCTTATCTCTAACGTTTCTGTCATCTCCAAAACAATTAAATACATAAAATATCTCGTGTAGTTTCATCATAATTGTTGAATCCCACATGAATGATTTTCGGCCGCATTGCGGGTATCATCAGTGCTACAATGCTTCAGTGCTTCATTTCTTTCAGTACTTTTCGTTTGTTTGTTTTTTTCAATATTTTCAATGCTTCAATCTTTCTCCACACGCCCATAATTTGTCTTACGTGTCCGTTTTATGTATCTTTTACAACAAAATGTCTAGCTTTTGCAAATGCATTAATAGTGCTTAAACGTTTTCACATGTCGTTACTTTGTTACGCCTCTGTAAAATTAAACATTATTTATTAATTATGGCCACTGCATTTTAAACTTAGCGTATTAGAATCGAAAGTTTCTTGTTTGTTACGGGATGTGATATGTTTCATAACGAAAATAGAAAAAACATACTGGTCTAATATTTGTTTCTTTCCGACCTGTAATACCCGAATAACATATTATGTTCAAGTATCCCATGCGTCGGTCGGAGCGCGTGGCAATAATTTGATTTATTTGATTTCATTTATTTGGTCAAAAAACTGTGAAAACAGTATATGACGTATGGGGGAGACGATTGTAGATATTAATAAGATTGTATTATTTCAACAGCTGGAGGAGCTATCTGTAAGGAAGCGGCTCCGATGCGGTCAGCGAGCGATAGCTTTCCTCCCGTGGTACCGAGATTCAAATCCCGCTCGATTCGTCTGGAAATTGTGATGGATATAGCAGGTTCGCGGTAGGTTTTCTTGGAATGCCCCCGCTCTCGTTGTCTCACTTTTCACCATTGTTTCATTGGCATTCATAGCTTATTATTCATCGAGGTAGAATAAAAAAGTTCCCGGAATTAGTCAAAATGTTTTTATTTATTAATGGTTCAGAAAATTAATTTATTTTCAAAATACTCCTCTCCTGCTTTTAAACACTTTCCCCAACGTTCCTATAATTATTGGAAACAGTCCTGAAAGCCATTTTCCGATAGCTCCGTATGCCGCCTGCTCGCATTTTCTATCACTCTATAGAATTGGCGAATCATTGCCCTTTCATTTTCATTTTTAGCCTGGGGAACAGGTAGAAATCGGCCGGTGCGAGGTCGGGTGAGTAGAGAAATTGTTTGAGAGAGGTAACGTTAAGCTTGGTGAGGTAATTTTTTCATCAGTGATGACCAATAAGCTTGGGCATTATCATGGAGTAGGAGCCAAACTTTTCCTTTCCATTTTTCTGGACGCTTTCTCCTGATTGCACCTCGTAGGCGATGAAGAATTTCCACGTAGATCTTTGTTGACAGTTTGACCACCTGGAATGGAGGTTTCGTCAATGGTCATTCTTCTGTTCGCATGGATGATACGACGAACAGGCTCGATTTTCATTTGTGACGGAAGTGGACGGGAGGCCGCTGCGCGGGTTTTCTTCGGAACAAGCGCGACCTTCACGAAAACGTTTATGACACTCGCACACTTAAGATTTTTCAACGCATCTCTCCCGAAGTCTTTCGTCAACATCTCAAAAGTTTCAGATGGTGATTTGTTTAGCAAAACACAAAATTTGATGTTCTCATGCTGCTCGATAGCCGTCATTTTAAAATAAGACAAACCCCAAAACTGTCTGAAAGTTATATGCGCTGCGCAGCTTACTGACTAGCCAACACACGCATCCGAGAGATCAGCGGTTTCACAGCGTGTGTCTCCAACGACAATTATTGAAATTCCTGATAGCTCTTTTGGCAAATCTGTAGGTGCCATTTGTTTACATGAACTTATAGCTTTTGCCTTCCGTTTAAGAGATTTTTTCAAATGTATTTCCTTTTAAATAAATATTTCATCGTAAGTTTATTTATATGGCTGGATTTACTTAGTCGACCCTCCATATTTCCTTATTAGACAGGCATATGATAATTAATGGAATATAGATTACCTCAGTATTAATGCTTATATTTTACTGGAATCATGAAACCCAGTGGTAGTATGTTCGTTCGTCAGAAAATCCTGAAATGATCACCACTATAAACTTCCTTATTACTTAGACCTTCCGCGAGGCTAGGCGACACTTCGCGACACTCCCTTCAAAGGCCTCCCGAACAACCCCTCTCGTTGCACTTCGACGCTCTCCACATCTCTTCACGCCCTCCGCGTCTCTTCACGCCCTCCGCGTCCCTTCTCGACGCTCTATTACCTCCCTCCCTCGACACCCTTAACATACGCAGTCTGCCATCGACGCTTCCCTTGCTCTCGTTACGCCCCGCGATACCTATGTTTCATGTATTTATGCATTCTACTCACCCTGTCCGTCTTTGCTGAACTTGATGTGGAGCCTTTAAACTGGAACTCCATTTCAAGGAAATATTTTAATATTGTAATTGAACGGGGGCCTCACCCTGTTCAGACTCCTTCCATACTCGTCACATTTCCCTTGAACGAAATGACATACTGTACAATCCAGGGCACACAAATGTTTCATTTGTATTCAGCCAAAGTTTTAGAATGATGCACATGTATATGCAATTGCGTATACCTATTGGAAACTAAATTTCGGGTATTGGTTCTGGTAAATTAAGACATCAACGCTCACGAAGCTTTGCGTTCCGTAATAAAATAGGAATGGAGTTAACTCCAAATTGTCATTGAATCATTGTCTCGCAATGAGGAAATTATGTAAATACCTTAATCTGAGCAAACTGAAGTTGGTGTATTTGTTCACTTCCCGACGGCGTGTTACGTGTAATGATTGAAGAGAGCAGATTTGAGAAAATGGGCCATAAACCGATACTAAGTATACGCTTGACATATTCAGAGTAGTTAGTGGCAGCAGTTTTATCTAAATCATTTCACTTCTCGCGCGACAATTGTACATGGGTTTCTGGTTTATTTGGTTCATAGAAATGGAAATTTTTTAATTACTGAATATTCGAAAATAACCATTAGCAGTTCTTTAAGCTTTTCTTCAAATATTAGAGTGCAAAATGAAGTATTTCATTTACACTGATTATTTTATTCACGTGCTTTTTCGAGATACCTCGATTGTGATTTACTCATGAACTATGTCTACGAAGATCGACTAAATAACTGGAATATCCTTTTTAATTTTTCACAATTAATAAAAACATATTTCTAGATTTTTAAGTTCAATGATTTACATTTTATTTCTGCTCGTGGAATTTTCAGATTTAGTATCTATCTCGTGCTGAAGCATTTCAGTCACAAATTCCTCTCCTGCATCTAGAAGGGCATACAGCGTGTATCTCCATCTCGCACTGAAATCTCTAATAAATAGTTTTTTCACTAGTCTTGAATTAACTGCAAACACTCCAAACTTCCTCACACTAAACAGTAATTTCGGAAAGATACGAACTCATTCCAATGCATTTGCATATTTCTCTGTGCATTGTATCCTGGAAGGGGGCCTGATGATCTGTTGTTCTGTAGCACATGCAAGAGGCATTCCGTCCGCTTGTCATGGTTGCGGTGCCTAACGTCAGGAAGTCATGCGTTTGCTGGCGAGCGACAACTTCAGGCGACCCGCCCGCTTGCGCAGCTTCCGCCGCCAAGTTCATCACCATCCTTGCCTCCAACTCCACTACCTTCGCCCCTGCTGTCTCCTTCGTCACCATCGATGCCCCCCAAAACCCCACTACCTTCGCCCCCTCTCTCGCCTTCACCACCACAGAGGATTCCAAAATCCTCTACCTTCGCCCCCGCCGCCAACGTCATCACGATCGTTGCCTCAAACTCCACTACATTTACTCACGCTGTCTCCTTCATCACCATCGATGCCCTATAACTCCATTACCTTCGCCTGGGCTGTCGCCTTCATCACCACCGATGCCTCACAAGTATTCGCCATCGCCACCTCCCGCGACTCCGGCGCCAACCAGGCCCGTCACCGCCGCCACCACCGGCCCACCGTCACCGCTTTCAGTGCCGTCTTCACGGCCACCGCCTTCATCTCCACCGCCTTTACCGCCACCGCCTTTACCGCCACCGCCTTTACCGCCTCCGCCTTTACCGCCTCCGCCTTTACCGCCACCGCCCTTTATCACCACCGTCTTTACCACCTGCGCCTTTACCGCCACCGCCTTCACCGCCACCGCCTTCATCACCACCTCCGCCGTTGACGCCATCTCCATCACTTCCCCCACCTCCAGCGCCTCCGCCACCGGCGTCGCCGCCTCCGCTGTCTCGCTGCATCCGTCGCCGTTGCCTGCATTACGAGTAGCGCGCCGTCCCGCGCTGCGTAAGCTTTATTTCCGCCGCTCGAGGGCCCGCCCCGGAATTTGCATATCCGGGGGCGCGAACGGCGAAGGGAGAATCCCGGCGCCGGAAGCGAGGGGACGTATGGGCCGGGATTGCCGGTGGCGAGACGCGCCCATCTCATCATCGCCCTGGAGCCCCCGCTCGCCTTCCGTGCTCGCACGCTTCGCTCTCCACTCTCCGACGCCTCCCTCGCGAGTTCTCTCTATCACGCTCTCCCTCCTGCCGTTCTCTCCACCTTCGCTCTTCCGCTTCGACGTCTCTAATTCTCTCTCATTTGCTCCTACTTAGTATATCTTCTCTGTTTCATTTTCTATCAGTCTTTGTCTCTTTTCACCTCTTGCCTCGGCGCCAGCCCTGCATACCTCTTTCTCCTCCGTTGCTATGCCTGCACTTTCTGCCTGTTTTCAGACCGCTCTCTAAATTTTTCTTTTGTAATTTTACCGTTTTCTGTTGTGCACATCTTTTCTCCCTATTTCATTTCTTGCTTACCGTTTTGGCGTTTTCCTTCCGTACAAGTTATGTTATAATGTTCTTTAAAATTTCGTGGAATTGGACACCAGTATAATAGTTTTGATTTCTTCGTAATTTTTTATTTTTTGCGACGTGCATTCTTCCATCTCGTCATCAGTTTTGTGAATCATATTCTCGCATCTGTTCTGTCATTCCTTTTATCTTTTTATTTTTGTTTTGTTTTGAATGGTATTGTCCCTCGTCCCTTCTCCGTTTTCGTACGCATGTCCTTTCGCTGATGCCCGCCTCGCGTGATAGAGATGCTGGGAATAGGGGACGAAGAAGCGAACTCACAGCTGTTAGAGCTGAAGTTCTGAGATACCACGGATCAAAGAGCTTCCGGCGCGAGTGTTGACTCACAATTACTGAAGAGCGAGTTGGCGCCTGGATTTCTTTTTTTTTCTCTTGATAGGTTTACTTTTTTAATTAAAGCAATGAACATATTGTAGAGCCTACATGTATTATATTTCTGGTGACATAGTCAATATGTACCAATAAAACGTGAAAAATCTGCAATTAATAGCAATTGTTGGTTGTACAACACTTTCGCGTAAAATTATTAGTGTAACTTAGTCCTTGTGAACATTTCGCACATTTGAACACGATTGCTTTTGTTGTGGAGCCACGAACGGATCACATCATTTTGAGTTAGTTTTTTTGACACAAAGCATTCCTCTGCCGGTGTTTTGAACCCGGAAGACCGTTTTGAATTGTTAGGGTTTAGGTTTCTGCGATCAAAGTAGCCACGCCACCGCCTCCATCGAAGGACTGTTATGAATCTCAGTCGCGTTCGTAAAAGAAACATCTTTAATTTTAAAAAAATCAAATTTTTAATGAAAATGTCGCTTATGCCATATAATTCGGTGTGTTGTGCTCTATCTTTACAAGAAATATGTTTAAAGAAACTACTAGCACTGCTTCAATACACACGCTTTGGTGTTATTGGTAACTACACAGAAATTTCTGCATTACTTTTAATGTAAAAGTATATTATTACTTTAATGTACGTAAATTAAATTTAATGTACGCGTACATTAAATGTTATGTACTTGTACAATTAATTGTACTGTACGTTTACATTAAATTTACTGTGCATGTACATTAATTTCAATATTTAAACTTTGTTCAAAGATTGTCACCCCTGACCGGGATTCGAACCCGAAACTCTTGGTTTACGCGCAGTTGCTCTAACCACTAAGCTAACGCGACATCTATTTGTTTAAAACAGGTTCTTAGTCCTGATACAATGCCGTTGTGGAACATACAACCGAGCGTAAACGCATCCAAAAAGGTGACAAAGTAGTGACAGTTATATATAACATGTATAATTTTCACCACTTCGCCACTTTTTTGACGCGTTTACGCTCGGAAATATGTTCGGCAGAAGTAAAGAATACCAACTTCTGACCTCGTTACAGTGACAATTCTTTGAACAAATTTAAATACTTCCGCTGAATTAAAAAATATATTAACTAAAGAATTACCGTGCTATGTTGCTCGCTACAATTTTATTATTACATTTTTACAATTTTATTTGTTACCAATTTGTGTACATGTTGAAAATATATTTTATATTTACTATACGTAAGTTCAAATAATGGAAGAAAGTTCTGAGTTTTCAATTTAAATTTCTGAGTTTTTAAACAGTATCTGTTCCATACAATCCATATTTATTTATCAAATCTGCGTGAGTTTCAATTTAAACATTAAATTCAATGTCGAATTATATAAACCTCTCTTCAATGTAGGGAAAGGTACATTAAGTTTCATGTACTGATGTATATTAAATATAACATTGATTTTCATTTACACATTACGTTTAATGCACAAATACATTACTCTCGTTTGAATGTACGCGGTCCATTTAGTTTAATGTACATTAGTGCATTCATCTACATTAAATTTAATGTAATTTTTGACTGTGTACGTTATATTATAATATTGCAACCTCGATCCAAGTAAATGTAAAATCTTAGGCTTCCCCGGCCGGAGTCAGTATCTACTTGATTGTCCGGGAGACGCCACAGATGCCAACGTTTTCGGACGTCATGTTGCGACCTTCGCCCTGAGGAAAACATCTCTCTCAACCGTCTTGTTAAACAGTTTACTTCCATTGTTTCTTGTGTTTGTAATTAGAATCATCTGAAGCTGATTATTCATTCCATTTTTCCCGACGTTTCTATACATGTTAGGTTCCGTTTGTTGTCTTACTCCAACTGCCAGGGCGACAGATGATGCACAATATCACATTCTATTTACATCTATTCCCATTCCGTATCTTCCTGGTGTCGTGAAAACCAAATATAATAGAATGTTTACCAGCCTCTTAAGAAAGGCCGATTTAATTAAGGCATCTTTCAGAGGTCAATATTAGAGGAACTTTAGTTTTACTACCTGTATTCGTATGCTAGTGAGGTGTATTTGTAAACGTAACATAAAAGTGACAGTTATTCACTCTGCACACAATTTCTTGCGATACGTAGCACAGTAATAGTAAGACACTCTAAGGAAAACTACGCAACATAAATCCGCTCATTAAAATAAAATGATTACTATCCACCGAAAATCACTATTCCACTATTCACTACCAATCCTATACGTGCGTCCACACTTAGAATCAACTTGTATGATCAAATTTTTTTCATAGTTTCACACGTTCGATCCAATTTAAGCAACTTTTTCTTCATATATTTTGAATCCATCTAATATTAAGATGGTGTGTGTATCGGTATTTGGAAGGTTTTCACTCTGGTGTAGATTATTTTGTTGCTGAAAGAATAGTTACAAATAATCAACTATCGTAATTGTACAAAAATTAGATTGCAGTTTTCCGAAATTTTGAAAAAAATTCAACGAAATTAAAGAAATGGTGTGAAAAAAAATTTCGATATAAAATCACGAACTTCAGTTTTTAAAACCTTTTTGTAGACACAAGTTCCGCGGAATGTTTTCGTTTTGGGCATTTACTGAAAACGGAGAGCCCATCTGACAAAGCAGGTGGGAGGAAAAAATGCTGCTGCTCTTGCAGCGCCCTTTCGCTGAAGAGCCACTCGTCATTCTTTCGTAAGGGCTCTGTTTTTGTTCTTTCATTTTCCGTGCCATCTCCTCGACTTCCACTATCTTTCTCCCTGATATTTGGTGCTGTTATCTTTCCTTTTTGTTTTTGCTTTTTCCGCTTGGAAAAAGGCTGTTCTTGTTTTCTCGTACTTTTCTCGTACAGTTGACTGTTTCAATTTTCGAGATTGCAATCGGTCTTGTTGTTTGCTCTCTTCCTTGTCTCCTTTATCTCCAGTACGATGTCTAGTAAAAACAGTGTAAATTTCTTTCATATGTTTTCTAACTGCTTAGACTGGTACTTCATCATTAAACAAAAAACTTACTCTCTGAGATAAAATAAACTTCCTGGAGGAATACAATTTCCCTGTATTTTTTCTTGAACTTCTAACTGCTGAAAAGATTAGATAATTTCGACAATCCTGCTACCGTAGGTAGTCGAATGTAGGTAGTCAAACGTAGGTAGTCGAACGTAGTAGTCGAACGTAGGTAGTCGAACGTAGGTAGTCGAACGTAGGGTAGTCGAACGTAGGTAGTCGAACGTAGGGAGTCGAACGTAGGGAGTCGAACGTACGGAGTCGAACGTAGGGAGTCGAACTTAGGGAGTCGAACTTAGGGAGTCGAACTTAGGGAGTCGAACTTAGGGAGTCGAACTTAGGGAGTCGAACTTAGGGAGTCGAACTTAGGGAGTCGAACTTAGGGAGTCGAACTTAGGGAGTCGAACTTAGGGAGTCGAACTTAGGGAGTCGAACTTAGGGAGTCGAACTTAGGGAGTCGAACTTAGGGAGTCGAACTTAGGGAGTCGAACTTAGGGAGTCGAACTTAGGGAGTTGTACGTAGGGTGTCGAACCTCCCGGTCAGAGGCACTGCAGTGACATCAGTTGACGCCCTGAGCCACATCTCCCCCGCCCACCTGACTGTATCCGCGTTCGAACTCTGCCTAACAAGGGACGCACACCACGCCCATCGTCGCCTCTCGGCGGAGCGTCCCGTCAGCGCCAGCACCGGCGGTTTCTCTCGCGCGCCGGAGGGAGACACCCGCACCGGCACCGCGGCCCGGCCCGGCCACGCCCCCTCCCCGGCTTCGTGCCACCCGCGCACCCCGCGACGCCCAGCCAGCGGCGTCTCGGTCGCGGGTCTCACCATTGTTCCAGCGCTTCTTTTGTTCTGGAGTTTATTGCCCGTAATTACTTGTAATTCCGCGCGCGGTTTCCACCCGCCGCCGGCACCGCTCGATTTCTCGCATCCCGCGTTCGATCTGGCGACGACGACACGACGCCGGCGACGCCGGGTGCCCTACGGTGGTGCCAGGTGCGTATGACGCAGATCGGAAAAAAAATTCGACGCCCTTCGCGGTGCAGGCTGACGCGAATGGCGGAGGAGAAACTTTCTGTCTCGCAGGAGCTTGATGCGTGCTACCATGAAGGAGCGATGTGAGCTCGTCGATGTGAGGCCGAGTCTCTCTGGTCTACAAGCACGGACATAATCGAGTTTCAGAGTCATATCCCTAATGAGATGTTGGCAACGAAGCCTGAGGAATTACTTTCTGTACCCTTTCCTGGCCAAGAATGAAGTGAATGTTGATTGATGATGACTATGTGGTGATTTGCTTACGATTCCACTCTCAACGAAGAACTATCTTTAACATAGATTTATGTTTGTATTAAGTAATGCATTTTAATAATTAGTTTGTATAATTCAAGAAATATCTTTCATATCTTAAGGGGATTTGAGCTAGCAATCTAACCAGTGTTGTTACAATTCCTCCCAACTGTATTATTTAGATCGACATGGTCAGAATATAATCGTAATTCATGAACACTCCAAATATGTCCTAATGTTTGTCGAGAAATACAATTTACTTTCTCGTCCACACAGTCAATATATCACAATCACAGTCAATATGTGGTTATAATACCAGGAAATACTCTCAAAATTTCTCTTGTAAAAAGACTAATAATATAAGTATGTATGGAAAGCTTTAACAATGGACAATAATATAAGTATGCATGGAAAGCTTTAACGTATACGTATGCAGTCTTTTCCACGTTAACGAAGTTACTCTCTGAAATTATTATGAAAGGAAGAGAGTGGAAAGGCAGGTAGGAATCTCAAATTCTGTGGAAAATTTTAAATCCCAAATAAACACTTCGGTTTCGTATGAATTCCTCAGTAACATCAGACCGGAAGTATTTAAACATCAAAATGTTTTACCCAGCTGAGAAGTGGAAGGAATAATGTTGACTAACGGCGAATTTTTCCAAAGACTAGGTACAAAGCAGGCCGTCAAGTCGTCTAGATCCTTGTTTACCAATACATTACTTATAGTTAAGGGAGCTAAACGGTTTGCATCGCACGAGACACACACTCCGTTAGAAGGGTTCAAACTTACTCGTTAGGGTAATTGCCGCACCGGATATCCGATCGTCAGTATTGCACGATCGCTTTAACGCCTCTTCGAAAGGCCGTGGAGAGTCACCTTGAGAATGATTATTGTTATTGCTAATTAATATTTCATTATCTTTTTATTAATCAGGCTAACAACTGTAGTTCCAATCACAAAGACGGTTGTACATACTCCCATTTGAATACTTCTCCCAAACACAAGTACTCTCCTTGTATGTTTGTTAGAAAATGGGTCTAAACTTCATTGCCATGTGGTCACTTTTTAGGTGTTTCAAAATGTCGAAAATCGAAGTGTGTAAGATTACTACGATTTAGAGAACAAGGCGTATTTGCGAAAATTATGTGGTAGCCCAGTTCAATTACCACGAAGCTGATGCAAATTGTACTCTTCCTTGTGTCATATTTTTTAACATATTTTTTAATCGCACACTTCTTTTCTATTCATTGATTGTAGAAATATGACAGCCTTTCTCATTGTATTTACATTATGATATTTACGTCATATACAAAGTAGTATACCCTGTGGAAAGAATTCAGTGTATTCGGGTAGCCGATATCTCGTGGCATTACATATTAATATGAAGAAGAAAATATTAAAATCACGAATATGTATACGTTTTAATAATTTATTAACACAGAGTCACAGAGCCCATAGACAGTTATCGGAAACACCATTTCCATCATCAGTAGTCTACAGTAATACCCAATTAACATGCATCTCATTTATAAACTGCGAGAAGAGCAAAACCAATTAGGGGGACGCCATTTGAAGAAAAAGTCTATGCATGTAATCAAAGGACAATAAACGTTAATTAACACACGTACATAAACAGAGAAAGCTATTCTTGCCTAGGTTTCATTGATTTTATGATAATTTCGAGCTTATAGCCCAATCTCTTCCCCTCAGGGGCCCTTCTTCATGCTGCCTCCCTTCGTTTATTGAGAGCATACTGCACTTTTCCCAGCACGTGAGCATGTCTTAAGGGGATTTTCCCAGCTCGTCCGAGCAGTCTCGTGAACGGACCTATTCTAAGGTATTAGTCACTAGAAGAAGGTGAAGAAGAAGAAGAAGAAGAAGAAATGTTACTACTGACAATTTTGATCTCAGTGTTCGTCTCTTCGTGACATCGTGCGACGACAGCTCGCCCCCGCCCTAATTGGAGCTGCGCCACCGGATGTCGCTGACTCCTATGCTCGCCCCGCCCTCTCCGCTCTCCGCGTCCCTTTCTGGCCCGTTCAACCCGTCCCACCCTAAACCTCTGCCCACCCACCCACCCACCATCTCCCCCTTCCTCGACCCCGCATTGCGCCGTCGTCGCCTTTGCCGCCGGTTCGCTCCACTTACCTTTTATTTTCTCGTTGATTGTACGGGCCACTTTGGAAGAGGGCGAGAGATTCGCTCAGACCCTCACAACACCCTGCGTGCGAAGCACCTGCGTTACGTCCTTAAATTTCCAGAATCCATCAGGGATTAGGGTGTCTAGTGTCACAAAATGTTTCTTGGTGTAAGTCTCACGAAAGTCTTTTCCATTACAGCTATTCTCTTCAGTCTTTGCTTGAACCTTATTTGTTGGAGAGTGGTGTATTTAAATGTGAAAAAAATGGTTTCGAGAATTTGATGAAATGGTAGGAAAAGTAGTCTCCAAAATATTGACAGATTATGTATTTTTATCGCAGTTTACATTTTGTGGGAATTCTCTGAAAACAGAAATTTGAAAATGTTTATTATTTGCATAGCATTAGTTGTTTTTATCTATTAGCTGAAAAATAAGGATGTTTTCACTTTAGCGTGTGAATGCCCGTATTTCATGAATTATAATTCGAAAGTTTGTACGAGTAGCAAATTCATGAATTAATTAATTAGAAAGTGGGATTTAATGACGGCATCAAAGAATCATTTACATTGGACGAATGAATGAATTTTCTTTCAAATGGTTTCTTTCTTTACCAGTTATTACTGTCGCCGTTAGTTTCGTTTTGCTGGCAAGCGTTGGGCATCCCTGAGGAACTGGAGCGAAGACTGTCGGGATAAAACAGGAGCAACGACGCGTCGGAGGAAACGGATGGCCTGGCTGGCAGTTGCCGCATTGCGGTTTTATCGAACTAACGCACTGAGAGATATATATGAATTTCTGTCCCACTGCTCTCTTAATTTTACGGTCATTACCTCTTCAGAATGCAAACCATGTATTGCTTCTGTGAAAAAAACAATTATTCCTCGTTAATTGTTCTTTGCGTTGTTCACGCTTGCACCCTTACGGCCTAGAATAGTCACATCAGTCTAGCACATTAATACATTTTACAATTACGTAATTGCGTCAGAAAACTGAAAGTTGGATATTTTTCACAAGTGTCGTGGATAAAACAAGTTCAAAAAAATATTGCTGGGCAATACGTTGTTATTTTTTTACGTACAACGTACTTTTATTTTTAGCTTTCATTCATAGGTCGCATGTAAAATAAAGTTTATGTAATGGGATTATGAAGTAACACATCAATTTCGCATTTTCGCAAGCTTTTAAAAAGTATCTAATGACAACAAAGAGAATAACTGTTTCGGAATATAACCTCAGCCAGGACGATTTCTAAACCAGCCAGGACGATAGAAATATTGAATTATGAAATAAATTGAACTGAACTAGGAGTATTACATTCCCTGCAAGTGGTTCTGCCTTCAGTTTCCGCTGGCTTCCGACTTTAGGCGTTAACCAGTTACTCGAAGGATATTAGTAATGATAGAAGAAACCTTATTATGCTACTACATGTATACACGATGTTGGAAGTTCAGTGATGACTAAAAATCTTCCGAAAATGTCAGCGGATTCGTTTTCGGCAGCTGACTTTTATCTATATCATAAAATAGTACACACCTTTTGTTCGGAGAACAGAAATACATTTCCTCGACTTGTGTCGTCCGTTTATCGTATTCTTGAGAACATCAACATTGCACACGACTTTCGATTTCCGTCCGCTGCCGCCTATCCACAAGATTGACTTGCCGACGCGCCACAAACAATCCCAGCGCCGGCGCGCCGTCCCGCGGCAGGCAGTGAAGTGAGTCTCTGGAACGAAAAGTAGGCTAAGAGCTTTAATTAACGTGGCTCCATTTACGAGCGAAACGAGACCATTCGGTAGGCGGGCACGGGAGCGCGCAGTGGCCGGCGCCCCCGGCGCTGCCGTCTGCTGCTGCGGCCGCCGCGCCGCTTCTGCTGCTGGCCTCTCGTCGTAAAGCGAATAGGCGGCGGCAATGAAAGCGATGGCGGAGGCGGAGGCGGCGAGACGAAGGCCGAGGCCGTGGCAATGAATGCGGAGGCCGCGTAGACAGCAGGGCGACAAAGATAGCGGTGAAGTGAGACCGACCGCCGTGTACAATCGTGTCGCAGAGAGGAAGTGATTGACAGGTAATTGGCTGGGCACAGATTACTGTATCGGGGCTCCTCATCTCTCGCCTGCTCTGGTTGGCCGACTTTTTTTTTCTGCGGCAGGGAGTGATCCGCTAATGCGTTCCGGGAATCGTCGTGACTTCCGAGGAAGCGCGCGAGGAGCACGCTCGTTCGCCGAGGCGGATTGGCGGTTTTATCGACGTTCATGACTAAAGGTGTGTCGGCTGTGTTTAATGTTACAGCTGGTCTTCCGTAAAATGGACACGTGTAGGGCTGGTCTTCAGTAAAACGGACACGTGTGAGGCAATCATAATATTTCTTGGAAGTCTGAGGGAATACTGCTGATTCCAGTGAACTTAGTGCCTCAGTGTGAAAGGGTCGCGAATCCGATTATCGCTGTGGATACTGTCTTTCCCCTGTTTAGCCCATGTATTGTGGTGAAAATTTTCAATATTTGTTGTAATTTGTTAACGATATACAAATTAAGAATGAAAGTCTGCGGAGCAGTAAAGATCTAAATATATATATATACCAGTATTTTGTTTCCAATCTGTAATGAGAATTTGCAATGTTTTATAAGACATGGTCGAGAAAATGTAACTAGTGCTTTAGTACATTCTTTCAAATTTTTCCTAATCCATGGGCTGTATCACTAGCAAATATTGCTGAACAAGTGGCGATTTGTGGTGCAGGAGGAACAAGATTACTGAATTATCCCGCATGTGGAACTGACGAACTCTATTACTAGGTATTATCGGGTAACAAATTTGTTTTGAATTTAACCATTTTAATTATATTATGTCCATTAGTTACAAAACTAGTTAGAATAACATAACATAAAATTCATGTACTATTAATAATCAGTAATTACCTTTTGCGTTAATATTAGTGGAGGGATGATTTAATCAATCAATAGACTCCGGCTATTTCGTACAGAAATGCAGCTAAAATTTGCGGCACTTGAATTCTACTAGGAGGAAATGTATTCTCCCATGAATTTAGAGTGTAACTAGTGATGCTAAAACAGCACGTACTTTCTCGGCCGTATTTTCACGCAAATTACCACAAAAAGTGCTCAAATTTTTGAAAAATTGTACATGACTTTATTTCAAAATGTATCTGTAGGGAACAGATTACATTAAGGAAAAAAAATCTGTTTTCATAATTGTAGTTGTAGAAAGACGCCGAAAAAAGTTTGAACTTTTGCAATTTTCGAAAATTCGGTTTTTTTAACGAAGATGCGACCTGCACCATTCTCTTAAACATCCTTCACACTATCCAACAACAAAATTTAATCAAAACAGATGGAGCTATTTTTTTTTTAAAATACTGAAATGTCCCAAGGGCTTCATATAAAGTAACCCCAAAATTAAAATTTCGGTTTCAAATTGAAGAAGCCGCGACATCAGCCAGATCGATTGGGAATATCAGTTTTGGAGAAAATCGGTTGAACGGTGTAGCCGCTAGCGTTGTTCACAGACGGACGCACGGGCGGACGTTTGAGCGTCATTCAATTTTTGGGTATCAGGGACCCACAAAACAGTCATTCTGACTACACCACGTGTTAGAGGATTTATTTTCTAAATGTAGCAACTGGATTTATCCACTTTTTCGTTACCAGAGCGCTGTAATAAGAGTTTTTCTACCGAAAATTCGCCGTTTTTTCGCGCAGCGTTACATAACTTTTTCTCTACACGGTAGCGAGAATGTAACAATAATGCGTTGCATTAGAGATGGCTTCCGAATTTGAGAAAGAAGCTGCATATTTGCTGATGGAAACGGAGAGAAAGATGTGCAGAGAAGACAGTGTAAACTACCTCACGTTTCGCCTAATCGAAATATATGTATATCTGATACCTCGAAGCTAGTGGTTCCCCTAATAAGGGGAACGATGTGTCCTGGATAGTGTTGACAACTTTTATCTCATTACCTAAATAAATTCAAATAAATTTTTTATTGTAAAGATTGGGATGTGAATCTAATGGCATTTTTTAAATTGACAATATTGAATCAGAATAAATTAATGTAACTTTTCTCTAATTTTGTAACTAGTATTTATTAATGTGGTTCTATTAAATACCGATATTTAGTTTCGCGTATGCAATGTTTCGGTCTCACTGCGGTAATAGTTTAGTAGGTCGCTGCAGTAGTTGAATTCCGAGGGGAAATAAATCCTATCATTCTACATCGTTGATGTGTATAGAGTATAAAAGAATGTACGAGACTGAGAGGACTCTTCTTTGCATCCGTTCCCGTCACCGACCAATTTCAATTAGAACAGCCCAAAGCAGTTAGGTATATTGGTTTATGTGATGACTTACGTCTTAACGCTAGAACTGAAGGCATAATCAATTCTGTTCCCGCAAATCGACAGTGTGTGAAAGAATGGTTGGAGGCGAGATCTTCTCCGGGGTAGTTATTGTCTTTACCAATTGATTTCTTTAGGATTCTCCATCCTAAAGAATGAAATAATGCAAGAAAGCTGTATCTTGTGCTGATGCGGTATGTGAATAGGATGGAATTCGTACTGATCCGTAGAAGGCCGGACATTGTATCTCCAGGAAGTTGTGTGAGCGTCAAGTAGTGATGGAAAATGACGATGGCGTCGGAAGCGTTGATGGTGATAGGAAAGCAACATGTCTCTACGGTGACAGGCAACGGCGATAGCATTGATAGTCATACGAGGATTCTGTCCAAAGATATTCGTTGATCAAAAGTTCCCCGTTAGGTGACTTGTGAACCAATGTTTTCCTGAAAGACGAAACAAATCAGAGCGCAAGAGATTGATTTATCAAACACAATGCAGCTTTATAAGATGCTAGTTTCTCCCGTTTTCACTGCTTTGGACAATGAAACCCCGAAAAAAGTCATTCAATTAGGATGTGAATGTAATGGCATTTTTTTTAATTGACAATATTGAATTAGAATAAATTAATGTAACATTTCTCTAATTTTGTAACTAGTATTTATTACTGTGGTTCTATTAAATGCCGATCTGTAGTTTCGCTTATGCAATGTTTCGGTCTCACTGCGGTCTCACTAGGAATAAACTCTTTCCGAGGCGAATAACTGTCTCCAATCCTGGGAACGTACCCTTGGCGAGAGATTGGCGAAACGGAGGGTCGCTCGTCACTGCCTTGGGCGCAGGTGCAGACAAATGAGCGCGACGACGCGTGGTCGCGAGCGTCCGATTCCGCCCAATGACCCCTATCGATCCGCGCTATCAGATAGGGAGCTCCGCTTGTCCCTGTCTGCCCGTTTCAATACGTCGCGCTGTCTGCAAGCGATACATCTGCTCGCCACTCCCCGCTGGAGGATGTCACGTCTTCACTGACGCAGTTCACTGTGCGACGGACGTCTCAAATTGAGCCAACCAGGAGATGACGCACCGAGACGGGTCATGTGAACGTGTTAGAAGTAATTGAGGAATAAAGCATCTCTCTGGAAACAAAAGTTTAGCCTCCCTGAAAATAGTAATAGCGAACATATTGATTTGATGATATCTGTCATGTTCAATATGTTTGTGATTAAAGTGATGTCGATGTATTTTGACATTTTTAGTTTATTGAATTTATGTTTACAAAGATTATTGTGTATCTTTCTGTAATTGTAATAATGTGTGTGTGTGTATAGTTGTTGCCAACTTCTTTTAAGTACCGTAGTAGGTAATATTTAAATGTACCTTTTAAATCATTTTATCTATGACGATGTCAGGTATCATAATTGCACTCGTTTAGATGTTATCAGAGCTTCGTTGCTCTAAAGAATTTATTATTATATATTTATTATCTTCAGTTTAACTAGAGCCACGGTTGTATTCAGAAGTATATTTTGTGCAAATAGATACTTGAAAATGTTCAAATTTCATTATGATTCAGCTAATTTAGAGCTTTATTGACAAGTTTAATGTAGAGTATTTTTGAAAATTTGAAGATTATTACCTAGCCTACTACAGCGGCGGATCCAGCCGATCATTTGGGGGGGGTCATAGATTTTTGTTAAATAATAAACAATTTGTTATTATATTCTATATTATTTTAGTGTATATAGATACGATATTATTATTTAAATAATGAAATAATTCTAACAAATATTTAAATCAAGTTTGCCAAATAAATGAAGATTAACAAAGGAAAGCTCTAGAACTTTTTGGGGAGAGGCATGGTCACCATGACCCCTGTGGATCCGCCAGTGATTTATTATTTCTGCATATTAGACGAAATTGTTACAAAACAAAGGAAAAAATTGGTAACAATGTTTTGTTTAGTAGTTACAATTTATGCAATTATCATGTGTAGAAAAAGTAAAATGCTAGGAAATAATATACTGAAGAACAGAAATCCGTCTCTCTGAATCAATATTCAAGAGATTCTTGATGTTGGGGAACATTGTGGTTTCTAGTTTCCACAGTTTCACAACACCCTACACCCAACAACACCCTACCGTTGGTGGTCTCCAGTGAAGAGATTGATTTCATTTAGATTCCACAGATTGCAACGGATGTGGTCTGGTATCAAGAATTATTCAGTTGATTTAAATCAGCTTTCCATTTGAAGAATTCATTGAACTCGCATCCCTCTTGCACTTGCAACAAAAAAAAAGCGATACTCTTTACACTATGATATCCGTATCCAGTCATTAATGACAAACTTGTGTCATTAATGACTGTAACAGTACTGCTAAAGTTAGATTAAATAACGTGTAAACCCTTACGAAGACTACAACCTTAACTGTATAGGATAGACGCAGGACTGTATTGTCGGGGGGCTCTAAAAATCGAATAAACTATAGTAATCATGTCATCTCTATCTCTCTCTTTCTTCCTCTTCCACGTGCTCTCACTCTTTCTTTCTCTTTCTCTCTTTCTATTTTAATTCACGGAAGGAAACTGAAATAAAACAATCGCATTTTTTTTATCAAAGTGTGTTTTTTAGGTTTAGCGGTGTGACGAAATCGCTGGGTCAGTGGCAACGTATTAGTTGTTCCTGCAGCGTATGTCAGTGCAATCGGACCCATTTATTTTTGTGAACAACTGAATCGGTCCCTGTGAAATCACAAACTCATAAACGTATATGGGAATAAAGAAGACCTCACTCATAAATTGTATTAAAGCGATTTATTTCATGTGTTAATTTTTTTTATTCTAGCTATATTCATTACGATTATATGTATCCTTTCATGCGTATGAATGCCAGAAAGCCAATGAATTTAGTTCCCATTTTTATTGTAAATATTGACGTTACGGAATTTACTGATTACATGATGTGCACAAGCGACGTTTCACTTAATAGCAAAACTAAATAGAACGTTGCTATGGATGCCTTACATATCACGTATTTTTACACCTTTGTATCCTTTTGGTAAATGTTTTCTGAAGCAAGTCTCTTCCTATTTTAGCGGCAGTTATTGTATAATGTACAATACTTTTAACAATAAAATGTTTGAATTGATAACACCGGGATTGGAGAGATTCGATTATTTAAGCACTTCTTGTCGTACCTGCTTCATGATGGTATGCGATACTATGTCAAGCTGATTCTGATTTCTTTACGCATTTATATCTGAAGGCATGTATCAATTCTGAGGAGATTTAAGAACAGGTCGCACGCTCTGGTTCGAAGGTGGAGAGTATTTCTTTAGTACGAGGGTTGGGTCAGAAGTCTTGGCAACTATTTTTTTTTTCTAAAATAAATGTTATCGTAGCACACAATTTTATTTGTAGCGTGAGAGAAATGCTGCAGTAAGGTGTGTTCACATTCCCAGGAGTCTCTGTGTCTCTATTGGTACAGAAAGCAACGTGAAATCGGTTGTCCAACTACCGCTGTGCAAGTATGAGTGTAATATGTTTCGAGCAGCGTTTGTTCAAGACAGTCATTCTCAATGGGAGAAATGCCCGAGAATGTCAAAGGAAATTGGTGGAAGTTCTTGGGAATAATGCCCTTCCATACCGGACAGTCGCGAGATGGTCACGAAGATTTCTACGAGGACGTAGCAACCAATGACCAGCAACGCACGTGGCGACTTGTGAGTGTGCGAACAGACGTGGAATGTGCGGTAATCGAGCAATTTCCGAGTTGGGGCCTTTAGAACTCATGTATGCTAAAATGCTTTGGAACATGAAACCAGTACTGTCATTTCAAATTCTTTAATAAATATGAGAACGACAGTTTTGTATATTGTTAAATATCCATGCACTTAGTTCATACTCTAATCCTTTCATGTGTGTATTTTATATTTTTCACCCGTACTCGTATTCTCACAAAAAAATAGTTGCCATGACTAACGCCCCAACTCTCGTATTTAGTATTTATTTAGTTAAAAAACAGAAAAAATGACGTATGGGGGAGAAGATCATTTAGGGAGAATGATTGGCACCAAGAGAGAGAATACCACTTTGCGAAGAAACGTGTGCCATGTATCATCTTGAGGCTGCTCAGGTATCCTTTGAATTGAACTCAGAAAATCCACGTTTCGGCCCGACTTTGGCGCCTTCCTTAGGATCTACGGAGCTTTATGAAAAACTGATATAAATTTAATGGGAAGCATAAAAATATAACCGAAAATAAAAATAAAAACACAAGGTTATGTGCCGTGAAATGCAATACGTGAATGGAACATGAGATGGTATAGAACGGAATATATAACACATTTAAAAGAGAATACAAATCCAAAGAACCCACTCAATAGTGATACGAACATCAAAATACAAATTGACAAATTTGAAATTTAGGAAGGTGATAAATTTTTAGCATTTCATAAAATTAACTGGTAGATTTACTAAGTTTCTCAGTGTGAGATTGCAAATTATGTGCATGATCTGTACCATCTCAGAAATGGATTTGTTATAATCATTAGGATCCATACTTGAAATTTAGCATGATCCCAATTTATATTGTGACCTGAATTCAATATATAAGAGGAAATCTCTAGAAGTTTCTCAGGATTAATCCTAATGTGATTTTTATATTATCTCTATAAAAATGCACTATATTTTACTCAGATATATTTAAATAAAATTAAAAAAAACAATATTAATATGTTGAGAATGATTATGAGATGGAAAGATATTGTGATTATATTTAGCAATTGTTGTGGCAATACTTTTGTGGATAAATTTAATAGGATAAGAGTTAGCTATAACTATAGTTTATGTTTTTGTGTTCTGCCTCTGGAGAACAAACTCAATTGTAGAATAACATTTTAATCTATTATCTGTGATAATATTGGTCTCTTTGCAACGTAAAATGAATGTGTTCCTATTTTCTGACTGGCGATAAACTGGTGATAAACCCTTTTTTTTGTCATTTATTTTCTTCCCGTTCGACTTTCGTCTTTCGGGGATTTTAACGGGTACAATGCTACATACATGAGTTTATGGGGCCATCCTAAGGCAAATGCGGGTCTCGGTGCAACCCTTCACTATTTTTAAAATTTCTTATTTGAAATACTTGACTAAAGAAGTTTTGCATTTATTGTCTGAAGTGGAAGGAGGGTGTTTATGGGAATGGGGGCAAATGATTTTATGATTCAGAGTGGGCGAAAGAGATCTTTGGGGAATCTGGATCTAATGCGTGAAGGATAATGTGAGTTTTGACCGAGATTGTATATTGGAGTGTTACGACATGCGTGGAGGGGAGAATAATATTTTTGAGAGGTTTGCGAAATGAATTCCGAGAGGAGAGGTACTTGAAGCTCTCGATGGATTGGGAATTAGAAATAAACCATGGTGCATTCAAGGTTTGTCTTAAATATTCATTCTGTATTTTCTGTAAAATGGATAGGTTGGTAGGTGCTACGTTGCGCCATATTGGACAAGCATATGTCATTGTGGGTCTTATGATCGTTTTGTAGATGAGCAGCCCAGTTTCTTTGCTAAGGGTGGAATTTTTGTTGATAAAAGGGTATAATTTAAACATTTTTGCACGTGTTTTTTGGGCGGTTGAAATAATATGCGGCTTCCAAGTTAACCGTTTGTCTAGTAAGACACCTAAGTATTTGACTGGCGAAGAATGAGAAAGCCAGGGAACATCGGTGTTGTTTATTCATAAGGGTGCTGGGAAGGGAGGACGTCTGAGTGTGATATTTTAGATTGTGATTTTAAGGGGTTAATTTTAATTCTCCATTTTTTGGTCCAATTGGTATAGCTGTGAAGGTAGGATTGTATGTAATCATAGGCTAAATTGATATCAGTATGTGAAGTGAAATAGCGGTATCATCTGCATAAAGAGCTATACTTCCTTCCTTTGGAGTTGTATAGTCTGCTGTAAAAATTGAGAACAATGTTGGTGAAAAAAACCGAATCTTGTGGGACACCTGCGAGAATTGGGTGAAGAGGTGAAATAGTATCATTTACTTTCACTTGAAAATATCTGTCTGTAAGAAAGCTTTGAATTACTTTCTGCAGATAATCAGGTGTACGCGATAAACCCTGCAGGAACAGGTATATTTGATGCACGGTGATAAACGAACGGACGGACGGACGGACGGACGGACGGACGGACGGACGGACGGACGGACGGACGGACGGACGCACGGACGCACGGACGCACGGACGCACGGACGCACGGACGCACGGACGCACGGACGGACGCACGGACGGACGCACGGACGGACGCACGGACGGACAGACTTTTGCCTTCTTTCGATTTTTCGGTATCAAGGACCCACAAAACACGGATTATGGCTACACCGCGTGTTAGAGTTTTCGTTTGTTTTTAAAGGCTTATGTCTGGGAACGAACGGCTTTAGCCAACGATAAGGACATTGGAAAGAAGCGCTAAGAAGTAAAAATTTTAAACAAATCACTTAAAACTAGTAATCAAACAGGTATAATTATTCATGTAAAATTAATATTCCTTTGAATCGTATAAAATATAAAAGTACTGAACATTACATGTGTAAAATGTTTCGCATGTTTTTCCTTAGACATTAAGTTTTGTTTGTGTCTCTATTGCGTTGTGCGAGTGGGCTGCGGTTTCTCGGAACCGGCGAACCTATTTGTTGGAGCGACGTGGTTCGTCTCGGCGAGGCAGGGTGGGGCGGTGACCAGAGCAGAGTGGAGCGAGGTTGGGACGGGGACGGGGATGGGGACAGGGACGGAGACAGGGACAGGGACGGGGACGGGGACAGGGACAAGGACAAGGACAAAGACAAAAAACAGGGACAGGGACGCTGGCGCTGGCGGAGGTGGGTGGTGTGGGTTGGGAGCAGGTTCGCTTCCATGGTCGCCCGGCGACGTCGCGCTGCATTCGGCCGCGCAACCAACCGGAACATCGATTGGGGCAGGGCAGGACGGCCCGCCCGAGCAGGGAAGGACGGCGTGGAGAGCCAGTCGCCCGACTGGACGACGAGCAGGCCGACGAACGGACGGGGAGGGGATGGACGGGTTCTGCAGCGGAACGGCGGACGATCGAGAGAGTGAGAGAGAGAGAGAGAGACTGTCCGTGCGGAAGGGCTATCTGAAAAGAATGCGCGTTCGAGCGTACGAGCACCCTTGTGGAGGTGGGGATACGCTGATAGGCATGGAAATGGCTGGAACGTATGAAGGGGAGGAGGGAACGGTTGGAGACTGGATGGCATGGCGGTGTCGATTGCGAACGAATGCGAAGCTGTACGGCAAATTATCAGAATAAAACAAGAATAGGAGCCAAATGCGGATGGCACTTGCACATGTATGGTTAACAATGGGGTTAATAATAATGTGTAGATTCTATCTCAACATCAATAATAATAATAATAATAAAATAATAATAATGATAATGTAATTACAGAATTGTATTGATCATAGTTGAATTGGAGGAAGTTTCATCATTTTATTATTTTGTTAATTTTTTCGTTGTTATTGTAGATTCGTATTTGCAGATAGAAAAGCGTCAGAGAATATATATGGATCGCGTATTATTATGAAATTAACCATAATTAAGAATGGCAGTAAGAATTTTTTTTATTTTTTATTTTCTCGAATATCTGCTATCAGTGATCGACTTGGGAAATATCCCGGCCTCTCGAATTTGGAACAGATCTAACATATGGTACTTTATGTGTACATGAAGCCATTGTGATATTTTTCAAAACTCTCAAATATAGCTGTAGTTTCTTCTTTTTTCTCAAAAAAAACGCTAAATATACTTAAAAATGTTGTAGATTTAATATTCAGCAAAACCTCTGAATTTTCGAAAATTGCAAAAGTTCCAAACTTGTTTTGCCACTCTTCTACAACTACATTATTACAGATTGATAGTTTCTTAATGCAATATGTTCCTCAATATTAAATATTCATATCGTTTTAGTAGTAGGAGTGCCCTTTTTATAAAACTTTTGAACTTTCAAAACTTCACAGTATTTTTTCAAGTGCCCCGCGCTCCCTTTGGTAAACAGTTTTTCAAGAGATGGCTGAAGTATTAATAGAATATCGTACAGGTTGGTGTATTATAATATTATTTATCCGTTACATATAATACGAGAAAGGAAGTTGTGTCGTAGCACCTCTATCTTCATTGGTGACAGTACATAGTCAGGAAGACTAAGAGTATCTTTTGAAATGTGAAAGAGTAAGAAATTTTTTCGAACAAAGAACATGTCTGCATGTGTCTGAGGTGCTGACGCCGGCAACACCGCCATTATGAGTCACCAGTTTTGCCGAAAGTCTGTTTAATGCAGAATGTCTCACCTCTTAAATTTAATCCACAAGCGAGCTCTACGAATCCATTAAGGAAGAAGTGATGTTGCCAATACAACGTTCTGGTAGTCTTAACTCTCAGAACAAGCCTGCATTCATTGCAGAGCTGGTAGAGTTGGCCTAGAAATTGCGGGGGTGTCTTAACTACAGCGTGACTTGTAATTCAAAGGTCATGCGGTGGCTGCTCAGAGCCCGAAATGTCTATGATCGTTGTGTCATTATCAGATTAATTCAGTTCGAGTGGTGCGCTGCAACATCAAATTCATTCACCTAAAATTATATTGCACCAGATATTCGATATCTTTAGTCAAAAAGAGAAAATATTAACTTACCGAATATTTTGACCTCTCATGGTCTGTGTTTATAAGGGAATGAATTATAATTAGCATCTTTGAGATTTACATGTATTAGAGATATCAAGAAATTCGATTAATCCATTTTCAAGTAATCGCCAAGAATGATTGTGATCAAACAAGTATTAAAGTAGCATGTTTATGCTAATTAAATTTTAGGGGGGGTTTTCTTTCCTTGGTCTATTGCCGGGGTCGCTTGTGATATTTGCCCTTCAAAGAACAATCTCATTTACATTGGTCTCCTGTTGACGCCATGAAAATCGCCTTACAGGATCCGACGGTCAGTTTTCCTTCACCTTCGTTTCTCAGCTAATCCCTCAGCTAATTTACTTGTCGTTTACCCGAGAAGGCATAGCGCGACTCCGTCCCGTTTCGTTCATCCGTTGTTTCGGAAGGAGTAAAACATTTAGTTAAGTTTGCATTCATCAGTAAGGCATGTAGATGTTCTCGCGCCAGTCCAGAGAAAACCTCGAACACAGGTGAACATCGCAGTATCGTCGAGAATGTATATGTTACGTCAGCAAGGTAAGAAGATGGTCGTGATAGGTGATTTCATATTTTCTTTCCACAAACTTGTAAGCTGTGGTTTTCATTGTTGGCAGTACTGTAGCTGTAGCTGTAGTACTGTACATATTGTAGCGTCACGTTGGCTGCCTTGCGGGGGGCGGAAGTTTCGCATACCTGAGAGTTAAGAAACGACAAGCACGGCTTTGGGGGTTGCAGATACTTTTAGAATCAGGTGACACCGGCTTGCCTTGTCCTGAGTTGCCACGTGGTAATACGCAACCCCTTTCCTACGCTCATTTGCGGTCACGTGGGGGTGAACCAGCGGGTATAAATTGGGCCGATTCACTCTCGCCGGGGTTTTTGTTCTTGACGACCTCGCGCTCTGCGCAAAATTCGCTCGATCGTTTTCACGCGTTGCACGGGTGACGAAAGTCACATGAGTGGCGCGGTAGGAGCGTGCAAACGAGGTGGGGCCTCTCTGTTAAATGTAGTGTACCCACAAGACTGTACGATCACGGCTGTCAGTCGGGAAATACCTGAAAGTATGTACGGGGTGGTTCAATTAATTTTGTGTATATTTTGTAAATAAAACTTGTATACATTTTTTTTATGTCTGTGTGTTTACATTCAAGACGCCACAATAAAAATGTTTCTTGAAACAGGAGAAGTGGATAAATTATAATCGATGAATGTAATTTTAAGCAGGCCACGGGAAATGTAGGATTCAGTCCTCATAATAAGGAAAACAAAACGGGATGGAAGGGGGGCTACGTCTTTTTGGGAAGTTAGGTAAACGGCTTGGGAAAAGTCCGCGGGATGCAGTCGGTATACGCCTCACAAAGACAAAACTGTACAGGGACAAATATGTGCCCTGGTTGACTGGTACCTGGCGTATCCACTAAGGAACAGTATTACGTCACATGCTCATTGGGGTGCGGCCAACCGTGACTCGCATGCGACTAGAATAGTTATGGATTCAGTTACCTTTGTCTTCCAGATCTTTCTGAGATCTCCGCTATCCTACTTGTTATTTGAGTACGTGTCGATTATCCCCGTACTTGCAGTACACCTGTCAATACGTCCTGTAGATCTAAAGAGAAAAGTATGTTAGTAGTAAATTATCGTAGATAGATGAAACAGACAGAAAAAATGATCGATCTCCATCATGGAGTTATTTATACACAACTTTCATATTCTTCAGGTAGAAGAATTCGGAACCATGGAAGTTCAATCAGACATGACTTCTTATTTTCCCTTATTATAGGACCCGTAACATTTGAAAGTATCAGAAATAGTTATTTTCAAAACTGTGACGTACTTGGATTCATTACAGACGCCATATCGTGCGGAAATACGATCTTATCTCTTGGCAATTTACACAACCTCGGTCAGAGGGTTGCACGGTGTGGCAAATTATCACAGTATAGGGTAAATCTTCATACAAGTTGTTCCTCTCAATGAAATTAATTAAGAAACTGCTATGGATGAAGCACTGAATGCATAATATATGGATGAAGCACATAATGAATGATACATTAATCGATTGATAATGCAATGAATTAATACGAATGTATTTGTTTTTAATTAAAAGTCTTTATGAATTTGTTACTAATTTCTTCTTTCGGTCTTTCGTCCATTAAATGTTATTATAAGAATGTTTCGTAGGTCATTGATATAGAAAAAGCAGATTTTTTTCTCCATCCTCCTATATTATATTCAGTAAATTACTTGCCCGCCCATCCACCCGTCGGTCTGCATTAATCGTTCATTTTACCAAAATTGATGTTTTATCTTTGTCGTCTCTAATCGTTCCTTGTACGACCTTCATCCAGGTTTTTATTAAGAATATATTTAGCATATAAATTGATAATTGTTATCAAGTAGATGAGTTCGTGCAATAATATTTATTTTTTCTTGTTAATATCAACGCTATTGATAGTAAATAAATATAACAGAATAACAAATTTAAACAATTAATGATTTTAAACATTTATGTTCCAACGTTGTATTTACCCAATCGATGTTTAATATAACGACATCAAGGTTTTGAACTATCGATGATGAACCTTCCATGTCGCATCCCTACCCGGCAGCGGCGCCGCTAGCGGCAGTGTTGGTGACGGCAGCGGCTGCGGCGCCAGCGGCGGAGTAGAGTAGATGCTGCATGGAGATACACAGTGCGATGGATGGGACCCTGCGGAATGAAATTGGCAAACTTTCAGTGCGGATTGGAAATGTAAACGCGTTATAAACGACGCCGACTTCGGGGACAGGAAGCATTCGTTTTGTGTCTTTCTCATTCGAACGCGAAGTTGGACGGCGACGGAAGCGCGAAAATTGTCTTTCTAGCTCTTGTATTTGTTCTGAAGGGCAGTGAATATGTAATGGTCTGAGATTAATAGTGTTTCTGGGAAAATTAGTTTCCCATTTATATAAAATGTTGGTTGCAAATGGTTTTACACAGTCTAGATATTAGACTCAGGCCTTCATATATTATCCTATTGGATTATGATGTATATTTTCACATTCAATGGGTAATAAATATTCTCAAACGCATCAAATAAATAAACAAGGTGACGGAAGCCGAAATAGAATTTATAGCTTCATTGAATCCACCATACATTGTGTAGTAAAATTTGACTCGTTTTTATAAATTGAAAGTGAACTCTCAGCTATATCTTACTATATGTACAACATTTCGAAAAACTGCATTCATAATTCTAGGTAGTTCTTCGTGTCGACATAATTAATTTTTTAAAACTGAATTACAAAATTAAATAATAATAATGATAATGATATTAATAATAATAACAACAATTACCGAATAGAAAATAGATTACTTAGACCCACTTCCTCTTTCCCAGTTTTGCCCCGCATGATTCCAGGATTCGTTAAAGGTCTTTCGATTTCCTGTGCTAAACCAGCGTTATGACAGCAAATCAGCAGATATTAGAATTTAATGAAAGCGGAAATCTGGAAAGAAAATCAAGAAATGTAATGATGAATAAGTAAAATCCTACACAAGGTCAGTAAGTTGAGCCAAATGTGTTAAACAATAATAGGTTTTTTGGGTAAAGAATAACAGAAATTTAAAAAAATGGAGTAACAGTAAACACAGAATTAGAAGAGAGAGAATGGCGGATTCCAGTAACTGCGATCCCCGCCGAAACCACGAAAATTTAATGAGGCTGTCGCCCCCATGTTCTTGTCAAATCGCGTGACATAACATGCAACGCATTCATTTGCAGCAACTCATGCTGACACCACCGGCGTTATCCCATCTCGTGGCTGTGAATTAGCGTTGCTTACCATTATGAACCGCGTACGCACGCTTACTGCTTCCGCCCCGAGACCTTCGTCTGGCCACGTTCCTTCTCCGCGCGGCGGTCCCGACCCTCGTTTGATTAACCTCGTTACAGAAATACTCGGCGTAAACCCCTCGTCACCTCGCCAATTTGCAATGCTCGCCTCCCGCCGCGCGATGCCCGCCCGCCTCTCCACTTCCCGCGCTGTGTTCCCCGTGCCGACTCCCGAGCCTGGTGTTTGGCGGCCCGCACCCGTTTCGCGCACCACGCTCCCTACGCCGCCCTCTTCACCTTCTCCCCGCTCCCCGCGCTCGGCATTCGCGCCCCGCCCTCTTCCCGCATTCGGCGCGTCCCCCTCCCACACCCCCGCTCCGGCCCTGCACCCCCTACCCCGCCCTTCACCTTTTCCCGGTCCCCGCGCTCGGCATTCGCGCCCCGCGGCCGGCTCCCAGTTCCCCGCTCCAACCGTCCGGAGCCGCGCCCGGCTCCCCGCCCTCTTCCCGCATTCAGCGCGTCCACCCCCCGCGCCGCGCTCCGGTCCTGCATCCCCCCTGCCCCGCTCTTCACCTTTTCCCCCGCTCCCCGCGCTCGGCATTCGCGCCCCGCGGCCGGCTCCCACTTCCCCGCTCCACACCTCCAGAGCCGCGCCCGGCTCACCGCTCTCTTCTCGCATGCGGCGCGTCACCCCCGCGCTTCGCGCCCCGCTCCGGCCCTCCACCCCTCCCCCTACCGCGCTCACCGCCCCACCCCCGCATCCCCACGTCCGTCACCGCCACACTGCGCCACCCCTCCTCCCGGTGCGCCCGCGTTCCGCGCTATTTACCGCGTTTCAGTCCCGGGGCGGGCGCGGCGCGGCGACTAATCTTGTTAGTGGGGGCTTACGGATTCAGATCCAGCAGGAAGGGGGGGGGATACCTTTTTGGCGTGGCTGTCCACGGTCGACGCACCTTTACTGCCGCGCGTATGGCGTGGGGGCGGAGAGCACGTGCGGGATTTAAACTGGTGGGAAAATTCTCGGCTGAGTGGCGGGTGAGCCGTTAGGCTTGTGCTACCGCTGTGGGGTTGTTGAAACGAATGGGAAATGAGTGGAATTGTGGATGGAATGCAGTGATGGGAAGCTGAGAGAGATACAGGTACAGAAAGAGATATGGAAAAGACTAAGATTAAGCGGGGAAAAGGTGGAAGATGAAAAGAGATGGGGAGAGATGGACGGACTGACTAGCTGAAAACGAGTAAGAATAAGTGAAAAAATAAAATAACATGTAAGAAGGAAAAGTAACTTGAAAGCAGCAGTGTCAAGGAAGGAGTGGACAGGACATCGAGTGAGGGAAAGTGCGTGCGAGGAGAGTTGGATTGTTCCGCGTCTCGAATGTGCCCGCCTTAATGCTTGTATTCATGTGGAGCGCACGTGTGTGGAATTCTGCTAATTGCACCTCCTATGTGTAATTGTGTGCCCTGGTGCGTATGTGTGTAATTCTGGGATTTGCCTATCCAGTGGGCCGTGTATATAATGTGATATGTGGAGGAACGGACGTTCCACGACAAACACGAGTTAGGGAACTTGCATGCCGAGGAAATAATATTTCAAAACATCTGACTCGCTATTTGAAAAAACATATGTAATATATTTTCATTAAATGTACATATAAATGACATATTCTGTAGATATAACATTTACTCATAACGTCATTTCTGACTAACCACAGATTATATTATATAATTTAATTTTTCTTTAATTTTACTGCATGATTACCCTTAACTACTGGCGTGCGATCTATAACACACTGGCGTCGGGTCGTATGGACCTGACCATTCTGAGTCAAGAAAATAATGTCCGTTGTGTGGTTTTGAGAAGAGATATGGGCATAATAATATTTATAATATAGAAATACACGTAACAGTAAATATACCGTCACATTTCCATAATAAAGGAATAAAGTTAATTGATACATTGTTCTTCTGCATCCACTGTAAATACTACCCAGCTGATCAGATGTGTCTACCCTAACTTTCATACAATTATGTAAAAAGTTACAATTTTCAGCTTCTACAGAGGGCCTGTGCGTTCGTCAATCTTTTTGCTCTAATGAATAGTAGAAATAACGACATCGTGTATGGCTGCTACGTAAGATGTCATTGCTACCTTCTTTGTAAAGCTGAAAAGGCTTGAGTTTACCTGCCTTTGTTTCTTAGCAAGAATTCCAGAGGAATTCTTAGCAAGAATGTCAGGTTTGTTCTTACGTAATGTTCCAAAAATGGCCAAGTGTGCTTTCAACCCTCCGGAAGAAGTATTCACCACTATCCTAAAATTAGTCGCGAAGACGGAGTTAACGTGAAGGCGCCGTGCTTGCACATCCGCCATATGGAAATACACAGGAAAACTAATGCTGGCCTCGGGTCAGAAATGTCAATTCAGATAAACAGATAGGTCAACGACATTTTACCTTGCACCTTCGGAATAGGAACATTATCAGAAGAGATTACATGGACCCCGCAGCATCGGTAACTTGCCGTGTTCTCGGAAAATAAAAAGAGAAAATGCCTTCGGGTCAAATTGACCCGACGCCAATAGTTAAGGGTTAAATTCGAAATTATAAATATCTAATAAAATTGACCTTAAATTTACGTTTAAGTTATATATTGAACATCTTACATGTTATAGAAAGAGTATGATTCTCTCCAGACCACCCTGCTCTTTATCTAGTGCATGAGCACACAGACGTTCAAAATTCTAGAAATAAAATTGCATCTTGGAGTTTGTGCTGTGCATTTGTGCTGTACATCAAACACCATGTGATTTTGTCATCTTAATTCTTAAGTAAAAATCTGCAGCACTGTCTGAAACACATTTGTGCATTCGTGCCCCGGGTGCTGCCACGTGTTGTGGTCTGTGCATGGGAAGGCGCATTCGCGAGAGAGGGACGGGCGAGCGCGGAGGAGCGTCGGTGTTGGCTTGAACCAGGACTGGGAAGGGGTGGGGAGGAGAGAGAGAGGGGGTGATGCAGGGGCTTTCATTAGCCACACGTCACTTCGCCCGTGCCGCTGATTGCCAATAGGTTGATAAGATCGCCCCGATACCGATGGACAGGTGATTGCGCGGAAGCGGTGGCACGTGCCGTTCCGGGGCGGTTGCGGCACCAGCCGTATTGTGCGGATCGCTTCCAAGGGTTATCTTACTTGTGTTTTTAGTTTGGTTTTTGGGGTTTAGGCCAACTGTAAACCTCGCGAAGAAGTGTGGGATCGGCTTACAGTCAAGTACTGGCGAGAAAGTCTTGTGCGGACTTTCTTGTGTGCAACTATGCAAAAAAAGTTATGAATTCATTTGAAAAAATTTGACTACAGGTTCTAAAGTTGACACTGATTTGTCCAAACAGCAGACATACAGAAGACTAACATTGATTCTATCTGCAATACATTATTCATGCGACTCATATCAATATAAAAAAATTGGCATGTCTGAAGAAATCAATAAATAGAAATGGCAATGAAACAAAGCCATTTTTACTCCAGTAACATTCCGAGAAGTATATTTGTAAGAATAATTTTAATGCTAGTAACATGCATCTCGTACTTCTTTATGTAGTGATAATAAAGGATCAAATTTAGGAATTTATTGAATTTCATGAATTCCACTGGTGTAAAGGAGGAATAATATTTATTTTCTTTTTTCTTTTTTTTCGTTTTACTAGATATATTGAAATTTTCTTTACCAAAAGTATGTTTTTCTGTAGCTGATGACCAGGTGAGCAGGTAGTTCAACTTTTTTAATTACTTCTTTTATGATGTCTCAGTTTTTCTTTTATTGCTCACTTCCAGCTAGCTAGACGAGGACGGGTTTCGAGAAAGTCGGAGCAACTTGCTTCACGCCCTGATCTACTAGGAACCCCCGAGTAAATTTTTTCATTAAAAAAACATTGAAATGTATTATTTCTTATTATTTGACTGAAAATACGCATAATTAAAACTTAAAACAATATAGAATTATAGTAATAAAATATGTACAGGAGGGGAATATTTATGTAATTTGAATAAGCGGACTTTGTTGGTGTACTTTTCTTTCTCTGGATGCGCCTACTTCAAGCCCCTGGAACTAATTAACTTGACGTTCTGAGTAAACACAACTTTGAATGAGAAAAATAACATTCCTGAGAAAAGTATCCAACTAAATGCATAATTTTAAATTAATACAACTGCTTAGTTCTGTTTTATTACTTTGAATAAAACCTATTAGAATAGGAAACAGTGCTTCACAGTTCTGTAAAAGATAGACATTTATTATAGTATTTTCCTTTTTGGTGATTCCAGTAGTCAATAAACGAAATCAACAAGTGTAGCTGTAATGTATCGAAATAATGTACACACACATGTAACAATAATAATGGTTTTATTCTGAAACTTCATTTCAAAGAGTCTCTAAAAGTAGCCTACTCACACTAAAACCTTGCTAAGTTGTCAGAATCGCCAGGAGAGATAAACCAAGAATAATTCCTAATAGCATGTAACCAGATGTCACAATCGCAGCCTGGTCACAAGATATCATCGCGGCACAATCCTGTGGTCGTAAGTTCTGTCGGTGTAACCACTTAACTTCACTAGGCGCTTGCTCATTGTGGACCCGTTCAAAGTACTCGGCTACCTCGACTATGATGTCCGTGGCGCCAACTGGCTTATTATAACTGGTTGGCGCCGCTGTTCACCGAGACTCGCTCCACGGCTCGGCGTTACTGGAGCGAGTCCCGTGCTCGTTGCTATTCCAGCTGCTGTACAAGAGCGCGAGCTGTGTATACCGCGCGCTGCGAATTTAAATGTTTGCCCGATATAACTAGCTTATAATTACTTCTAGAAATTATTTCTAGTTTTCCACATTCACCAAATATATCCTAATTATCTATGGGATAACATTTCAGTTGTAATAGGATGTTTTCTATCTAATTTCGGACAAAATCCAGAATAGTGGGCGATTAATGTAATTTCGAGCCATTTCAGTGCGGTTATCTGGAAAAATCACTCGTTCAAAAATACTTTCTCTCGATCCAACACGACTTCTAGAAAATTGTATAAAAATAAATGACAGATTTTTGTGCGAATGTTTTTTGGTAGCCTTCCCAAAGCGATTATCATAATATATTGCTGGTTGACAGGCGAATTCTCACAATTCATTTGAAATGAGTGGACAATGACCAAACACCTGTCTGGCATCCTGCGTCTCGCGTTCCATTGTTACCCTATATCTAGTGTCGGGGTAACTTTCAACGAAAAATCACTCAAGAGAGGACTTACTCAAAGGAAAGAATTCTTTTAATCCTAGAATAATATTCTATTCGATTCTTTTCGTACAATCGACAGCTCTGAAATTAAATAGTCCATGCGTTTTCTATGTTTATTAATGTTGCTTGACACGAATTCGTAGTGGCTAAGCGAGTGAAAACGCCCAGAAAATCGGATTTTTATAGGTTTTCCACTGTTTATTCGACTGAGTTGTGCGATCGTAAACTGTTCCTAATTTCATTTCGTACTTGTTTTTGCGTTATTTGTGAATGCTTTCCCCTCCAAAGCCTTTAAAGGGGACTTCTGGTTCGCTTGTAACACTTCGCGATCTGTTCACAGTGAACTTTTGCAAAGCGAATTGCATGCATATATTTTTGTTTCTGTGTATACGGCACTATTGATACACTGTTGTCATCGCCAGAGATTTTTAAAGTGGTTAATCAACACTTTCATTGTGAAATAAACCTTTTTGAATAACCCTAATATTTCATCGTGCGAATTTTGCACGAGTGTGTGCACTGAACCTGAAACTTGTCTCTGCTCATTAATTTCAAATTTTGGAGGAGAGTGTTCATATTTTTAGTGAACTTGTTTCATTTATTCCTCTTTATGTTGCTAATGTGCTCAATATTAGTGATTAGGAATTGCGTTTTGATCTCAGCACCTTCGCAATGGCGACTTTGTTTCAAGGGGACATTTTAAATAGTTGAAGGAAACGCAGTTTGTACCACAAATGTATTAACAATTTAATTTATACACTACTGTCAATTGGTTTATTGTAAAATCACTATTTGAAAATAAAGCATCCGAACCATAATTTCTATTGATATTTCTGCTAGTAGTGCATTTGTACTAGAAATATTTTAATTTAAACTTTATTAAATTTGTCTCTAATTCCGCACACTTTCAAAGGGGCACCCCTGTGTCCACCGACCATAGAAGCGCCCTTGCCACTTTAATTAAAAAGCGTATACGTTTGGTATAATCCTAATGGTAGGATTGTGTGTAACATGTTTTACACGTGCTACACCTACACCTATTAAATAATATCGTAATTCAGACGAATGAATGAATGGGGAAGAAGTACAAATTGATCACGTTTTCTTCAGCTCTGGAATTCCAACACCAGTTCTTATATTATATTAATTTGGATTATGAATATATGTAGGAAAAAACGTTTTTTGTCGAAATTTAATAGTAAGATAATATTTACGCGCGTGTAATAAAAGCTATTTGCAACGACAAAAGTTCTGTAGATTTTTGTTTTATCCCGTAATTAAATAATTTAATGTTAATTTAATTGTTGGTCATAGTCATCATGCCTCTACCTTAGTAAAAGGAGTTCACCAACTCATTATGGCTAGGGAAACTTTATTGGAAGAAGTGCGTAAGTTTAAATCGAGAACCAGATTCGTATCCTGGAGCGTAGTTTGGGATATTCGATCATTCATCAACCGTCGACGCTATCGGGACGGGCGTACACGGACAACTAAGAACATATTTACTCGAATGCATCCACCTCTTTTAAATAAAGTTTAGATAAGTGTAATTTAATGAAATAAAGATTATGAAAGGATTATTTGGAGGCTTTATTTTAATAGTGGTACAACTTCATTGACACTCATTTCGAGATACTGAGCTGTGAAGTTAAATTGTTATAAAAGAATCGGGGTTGTAGTTAGACAAAAAACTTGTGTGTTTTTCTCTTATAATATATTTAATTGTTCGTCCGAAGGTGATACGAATAAGCATTCTAAATGCTTCGCGGAATATTGGGGGTGTAAAGGAGTTATACTGCCATAAAAATAAGGTTGGTGGGCCAAATCGGTAGATGTCGTTCTAAGAAAAGTTGGAAATAAAGGCAATATCGATTTAATAAAAGAGATTAAATATTAATTTATTGTTATTTTTGAGACATTCAATTTTCTTCATCTTCTAGAAATCGTTCGGTTCCTACCTGCAGATCAATGAAATAAGCGTGATTTAACGCTTGAAATGAATGGAAACAAATCAAACATAATATCCTGTCGCTTCTCATTAACCTTCCTTTGCTGTGATTAAGCGGGATATTTAAGTTTTTGAAAATCTTAGTTTTTCCTCATCCACCGGTGGTTTGTGTGTAGTGAAGTGTAGAAATCAATGTCTTGATTTTAAGGATGACGTGTATTATAAACGACTTCTGTTTGACGAATTTTTAGCTAGTTACAGACACCATTGTGTTCATTTTTCTTCCTTCTTATTACGGACTTTTGAAGGTCTTTTAACTCATAGACCATTAAGTTTAATTTCTGTGTTACATAAAAAATGTGCGGTATAATTATATAATTTTTGTTGTTCCTAATACCATATCTCTATCAAGCTCTTTATCACCATAGCACTGCAGACGCTAAAAACTTATCGAAAATCACTCATCACGAGACTTGTAGAAAACCACGTAGTCGTACCACTGGAGTTGTACCACTATCAAAATTCCTGCAATTCCTGTGATTCACTTTTACTGTGATGAGCAGTGGTGTCCACAGAAAGAACTTGGGAGTTCTATCACTTTCGGAATAAATGTATAACACTTGCGAAGACCTGAAAATGGAGTTAACTCAATTTCTCAAAAAATGGGAGTTGTACCACTATTAAAATAACGCGTCCATTTGGTAAGATGTTTTTCCCCATTTCCTTCCATGTCACTCTGCCTAAGATCTAGGTCAGCGGTTCCCAACCGAACTGCACCCGAGCAGAGCACGTTTCCTCTTCAAATGTTCTCGTGGAAAGCTGCCAAAATTCGAACGAGTTGGCGGCAAGACCTGAAAACGGAAAAGTTTTTATACCAAAAAGTCAGAACTTTTTTTAGAGGAAATGTCGTTAAAACGTTTTTTGGGGAAAAGGAAAAAAAATAATAGAGAAAGTTCAAAATAATATGTTTTACACAAAATGTAATGATAATATTTAACATTCAAATAGTGTTTTTTAATAAAATAAATATATTATTAAAACCTGTTCCGTGAAACCTGATTCCTTTCGGACCACTTATAGAACACTTTCGCGGACTGCCAATTGGAAACCACTGGTCGTAGTGATCATAGCGGTCCTTGCGCAGAATTCGAACTTGAACCTAAATGGAACTGGAAGTTACTTCACAATTGCGTGCTAGGAGTTCCTGAAGATGAGCATGCCATTATTTAGGCAATTCCAATACGTATTTTCGCATTTGTACAGTTAGATTTTGCTTCAACTCGAAGCGCCCTCAGAATGAGTCTGTAATATGTCAGAGCTAGTTGAGTTGAGAACGGCCGCAAAAAAGTTCGGAAGACTGGTGTTCCTCACTCGAGGTATTGACACTCAGCACGATGTGGGCGTGGGAGTGATGCCGCGTCCGGATGTTGCAGGGCGTTGCAACATCGTTGTGCGGTCGCCCTGCAACACGCGTCAATCCCAGAACCGCTAATACTCGCCACTCCCACCGCAAGCCCGTCACGGGGGGCAGGGGGCTTCACCCTTCGGTATATACACACGTTAAATAGGTGGCCATTTTGTACGCGTGGCTAGCTCAGGCAAGATTGGGACAATGGTCAGTGATCGCCTATTTTGTTGTGTTGGCTTACAATAATAGCGGATATGCGAGCTTGGTCATGATTCTAACGCATTGGCGATCGAACAATTAATATTGTCAGTTGATGTGAAGGATCTTGGCTGTCCGGGTAACGCCACGTCGAGGGCTGTGATTCCCACGTTTCGGGCTAGCCCTGAGGAAGACCACAGCAAGATTGTCGAAACGTCGGCATCAGAGCTTTCGATGAGATGTGACCAAAACGGTCAAGATCATTCATATGATTGAGGACGTTCACGACATTACATTGAGAGTTGATGTTCTCAGCATCCTTATTCACTGTGGTAGGGTACTTTACCTGACTAAAATAACATTAGAATTGTTTGTTGAATTGTTTCAAAGTCGAGTGAAATAGATTTCTCATAATTGATTACCACCTATTCTGTTATTTAAATAAAGTAAAATAATTTTCAACGTGTAAAAAAGGAAACAAAACTGTTAATACAATTTTATTGTTATTACTGTTATTGGTATAATTATTATTCCTCAACTTCACGTCTCATCTTGGGCTGATCTTCGGGTTCTCTAACACCTGCTTCCGATTCTGGCTCTATTCTTCCCCTTCTGAGTCACATACATGATTGATCTTTATTGAATTGCACCTTTTCCATTCTTTTTAGATATTGTCCATGGAGTGGGTTGTCTCTTCAAGATTTGTTCAACATTCTTTGTCTCACATTTCATATTTTGTAGTATCTGAAATTCAGTGTCTGTATTTTTCTTCATGTCTACTAGTTTACCTTTATTCGCAATACTTCTTGCTACACTTACAATGCGTCTGTTTCCTGTTCTTCCGTCAGATTTAATGACCGGCCTCATTAGTTTGTCAGCTGGATGACTAACTACATACTTTCGTATCCCGACTTTTGCATTGTACCAGGAGGCTTCAATTTGTCTGAGGTCTCTTCCTTCTCACTTGCGTGACACATAAAGTCTATGTACGGCAGGTCGAGGATAGGCAACATGGTGCATTGTAAGCTGTTTTCTTTTTTTTCGGTCCATGATTCGAATTTCTTGTACAGTCCAGTCCACTAGTCCGAAACTACTTGGCTACGTGCACCGCCAAACTACCAATTACAGATATTTTATTCCTGGATTTCAGAGTGTACTGCAGGGTAAATCTCGCTCTCTGCGAATTCACTCTTTATTTTTTTATTTATTTGGTAAAATAAGCAGTAAAAACTGTATATGACGTATGGGGGAAGAGATTATCTGCGCACATTTTCTAGAGGCCCAGAATGAAAAAAGAAACTTTCATTCCGTTGTTCCATATGTTCTCACATTCTTCAGTGCTCAGATATTTATAAATTTTAACTGGCTCAAGGTCTTGAATCACAGTGTGCATATCACCCTCAGTGTTCTCTGACGTCACTTTGCCTCTTATTAAATTGACTTTTGCATATTTGTCAAGACCAAATTTCATGCAGATGTCGTTACTAAATCACTGACGACAGGCAGCATTTGGGAGAGAATCGCTTCATTCTTAGCAAACACTTTGAAATCATCCTTGTGAAACGAATGTGATACTGGTCTTTCATTACCATGGAACTGGTAACCTACATCAGTGCGCGACAGCTATCTAGATAGTGGAATCAAACAAATGCAAAACAGCAGAGGGGATAGCGAATCTCTTTGAAAAATACCCCTGTTAATCTCAATACTTCTTGTTATCCGTCTTGTTGTTGTTGTTGTTGTTGTTCTTCTTCTTCTTCTTCTTCTTATTATTATTATTATTATTATTATTATTATTATTAGTAGTAGTAGTAGTAGTAGTAGTAGTAGTAGTATTAAACATGTTGAAGTCACTAAGCAATTTTAGGATTAAATAAAATGATATTTCATGTTTGAGAAGGTACGAGAAACTAGTGATGTCCTCCACACCAGACATCTCCATTAGAAAACGGTACAACTTGCAAAGGATCGACACAAGTAATTCTTTCATTCCGCTCACCATCGACATCCCATATAAATCGACCAAAGAGATAAAATAATATTTAAGCAGTGGCCTCTTTAAATTGACATGTATTACCTATTAGATGTTTGGCATCTGACGACAAACTACTGATGAGTACAAGTTTTAAGTTTTAAATATACTATTACTACTCGCGATGGTTTTTATGTAATGTTCACAAAAATGATAACTTGACGCAAATAATTGAATCTAGATTCAATAGTAACTATGTGACTATTGCACTCCAGCTCAACAATTACGCAAAACTCTGTGAACCTGCAAGAGATATATACGAGTAGTACTACATTATACCGAACGTCGTTACTCTATTGGAATGAATTCCCCAATTGTATAATCGTAAAGAACTCATGATGGGTAATATTAAAGGATATTAATCGGTGACAATTACACACAGAATATGTTCTTGGTACTTTCTTGCTGTTGTCATGGCGGAACATTTTCATAAACTGGAGTCAATCTTGATTCATCTTAAAAAGATGTTTTAATGGACCTGTGAAAGCCTTCCGGTGTGTGTCAAGATCTCGAGAACCTCCTGAGCTGTCGAATGTAAGCGGCAGCTTGCACCAAGGAGCTAATCTCCAGGCTGACGATTCTGCGTCGGCAGTATCTGAAATGAAGGCAATTACAGTTTACTATCGCTATCTTTATTTGCTCTCGATCTTGGGAGTCACCTCCCTCTGCCCTCCTTCAGCAGCCACCACTCACACTTCGTCTTCGTCTACTGTCGTCTGTTCTCTCCGTCTGTGTCTGTCTCTCTCTGGTTGTAGTACCTCCGCTCTCTCCAGCTGCATTTATAGCTGCCATTCCGCAACTCCAATACGGCACATTACGCCGCTCTGCCTCCGCTTCGCTACCCTATTGTGTCCGTCGATTCTACCACTACTACTTTAATCGAATGCCAACGGGACAATGCAATAGGAATTTCATAGTGTGTAAGGAATGTTGTTAATTTGTGTTCCATACTATTAGACAAAGTGACCCAGGCAGGGCATGGTTGTGGTTGGTAACTATTGTACTTCAACATGAAGTTTTAAGTTCCAATCTGCTCTATAGAGAACCCATCAACGCGTGAATGCCAAATATCTTCGCCTAAAATCTATCCTTTCTTGTGTGCAAAAATAATTAGTGTAAATAATTTATTATCATAACCAGAACTTTTACTACTAGTACTCAAGTCGAATGGGAGGAATTAATTCATTGTTCTTTTTTGAGAGTAGTAAATCGTAAAGACCTGATGATAATTATTGTAGTAATGCATGTCCAGTCGCGAATTGAATCCTGACGACTGATTCTTACATTACGAAATAGAATTTATAAAATATATAATCATATTACTAAAGAATGGTCTGTTTGTTAATATCATCTTAATTCATTAAAATTAAAAGGAAACTTTTCTATCGTATCTGCGCCTTTCGTATTCTTCTCACCATGTTCAACATCAGCTTCATCATTATCATTACATCTTACGCGCCTAATCGCCTGGGAGTGTCTACGGCTTGACTACGGTAATTGTACCGTCTCACTGAAAATTCACGCTTACGGTAAACAATATTCTTTAAGATAATTTGTCTCAAATTATCCTTCTTGAACGCATATGTCAGTTGTGAAGATTCGCTTCTGGTCTGTGGTGTCATTCATATTGTGCCCTCTTCTTTATAAAAACATTTGATTACAGAAATGCAGTGCACCGTACTCATATTTCGTTTCCACACATTTTCATTATTTGATCACAATATTACATGTTTTATTTGAATCTATACACATTGCGTTTAATTATTTTGGGTTCAATGAAAAATGTGTCGCGGTATATGTGGATTGAGCAACAGTACAATTCTCTTTGCGTTTGCCCCGCTTTTCCCCACCATTTGAATTTGAATGACCTTTTTACTTTCTCACCTTACGAATTCATCGTAAGAAGAGAAAGTTAACTAATCGTGCGCCGTAAAACGGCGAATTTTCACCAGAAAAGTTCTTATGCCTGGGCTCTGGTAACGAAAAAGTGGATAAAATCCTGTTGCTAAATTTCGAAAAAAAAATCCCTTAACACGTGGTGTAGCCAGAATCCATGTTTTTGTTGCTTCTTGATACCGAAAAATCGATTGACGGCAAAACGTTCGTCTGTCCGTCTGTGGTCAACGCTAGCGCCTGAACCGTTCAACCGATTTTCTCCAAAATCGATATTACGCAATCGTTCTTGCTGATGTCGCTGCTTCTAGAATTTCAAACCGATATTGTAATTTTGGGAGATATTTTACAAGAAGCCCCTGTGGCTCCAAATTTTTTGATTACATTTTTTTTTTTTTTGCTGAATAATGCGAAGGACGTTTAAGAGAATTGCAGGTATAATTTTCGTTGAAATTCCCTTTTTTTTTTCGAAAATCGCAAAAAAACAATTTCTAAACTACAAAATTGAAGATAGAGATTTTTGCCTCAGACAAAGACCGCTGTACAAAAATAACTCTTTAAAAAGGGTAATGTTAAGTGTTTTGTAAAAGTTACTAGTTTTCGCGTAATTTCTGTTTGAAATTAATGAAACATATATGGTTGTACATAAAGTGCGTCAGACATTCCATAGCACCACTAGTTTTCATTATTTCTTTGTACCTTTTTTGATCCACGCATCTAGCATTTTCTTATTACATCAAACTGTTCCACGCAGGGATCGAAGTCCAGTAGAGTCAATTAATGATCACAGGTGTTGTCATTGCAAACAATGTTATTTATTTCAAGAGCAGATTTCGATGGCTTAGCCATCATCATCAGTTTTCTAGAACGACATTTCACCACTAAACCAATATTCAGTAGAGTCGTATACATTAATAAGCATTTCTCGTGTGATAAGACAAAAACATTATTTGAATGTAATATATTGGGGTCTCTCGCCTTATCTCGACACTACCCGGTTCCCGAGAGGCCAGCATCTACCGTAACTCATAAGGGCTTCTTGGCGACGTATGTTTTTTACCATAAATTAAGAACACAGCGTACCTTTGTTGTTTGTAGTCTAATGTAATACCCTGACCATAATTGAATTTAGAACTAGGCAAAATTAATAATCCCCTGGGAACATAGATGGAGTTTGAAAGGTACGAACCACTACACCCCGGCAAACGTACTACACAAAATACAACACTCATGGAAATATGTTTGGATTGAATCGCCATCGTGCCACTTACTTCCTTCGAATTTCCAGGGAGCGGATGGTGATGGAATGTGCGTTGACCTGTTGACGACGTACCACGTGCTCCTGCGACCAAGCCTCTTCCTGTAACTGGCGTTATCCTTTCAGCGTCTGTAGTTCCAATTTTCCGTTCCTCCGAGATTGAGATTCTCCAGAATACAATAGAGGAATTTTGGAGAAATACAAATTTAGTGTTGCTTTTTCTGGGAGTGAGAGGGGAACGGCCCACCTCAACGAAGGCGACTGCCACTGCGCCATGGGGACTACAATATAGCAACTCCACCGGCTGTATATATGTTCTTCTCTATAGGCCTACCCGCCTACCTCGATCATGCAAGGACTTAGAGTAGCATTAAAACACACACATCTCATACTGCTATTCTATTCCATCTGACCATCCAATACATGATAATCGATCTATTATCAACATTCATCACCATAGCCATGCCGAACGTAAAGCAAGAGGGAAGCAAGTACATTTCTGGGGCCCTATACCATTATTTTTACCGATGCGATATTTTACTACTACATAAATAAAAAACACAACAAAGAGAATTAAATTGTAATTCACATTAAATAAATACAATTCATTTTATATCGAAAAATGTACAGAGTTGCCAGAGGGCTTCGAGACCTCCTTTTTCCAAATGTAAAACAATTTTCAGGTTAAAAAGGCGGAAAATTGGACATTGAACATATTTACGAAAATTAAATATTTTATTACGAAGGGGTACAGGGCTTCTTTCAAAATGATCAGGGGTTACGGGTCCCCTGCACCCCCACTCTGTGCGCACATTCACCACTCTTGATCACCTTATCTAATTTCATAAGGGCGGCAAAGGCTAACAATGCAAGGCAAAGGCACTGCTGTGGTCACCTGCTTACAAAGGTGTATGTATTCTCTCGTGCCTACGCCCAGAATTGAGTACCGCATCATCAAAAACAATAGACCTTCACGATCTCTCCTACCCTTCCGTTCCCGCTCCACTGCGCCAGCAGCAGTACCACAGGGCCAGCAGCAGCTCCGCGACCAGCGCGTGCGAACGAGGCAGGCAGGCGGGCGGGGCGGGCGGGCGAGCGAGCGCGCCACCGACCCGGCCAGCAGGCGAGCGCGGCGGGCAGGCGCAGGCGGGCCAGCGGCCTGGCTGCACGCGACGCGGCGGCGGGGTCGCACCCCCCCGCCCACGCCAGCGCCCCCCTCCCCCGCAACCGCAGATGTCCAGCTGCCATGCTAATGAGCGGCGGGGGCGGCGGACACCAACGGCCCCGCCTCGCCCGCCCCTCCCCGCCCCGCCGCGGCCGCCGGACCCCGCCCTGGTGTCAGCGGCCACACCACTGCTTTGCAGTTCCAACCCCGCGTCCCCGTCACGCCGCACCGCGCCGCGCCGACCGGATGCGGTCCGCCGACCTATCGCAGGATGCAATCGGCCTGCGCGCCCGCCGCTGCCGCCCCGCCGCGCCCCGCTCCACCGCGAACCCGCTGCACCCGCACTCAGCGCGGCGCGCCTGGAGTTTTGCATAGAGTACAATATCTAATGGGAAACGAACCGCCAGCTGAAAATTACCAAAAAGAAGACAGTAGTTTCGGACAAATAGTGCTTCGTCAGAAGCCGAAAAAATGATTATGGGGCCTGAATAGAGAAATCGGGCAACGAAATGAGGTTTTTAAAGTGGTAAGTCCTGTACAGAATTGTATTACTTTCGAAATGAGAAAATGAAACTGGTGCGCACAATGAAATTTCTTTAAACACATTTGAAAGAATTTGGACGAAAATGGATGGCGCGTTGATAGCCAGACAATTCGTTACTATAACATTAATGGTTCAGTCGATTGATGTTTCCGGGCACGTCAACTGCTATAGTTATTAGTCTCGTAGTCTAGTGAATGTTTTATCGCGGGATGTGGCGGTGTGCCTACCATGCGGACTGGTGAGATCCGGCGATGACCTACACGCCATCTTGTGTGGTATTTCACTCAAGAGGTATCATTCCGTGGTGGAGCACTTTTCCACCCTAACCAGTCAAACTGTAAGCTTCCAGCCGGTCTCACGTCATATGTGTGTAAGTACTCGTACGAGGAGAGGTTAAGACAAGGAAGAAGAGGAATAGATCGCTCCCGGTCCGAGGCCCTTTTGCCATGTTATTGCTCCGACATTTGCCTGGCATTGAACGAAAATAAAAACAACCAAGGAAACTACCTATCAGAGCAGCCGACTCTAGAATTCTCCTCCGTACAGCGACTGAATTCGACCGTGCTATATAGCTTGTGTCGAAAATTCGCCATCGTCGCGATTCGAATTCTAGAATCTCCCGGTCAGATCGCTTTAGTCACTGCGGCATTGCTGGATCTCAGGTAAACTCAACCAGTACTGTATTGATATATGTTATTCTGTAGTTATAAAAGTTCTCGTCGCAAGGAAGGTGATATTGAAGACAATATTACATGGATCAGAGATGGCTCGCACACCGTGGCGCGAGATAGGTACTCATCTGGTGAGTAGAGAAAACGTAAAAGTAAGCGACCTGTAATGGATCAGAGTCCAATATGAGCGGTTTTATGTTTCAGTGCAGTCCCTCTGATCGGGAGGTCCTAGGTTCGAGTCCCGACGGTGGCAGGATTTTCGACACTAGCTTGTCAGCTAGGTCGAATTCTGTCGCTGTCTGAAGAAGAATTCTAGCGGCCGGCTGCTCTGATCGGTAGTTTTGTGTGGTTTCTCCGATCAACACCAGGCGAATGCCGGAGCAGTACCCTAACAAACGGGCCACGGACCGCGCGCGATCTTTCCTTCCTCTTCCTTGTCCTATCCTCTCCTCTTACACACACACTTACACTAACATGCACTACACTACCGCACATGCCGGGAGACCGGTCGGGAGCTTACAACTTGTCCCGGCTGGGGCGGTACCCCGCTGGTGGGAGATATTTGGTTGAGGGGAAACCCCCAGTAGTCGACGGTAGGTCGACGCAAGATCTCGCCATACAGTGGGGAAAAGTTCATCGCCACCTTCCGAGGAAAAACACGCACTACACTGACGGGACTAATGACCAAAGTAGTTGACGCGCCCGGAAACACGAATCAATCAATCAATTATTTTTCAGCAAAGAAGTGCAATCTGTTGCTCAGGGCAAACAGTCTCTGTTACACAACGCGAAAAACTATTTCAAATGATGTGCTGAGTTTTGTGGTAGACGTGCATAACGAAACTGAAACTCCTGAAGCCTGGACATATGCCTGTAATCAATCAGGAAAAGTTACCACTGTAGACATGATGATGAAGGATTATCACCGTATAACCGCACGTATGCTGTTGACATTTGTCAACATCAGCGTCGGATCCATACTTCGCATTCTGCACTGAGAAATAGAGTGACAGGAAGAGTGGACCAATGTGCCCCAATTCATCGACAAACCGGCGAGCGGTGGTGTGAATTATGCCTGAAACCGCCCACCTGACACCTCAGGGATTGACAGCGTTTCTTCATAAAATTTCTTACCGATATTGGCCAGGATACAAATGGATTGTGGCTCGTGTTGAGACTTCTACGAAACATTCATCTACTTTAGTTCTCTGTTCCTGTAATTTCCTCGTGTTGTGACAATGTTCTGAACTGTAGAAAAAAGTTTAACTTCTGAAATTGTTATAAGTACAGTTGAGCGTAAATAATTCGGGCGTAAAAAATCCGTAATCCGGATTGAGACTGGCGCAAAAATATCGCACGAAGGTAAGACTGTGTTTGTACATATTTGTTTAAACGCGTGGGCATGACAATAATTTTATTAAAACTATTGCAGAAAATATAATTCTGTTACCATCACAGTGCATTATTAAAGATTGTAGAAAGTTTTTTTATACATTTAATGTGTATGCCGGCTCTTCTATTTATTCGTTTCGAAATACCGAAAATTTGTTAGACTAAAAGAGGTTCGGTCTCACTTAATCCAAGTTATCGACGTTCATCATGTGTTCATACAAGAGAGTGGTAAGGGAGTAGTTAGTTACGTAAAAAAGAAGAAAAGTCTGTTATAGAGCTCTAAGTACTTTTTGAAGGGTTCGTTGATGCGCGAAAGAAATAAAAGATTAGCAGTCGATAGTGCTGAGGGTTCTCCCACCTTTTGTAGCCGCCTCAATTGAAACTCTCCTGTGCGCTGCGGCGTGGGCGTCGTGGGCGTCTCATTTCTCTGAAGATCGCTCCGCGGAAGAAGAATTCGTTTAATCTCTAATGACTTCTGCTACTTTTCCGAGAGTGTTGGTGGAAGAAAGTGAGTTGCCTGTTATTGTTGGCACAGACTCTCCTAAAGGAGTATTTCTTTCTTAAAGTTGTGCCAGGAAGAAACGGAAGATGAATTAATGAGTATATTCAATTCGTTGCTAAAAGACATAGCTTTGCTAGTTTTTGTCGAAAAATACATTATTAACGGTGCATTATATACCCGGCTGTAATGGTAACACTTTCAATCTCTAATGCCGGTGCCAGTATACTAATTTTACTTCACATGTAGTAAATTACTGGTAAAGTGTATGAAGATATTTTCATCACACATTGTTATGCATGCGTAAATGGCAGTAATTGACGAAAAAGTACGTATATTAAACTACGGCACACGATGGATTAGCACGGGAAACTGATTTGTAGAAGCGTTTCCCCTCATTGTGTATGCGAGTAGTTGTGCCTCCAACAACATTAAAAATTGAACATTGAAAATAATCTATGAAAAACAGTTTAACAGGTGACAATAATTATGTAAAATTGTATAAATAATAATAGATAAGTGCAGTTTTGTTTGAAAAACAAGTGGCTCGCAGAAGAGAAAAATTCTGCTGAAGCAAACCAGACAAAATAGTTTTCGAGAAAGCACCATAAATATTGCTGAAGAACAAATAAAATACTTCCATATAACTGCAGTAAAACAAATATATTTTTAAAAGTCTTCACAATACAACTATATCATAGTTTATGAACAGTGCATTTTTTACTTACCAAATACATAAACAAATTTAGTTTCACAATGGAAATCGTGAATAGGAAATATTTAATGACGAACTGCCTATTCTTTGGAAGCTTGCTGTCCCATGACATCAGCTGTGTCGCACTATGGGAATTCAGTTTAATTGTGCAGTATGGAAATTGGCGGAATAACACAATTGCAGTATGGAAATTGGCGGAATAACACAATTTAATACTTGCATATTTTCAGTGTAAATCTGGATCGGACTTTCTAAAGCGTAAACACATCTCACATGACCGGAGGTTACGTAGTTTTCTTCTGATTATTGGGCGCATTGGAAATTTTTAATGTTGATGTTTATGTATTTTTCCGAGATCCTGAGTTTCTAACTAAACAATTCTCACATGGCCAGAGGCGGCATAGTTTTCTTAAAAATTCTGCGCCCATTGGAAATTAGAAATATAGATATATTAAAGTAAATGCTCTGACTTTGCATTTTGGTATAAAAATGTTAAAACATGCAAATTTGTTTGCTGCTATGGAAATTCATTTTGGTAGAGACAACTGAAAAGGGACCCTTCCCGGCTTGCGGTCAGTAATGTTGTATTAGTGAAAAGTGACGTAGGATGAAGTAAAATTAAAGAGGGCACCAGCAAAAGCTGCCGACATTTTCGCCGAAAGTTGCATTTCAATATCAATGTTTTGATAATAAAACGTTTTTTGTGGTTCCTGTGAAATTAGGTTTTTTGTCAGCACCTTTTGGTGGTGACCCCTTAAATTATTAACGTCATTAGGCCCGTTATCAGCAAATAACAGATGCGGCTGTAATTCGTAAACCAAGGCGATAGCCGAGGTTTATGACTAACCGAGTCTGTTATTTGTGGTATCGGTCGTAAGTCGTTCATTACTTTTCGTAACACCATATTCTTCAAAGAAGAAATCATGGAACAAAAATACAATTTTTTGAAATACATGTACTCACACGCATTTTTTTGCTAAATTGATTTGTTTCCATTGTACTAACGGACGCTGGCCGCCAAGAGTGGCTTTTCGTTGCTTTAGTTAAGTAAATGCCACATGCCTGTTTGCCATATGATAAAAAGTAAAGTATATATTTTAACAGTACAGTATTACGAAAAATATTTTTTAAATGACTTCGAATGGTAGGTAAGAAACAAATAGAGCACGAGCCCTCCCTTGAGCCGCATCCAGCGTGGCGCGAGTCCTTCGCGAGCAAGTCGCACAAAAACCGGCGCGGCCGCGCGGAGGCTGCACCGGCGGCAGTGGCGGCGGTGGAGGCGGTGGTGGCGGCGGCGGCGGCGGCGTCCCTGGGGCGTCTCGGCGCCCGCCCCCTCCCTCCGTGCCTCCGGAAGTGGAGCGCGCCTTCCGGCGGTGGCGGTGGCGGCGGCGGCGGCGGCCGTGGGATGAGGGGAAGTGCGGAGCGGGGCGGGGCGAGAGCGGAGGGCGTGTGATTGATGGCTGCCGATGACGGGCGTGCCCTGGCGCCCCGCAGCGCCGGGGACGCTACCTACGGTCGACATTTGTCAACGGCGCCCGAGCAACGAATAGCGTTAGTTGCGGATTCAGAGTACGAGGTTGCGTACCCGTTTCTTATAAAACAGCTCCAAACACGTGGGTTTTTATTGAGTCCGTCTCTAAGCAACCGATTCTGGGAATAAACTTATAGATAACAGTTTGTATGTTTTAATTGAATTCACTTTCACATGTCGATGGCCACTTTAGATACGTACCTTCGTGATAGAGGCTCTCCTGTTCTCTTTATGTGCAGTTATTAATCTATTCAACGGTACGTCTTTGTTATTTTCCGAAATCTATTTAAATATATTATACATTTTTTCTAAATTGTGTATGGTACTTGATACGTATTACTTGAATTAAGAATGTGAAGTTTACATAATTTTCCGTATCAAAATCAGAGTAAATATTCCGCGCTTACGTATTCGGTAGGTCTTCTAACTTATTTGACGTATAATTGTATTAATGCCTTAAAAGGGATGAAATAATGTAAATTTTAGAAAAGATGGCCCCGTGGGACTTAGTTCCAGAACCTGTGCCAAAACACTACAAATTAATTTACAACTGTTTGTTTTGCTTTTTGTGATTTCAGAAATATCAGCCACCATATTCCTAGAATTTAGCCATAATATACTTACCATATTTGTATTTGTATTCTGATGCGACTCCTGCCCACATTGTTTTATTTTCTTGCCTTCGAATACTTCGTAAGAAGAGAAAGTTCTGTAATCGTGCTGCGGAATCGTGCCAGCTCTTTGTTGTTGTTCGACATTTTTTTTTTTTGGCCGTATTATCGTGGAAAAATAATTGCTATCTATCTTGCGCTCACTTTTATATTTAGCGAAAACGTTGAACTCGCATATTAAGACAGAAGAGGAGGGGAATTAAAACGCATGCTAGTAGTTAAAAAGAATATCGAATAAACACTCAGATATTCTCATAAGTTCACAAGATGGACATTACAGAAATTCTGCCGTCAGTGAATTTTTGAGTTGTCTGAAATCAAGTATAGTGCAATCGCGATTTCAATTCGTGAGTTGTGTTTCGACGCGATTTCGAGAAAATTCATTTGAAAAGCGCCGCTTGTAAATATTTGAGGGTGGTACTGCGCGTTGAAAAGCCAACCACTTTTTACCTTCCCAGGTTTGTCATTGAACACGAATGCTTTTGTTGTATAGATGTCAAAGGGAAAGCAATTGCATACTCGAAGATGCATTTTAATACTTTTGAAATTTCGAGTGAAGTTCATTACTAGGAAAGGGGTAAAGCTCCCAGAACTGGCTGTAAGGCTGTAAAAAGTAACGTAACACATGATTCAGAACATTAGTTAGAAGTATATTGCACTATTTAATTTTAAATGCGGACTAAAAACATCAATTTCAAAGTTGTTTTGTAGTTTCATAACCCTTATTTAACCTAAATTGTGAGTTATTAATTGATCGGGATTTCTTTCATGTTCATTTTCCAGTGGCTTTTTGGTGTGTGTGTGTGTGTGTGTGTGGTGTGTGTGTGTGTGTGTGTGTGTGTGTGTGAGAAATGTACTAACATAGGAGACTTCTTCCTGCATATATTATTATACGAATATTAAATGATATTTGGAGAAGGGGGAAGGAACATTTATTTGTGTCAAAATGAATTGAGGTAGCCTGTGATTACACATTTTTATTATATTATCAGCCTATGATTACAGTTCTCCCAAATGGTCGGTCATTAAAACAATTATTATTCATCGTGAAAAAAATCAAACATTTTAGCGATATAACGTTTGTTGTGGTATCAGAGAAGAGTCTCTTACGTCAAATTACTTTTATTTGTGAATTCGCTCGTATATTAAATAGAATACGTGTTTTTTAATTCGCCCAAGCATGCCAACGGAGTTTATATCTCCGAATCTGTCGTATCTTCTTGAATCAACAACTAACAATAACTAATTTCTTTTATCTCAAGTTCATGGTAAAAATTCATTCTTGCAAAAATATTTCAGTATGGGTATATCCTGCGAGGATGCGCATAGATTTAATGTTGGAGGATGCCTGGCACAATTCTCGTGGACACCGTTACGTTTGTGCGTGTTGTGGGAGAGGTATTGGTGGAAGTTCATTTTACACCCATTTCATGCAATGAATTTTATTTTGTAGAGAATCTTCACAACGCACTAACGAGCATTTTCCTAATTAAATTCTTTTGTCCCTCGCCGTTTAGAGAATTTCGGATGTGCCACACACTCGGAAAGTGACTGTTGCGCAGTTACAGTTTGAATGTTTTTAGAATGCCTGCTCATTACGAGTTTTCTCGCATTGTGGGAATATTTTTGGGAAAGGCAAAGTGAATGATAAAAATACAATGTTTGCTTACTTTTCCAATTAGCATATCAGGGTTGTTGGTTGTTTAATTGGCTCGGTGGTCGCTGGCCAACTTAAACTACCCAAGTTCCTATCGTTGTACTTGTGATTTTCTAGGTGATCCTCTGAATCACTCTATATGACTACCAAAGATTAGTTTCTATAACAATAAATCTAAAGGAGCTAAAGAAACCTGGTGGTTGCGACGTAGTCTCCATTCTAGTACCTTATTTCCATCTCTCCTGTGAGCTAACCTCCGATTCGTGTAAGCGCTGGGATCTTTTCATCTTAATCTGTTCTATATATCTGTCTTAGATTCCCCCTAATTTGCAATTTTTATGTCATATTTTTAAAATATGTGAACCTATTCTTACGGACAAACGTTTTTGAGAACCATCACTCTAAACAGATGCAAAGGTATCCTACATATTTCCTTACGTTTTTGTCCCTGCTTTTAAACTACTTCCTGTAGTTTTATTTATTTAGTTAGTTAACGTCAGAATAGTAACAACCTACCAGTATTAAAGGTTTGGAAGGGAACAAACGTACTTTGAGTCAAGAAGTAAAGCAAGCGATTTTTGCTTCGGTAATATACGTTTGGTTATAGTTTTACCAATGCCCCTTCCCAGGTGTTTCTGGAGTCTCTAATCGAGGGAAACGATGATCATTTCGATCAGTGTGCATAGAAGGGCGATGTTACCGCTTTTGTGCTGTGTGGTTGTTCCAATGAGCAATTCTAAAATACTGCTTATAGTTAAGCGTTTCCAGATCAACATGCATAACAATTTATATTTAATAATTAAATTTGTTCAGAGGAATGGTTACCCTGACCTGGATACGAACCCGGGTCTCATGGATTTCGCCCAGTTGTTCTAACCGCTAAGCTACCGAGACAATTTTTGGGGCAGTTTAAAAGGCCTGATACATTGCCCATTGTGATACCTGTATTGATGTGGTGGTGAAAATGGTAGATATACATTTATTGTTTGTTACTAATATTTTTCGTTCAGGACACAGATTTTCGGTGTCAGTCTCGATACACTGCAGCATTGATCCGCACTCGTTGCACGAACCGAAATGCTACCCCTATTGAGGACCAGTGCGCGGAAGAAACATGTTTGCTTCCATTTTCACCACTTCACTTTCCCAGGTGTTTCGACTCCCCCTCTAATCGAGCGCGACGTTGATGTTCATTGCGAGCAGCGAGTCGAAGGCGCGTTGCCGCCGCCGCCGCCGCCGCGGCGTTGCGTGCGCCCCGCGTGGGCATTTGCGTAGCTGCGAGGGTCGCGCGGGGGTTCCGAGCCAAGGGCGTCGCGGCGTTTACACACGGCTGCGCCCCCCTCTCTTCACCTCCCGGCACCCGCGCCCCCCACCCAAGGGCCCGGGCTCTCGTGGGCGCGCAGCCGCGCAGTGGGCACGTACGCGGGTGTGGCGGGACCAACGCCAAGTGTAACAGCGGTTTATTTATGTATTTACTTATTGTTTGTTTAAAATTTAAAAAAATACTTCAAACTATGAGTACGCACTATAATGTAGAAGCGCAATCTGTTCATGATTTCTTGAGTTGTAGGATCAATACCCTAACCATATTCTACATTCAGTTGAATTATAAACACATGTAGCTAAAAGCGTTTTAGCAATATTTGATAATAAAATATTAGCTCCCGTCTAATAAAAACTATTTGCGAAGATAAATGAGCTACATATTTTGGCTCCTTCTCTTATTGTGGTGCCCAACGTGAAGGAATCTACTTACTGCCGCAAGATCACAGAGAACGATTATTTGAATAACTACATATATTCCACATTTACACCCAAATGATTTCAAGAAACCGTGCACAAGCGCGTAGTGATAAGAGCAACTGGAATTAAAACAGAATACCCAGGTTCCTTTTCCAGTCGGAATGACCGGTGTGAGCAATTTGATTACAACGGTAAAGCACATTATTATTGTTATTAATTACATTTGTTTCTCATGGGCATTGTAAAATTAAGAGTAACATTTACTGTGCCAACATATTTCGAAAGTATTTCCCATTTCAACAAGGTGACACGATGGTGTTTAAGTTTACTCCGTAACCATCAGGTATTTACAATTTAATTGGTACGTGATACTTAGTGTGTAAAATTGAATTAAATTTATCTTTTTTGAAGGAAATTTCATTAAGTCCTCCATTTCCTCCATTTAGCAGCAACAACCCCTTTAAATTTTAAGGTGATTCTTGAAATGATGCAATACAGAAGATGTGACCCAGGAGGCGATATAACGCATTTGCTACAACGATGACATCACTCAAAAAGCATATTTCCTCAAGACCAAATTTTAAAATGTGTGGAATAATCACTGTAGGGGAATACTGATTCAACTGTAACAAAGTTCATTTTCAAAGTAAGTTGGTCATAATTCCATTAAAACAATCTCTAATTTCTCCACACTAGACTCAATATATTCCAGAGTAGTTTTTACATTCTTGGAACTAGTGTAATTTTTGGATAAAAATAATGTTTTGGGCAAGAGAGTTTTCCGTTACCTTCCATTGCCCACCACTCTATAATCATGCATACAAATGGAATTCCGCAGCCTCACGCTGCATTTAAAGCAACCGCCCGTCACTTCACCCCAGGGCAGTTAGTAATATCTCCAAATAATCGCTTATTGCGATGGTGATGCCGTTGCAGGCCGAGTGAGGTTCATGTGGTGGCCCCCGTTTTTGTCCCGGCGCATCGTGCGCTCGCCCCACCGCGCCGCGCGCCCGGCGTGGCCGCGCCCCCGAGGCCGGGCGGCGTGGCTGCGAGGCGGCGTGGCGGCGTGGCGCGCGGGCGCTTGGGTGCAGGGGGGCCGAACTCTGGAGAGGGGGGGTCCGGGCGCAGCGAGCGCGCGCGCGGGCGACCTGCGGCCAGCTGACGGCGCTGACGCTGACGCCGACGCGCCCGACGCACGGCTCGCGACGCGACGCGACGCGTCGTCCCGACGCTTGCTCGGGCTGACGCCGGCCTCCGGCCTGCGCCTCGTGTTGCAGGCGGCCGCAGGATGGACGGGCTCCGCGCCCTCGACGTGCTCACGGCCCTGCAGGACAAGCTGGCGGTGCTGACGGGCGGGCGCGACCGGCGCGGCGGGCCCGTGCTGTCGTTCCCCGCGTCGGCGCGCCGCGAGAAGGCCAAGCCCGACGACTACCGGCGGGTGCTGCAGTACCTCCTCGCGATACCCTGGTGAGTACTCGCTTTATGCACTGTTTGCGTTCCCTTCTCGCTGCCACCTGGCGTCGGGTTGGCAACCTGAAGGAGATCAAGGTTCCGTGTGTGCTTACAATATTCGAAGGTACTTTGAGGAAATGTTCCTCAAAGTACGGCGATGTACGATTTCTCCTTCAGCGGCATCGGCGTAAGAACATTTATCTCTCCTGTGTAATTTTATTTCGTTTTAACGAAAACAATTGCTTTTAGCCGTTTTCTTTATATTTGTTTGATTATCTATTACATGTAACTATTTGCAAAGTATTTCGTTATACTGGAAGAACTATGTTCATTTTCATCTTTACGGTGTTTCATGTATAAAATTGTATAAACTGATTCTTTTCAAAATAGTAAGAAATTGTCCGATTAATTTAAAACAGCCTAGTGAATTTATGAAGTGATATTGGTACGGAATAAAGCTGTAGCCGACAAGCAAACTAGTACCAACGCGCTCCTCTTCGAATGGACAAAACGAATAGGCATATGCGGAGCAACAGACCCCACTATATTAACTCTTAATTTTATTTCAATTTAATTTAACGCGAGTTTTTAACATATTTGAAACTATTTAGTGTCCCCAAAACTGGCTCATAGAAAAGAAAATTAAATGTATTTAAATAATAGACAAAATACAGTTTTCACATTAGAAGCTGTTAAATCTTGCAACATGACCACTTCAAAACGTTTTTCATTTGTCTGTGTGTCAATTCATCTTGTGTCGTTCTCTTGTATTGTGTGTCGCAAGCTCAGATAATTAGGTCCACTCTACCAGCTATCGAGTTGTGTATGTGGGAGTTTCAAATTGCTTTTTATGAGAATTTCTTATGTTGATCTACATATTACTGAAACAAATGTAATAAAATGATTAATTATCAAAATGTAGAAAAAATGCTAATGGTAGTCCTAATATAATCATGATTAGAAATCAATTACTTCCAAATTTCTCTTTAAATTCCTTCGTTTCGGGTTTGATTGGCCGTAGTGCAGTAATCGACAAGAAAGTTTGATATTCGATGATCAATTTATTTTGTGGGAATGTTTGCGAAGTTGTAGTGTAACGAGAGGAAGAGGGTACTTGACCAAACCACTTCGCAGTTGACCGCGCATTTCCCAACAAAACTAAGACTCGCCTTGCCAACTGTGACTCGCGGTTGTTATCGCTACGACAACAACTCTCGCAGAACTTTGCCACAAATGTAACTGTGGAAACACCCGAGGTAGTTCGAGAAGTGAAATTTTGAAGGAATGTCAGATTGGTTTAGTCCAGCTGCATCTGTAACAGGTGTGCAAGGGGAGTTCAACGGGCCCCGACATCGATTTTGGAGATGAGGAAAATAACTTTTTTTAGCCCCGGTGTGGGCATTAAAAAATCCTTATTATGAGGCGTTTACTTCTAAATATTTTTTTGTTTTACGACTGCGGCGTCACTTATTTGTTGTCTTACATCAGTGAAAATAATTTTCCGTCGTACGATGATCATTTATTTTTGTGATTACGTATACTTATAAGTGTACCGAAAAACAGATGACCATGTTTTACATCGTCTTGATACCTAATTTAGGCAGTCAAGCATTATTGTTTAATATAGCATCATGCCGCGCAGACGTACCAATATTTTACTTATTACCCGATGCGTCGCGATTTAGGTAATACGTCTGTCACCACGAACACAACACACATTTCCTTAAAATTAAAAGTAATCAAATGGAAATAAAATATTTTTTAAAAAAAGACACGAAACTGAAAGTTTTTAGCGCGATGTTTCAATGAAGTAAGTTGTTCACGTTCAAAGAAATCATTATGTTGAGCTTGGTTTGTGGTTGTTTTAGAAGTAGAGCCGAGGGTGTGGGTTGCTATTTTGTTAGCAATATTGTAGAATCAATTATGTAGTTCGTTTACCGATACAAACACATTTTTTATTACTAGGAAGCGAAAGTATCTAATTTTCCAATTTTGCTAACCATGCTTTGTTGGCACTTTGATACATAATTCAGCTATATTTAGTAAAAGGGTGAGATAGGAATACTGGAGCGCGAGAAAACTTGTGCTAATTATACCTTTTCCCATACGTCACATAGAGCTTTTACTGTTTTTGAATCGATTCAAATAAAATCGTTTACATGAACGCGAAAAAACACTACATGACACATATTTTGGTTTCCAATGTGACGTCACGCGTCGCGTGTTTCGAGAGTGCTCTGTTCGTTTCGGTCTGGTGTCAAAGTTCAGTAACTGTTCTTGTATTGTGCTTATCGCTTTGTCATTTGCAGGAATATTTGTTAGGGTACAAATATAAGGTTATCTGGTATGGATCTATAGTAGGGAAAATTTCAGTGTGCTGTCTTGCGTTCTGATGGGAATACTAGTTAACCTAGTGGGGAACTATTGGGGAACATTCGTACAGCACCTCGACTACTCAGGATTCGACGACCAGTCGAACGTTTCTCGTGGGATGCCGAAGATATGAAGCTGCCTTTAAAAACAATCTTTCCCTTCAGATAGGAAAAAAAGTAATGTGTAAATGTCGTAAATGTTGCTTAAAGTCTTATCGAAATGAATCTTTAGTTCTTTGATGGTTGATCGTGAATGCTACAAATCAAAAGAGTTAGTGTCATTTGTGAAATTTTAGTGTCATTTATTGTCCTCTAATTGCTCAATAAAACCGGCCTGAAACATAATTTTGAAATATAATCTAATTGACGTTTGTAAACTCGTGGGAATTCGACCCAATAATACTTTGTCATTGATCTGACGTGATTTCGGTTGCTTGGTGTATTTAAATGCATTTTGGCATTCTCCATGCGTATAGTCACCTGGTTGCTCACTGTATTATCTCCATGGTCATTATATTCGGTAGTGGAACAAAGCTTCCATGTCGACATACACGAAACAATTCCAGCTTGTGTGCATTGTGCTTTGATGATGGAAGCCAAATGGTTTACATGCCGCTAATTTTTTAGTGTAAAACATTACGTTCATTGAATGCGTAATTCCATTTTCACTCATGTAGGACTTTTTAAGCGAAAAACAACAACTAAACAACCATTAACTTTTTCCGAATTTTTGGTGAAAAATATAATACATTTTCAGTGAATTAGTTCCGATAAAAGCAATCAAGAGAACTCGATGGCTATACTACAAAACATTCTTCTATGAAATAATCCAAGGTTTTAGGAACATAATTTTACCACATAACTACCTTTTTTTTTCTTAAAATCAATTTGAGCCCACAACAATTTAGTACACTTCTTAGAAGTAAAAATATGTTATCTATTATATGCGATGTTTCAAGTTGGTTTCGTATTAACAAGTTTATTATAGCAAACGAAAGAAAGAAACATTTTATACAGTTTTTCATTTCAATCGAGCAATTGCATGCGCAATTGAAAAGTAAAGATGTGCATTTGGCTATTAAGGTAGGATAATGTTTGGGTCTCTCAATACCGTCATCCGCAAATGGGAGGCTCATATTAACGAATCATACGCTAAATTAAAATCGTTATATTATTAATTCAGAATTCTTTCAAAGTCAGCTGCCGTTTATATAACTGGGTGGGTCTATTTTGCGAATGCAGTACATTCCAGTTTGAAATATGGTATAATAGTATGGGGAATCGTACAGTACCCAGGCTTTAGATTTATGGAAGTACGTTTGTCGAATAACTAGCAAACAAACACATGTAATTCCTGACATCTGGGGAATAGTATCTGATATTCGACCATATTAATTAAATAGACTTGTTTGTTTGTGATTTCAAAATAGACGCATTTTTATATGTTCATACAGTTATATTCATGATATGAAAACCCAATAAATTGTTTTTACAGTTTTTTTGTCTCTTTCCTGTCTGTTCGGGCTGATCTCCAGAACGGTTAAAAAAAACTGATTTCGATAGGTTTTTAACTGAAATGAAGTGTATTTTGTCGGGCATGATTTAGTTTAGTTTTTGACAGGTAAATATTTTATATTATATAAAGAAGATTGTATTATTTTCTATTCATTTTATTCAAATCTGCAGTTGTTATATTCGTATCGTAATAAAATTGTACACTCTTGACTTTCAAAACAAGAGAATAGTTAATGTGTACATGTGATTAAAAAACTACTCACATCCCCCTTCCGCACCTTTTAAAGCAGAGCTTAAAAGTGCATTCGCTTTAATTTTTGGGGGGGAACACCTCAGAACGGTGTGGAAATTCGCCGTTGTATAAGATGATTTGGAAGTCCATTTTCTACTAAATGTATTTTGTTTTGTTCCTTGGCGCAGTTAGGCTTCGATTAATCGAAGATCAAATTTGAAAATCAGTTCCATCTGAGAGGGACAGGGCGGGAGGGAATGGGGAGAGCGTGGCGTGGCGGCGATAGTGGGAGGAGCTGGATGGAATGGGGTGGAGCAGAGTGGGAGAATAAATATTTTTTATGGTTTACTAGTTCATAGCTGTGTGTTTATGGACCTAAAACAAAACACGTAATGGTATACTTAATACCCTTGCGGTTCTTTCTGATTCTTTATGCCCTAGGGCCTTTTGAATACTTTATGGCGCGCTCTAATACCAACACAACAAATACAACATTTTTATGAATTCGATTTTGTAAAGTTAAGATGAAAGCAAATACAATAAATAAATGACATAATGCTCAAATAAGTGCAATAACTCGTTATCAACCTTAGTTTGCTTAATTGATATGAGAATTGCAATTTTGGAATATTCTCGTGAATTTATAATTACCATGAATTACGCACATTTCATTTGTTACGTATCGCCATTTTTAGAGACATAATTACTATATATTCTTCGTGAGTAGTAGTATTAGTAGTAGTAATACGATATATAAGGCACATCTGCTAACATCGTCGAAATGTTATTTTTGTGGTGTTAGGGCATATTCTAAATAACTTTTGGCAATAGAAGCTAATAACCTTAAAGTACCGTTTCATCAGCGCAATTTACACTGTTATTCACACTTGTAACTCTCAAATACACCATAAACAATTTCATATATTTATCGAGATTTTAATGGAAACCACTGTCTGTAGTTTTGTTAGCTTTTGCGAGAATTTCCGCAGGGACTTCACAATATTCTTTCATTTTGTTCGAACAAATCAGTCCAGTAACGATTATGCAATAGTAATTAGCAATAGCATTAGTAATTAGCATTAGTAAATAGCATTAGTAATTAGAAATACACTCTGTTTTGTTTATCTGACGTCATATTGACAAACGACTATTACAGTGAATCTTTTCACTTTAGACGCAACATGGTTACGAGGGAAATAAGAAAAAAATTGGTGTTATGGAGGGAATTATGCAAAGACAAGCCGAGTCAAGTTAATAACTAGTTAGTAAATAAGTCAATCTGAATCATAAAAGTTATGTAAAAAATAAAATTATATATGTACCACGGGCGTTGACTGGTTCTAATGATTTCGGGTGCAAAAAGCACGAAGGTCTTTCGCCCGAGGGCTTTTCGTCATCGCTCGATCATTAGAACCCTTGGTCCATAAAGACCAAGACCATTAGAACGCTCTTGGTCCATAAATAAATACTCTCCTATTTTACTCTACAGATATATTTCATTGATTTCTCATCTTGGGAATGATTGTAATGAATAGATGCGCGGAAAACGTCTGGTTACTACAACTAGTGAGTTGATGATAATTTATATAATCAATTCAATAATTTTGGTCTTCCATTAAAATATAACCGAATTTTAGAGCCAAGGTTCGCAGAAACTATGGGATCTTTAATCCAAAAGTTTGAGTGAACAAAGATCAGTCGGCATTCTCAAATAAATATTTTTGGTTTCGCTTAGCTCTAGCATAGCGTTCCTTACACGATCGCGTCAGCAGTGAAGGAAATGCTATTGCTATTGGTGAGGAAATTTCAACGTGGGAATTGAGCGCAGAGAGTGCTAAGTGCTGTTACGGAGACGACGTTTGATAGAGTTGCGATAAAGAGAATTGCGTTGCTACCTCTTGCGATAGGGAAAACAGCATGAACAGTGGAAAACGTGATCACAGCTGTAGTTTGTTGGAGGGATTCAGTCGGAAAGGCCCGCGACGGAACAGCGTCATCGTCTGTTTTTCTCCCCTTCCGACTAGAAAGATCGCGATGGTTTTAGCACAGTCATTGTGTGGAGAGGCAAACCACAAGGCATTGGTATGCGTCCGATGATCAATGCCTCTCAATGACGTCAAATTAGAACTGTAGCTTCCGCTCAAATGTTATTCCTAGTTACATCCGAATATGATAATACTAAAAAACGTGTTGTGATATATGATCCAAGCTGTCCGGGAAATATCTTTATTCAATAGAAGTTCAGTTATGAACGTTTGGCAATGGCGACAACTTTTATTTGATATTGTAACATATTTTTTTTTAAAGAGTATTAATACGTTCTGAAACAGGTTATTCTTTTATTTTTGTTTACAGAACTGGCGGTTTTCATAAGTCAGCTTGAGTTATCAAAATTATGTAATAATTTGAAAACTTGATTTGTTTATCATTAATCTTGGACTATTTCAGCGCTTACATGGTGGACTTGAATAAAATGATCTTGTGTTTAAACTGATTGTAGAGAATTGAACGAATGAACTAGTGGAAACTAAGCGTCATGGATATTGATTGAGTTATCTCGGGTTGCGTAAATACAAGTGATCTGCTCTTCGGTTTTGCACATTAAATTTCTGCGTAATACAAGTGGATCAGCTCTGATGCCAACACTGTTTTCTGGCTGGCGCGCAAAATTTTTAGCCTGGTATCAAAGCAGATTACACATTCCGTTACGGTAGTATATTTGATAGCATATTCGAAAATCTCTGTAACATAATTTACCAAACATGATAGTCAGCCAAATTAAATCAACAAGCGGTCACGGTATGCAATGTTAATGTGTCTATCGCATATTGACGTGTCGTACATAAATCGTTGCTTCACTTCGTCAGTGTAATCACGTTTTTGACAAAATGAATTGTGTGCTGCCGGAATCAATTAAAATCCCATCTCCATTCGCCAAACTTTAACAAAAATTCAATATTCATCTTTCTAAATTTCTGGAACTGTTTCTTATGGTGCGTTGGAAATATAACTCAGTTGACCGAGTCACTACATACCAACTGAAACATTAGAGAGTCCGTTGTCGTATGGATTCTAGCAACCAGTATGAATGTTGATTTTTTTGGTAGCTTTGGAGCCCACTTGAGGACAAATTCGAAAATTCTAAGCAATGCAGACCATTCGTTGGCGGTCCATCTGACGAGTTTCTAGAGCCTGCTCATTCATACACACATACATATATACATGTATTGACATACTGTATACTTGTCAACACTAACATGTGTCTTTCATTTTACATTAGAGAACAATATATTGCCAAATTTATGCTTCTAAGACACATTATGGCAATAGTTGTTGTAAATACTAGCGGAAAGTTTCAAAAGGCCTCAATTAGAGTATTAAGATACGCGATGAAAACGGCCCCCCAATTGGTATAATGCAATACTTCTCTCTTGACACATTTCAAAAACTGCGTTACAGATCGAAAAACGAGAAAACGAGTTTAGAATTGTGCGGCGCATTTCCATATCTCACCATTTTGCTTCTTTCATCGCTCATAACTTTTCTATCAAACGTGAATGAAAATCTCTTTTCGTTTCTTTAACAAATCTGTCAAGTATGATTCGCCACAAAACAGATGCGTTGTCGTCTACTCCGAAAAAGTCTTCGATGTGTTGCAATGCAGTACGGCTTCTTTTTTCCACGCTGTTTTCACCTCGTTGCATCGCTCACCGCGGGCCGCTGTCACGTGGATGACAGTCTCATTTTTACCGACGCAGAAAGAACGCGGTCAATATCGGCGCCGGGCGGAACAAGGCAGATACAGCCGTCAACGGATGACAGACACGTAGTGAAGCTTTAGAGCGGGCGGTGTGCGAGAGCTAACTCACCACCTATGCGCTTCTTTCGTAGCAGATATAGCATAATAACAATAATAAAAAATAATGTATAATATTTTTATTTACATTGGTGGGAAGAATGTTGAAGCAAATGAAAAAAGAAACAAAATAGACAACATTGCCTTTCACGAATTTATTTATTTATTTACGTCAAAAATAGTTAAAAACTGCGTGTGACGAGCTATGGGGAGAAGTGAAGAATGGGGAGAAGTCATCAAGGACGAAATACACCTAAAACGTTTTCGTTGTTTGTCAGTCGAAAAATATCCACAATTTCCCACGAAATAATGATATAATTTATGCCACTATGCATATCATTGGATCCGGCACTTTACAGTCGTCATGGTGTAGACCAGGTGTTTTCAAACTTTTTCCGTTCACGGCTGTCTTGACCTAAACGAAACTTCCCGCGGCTCTCCTGGTAACAAGAAGTTTCAATTATAACGGTTATTATAGACCTACTAAAGATTCAACACAAATGAGTGACACAATATTCTAATTAGGTATTAAAATAAGACAGCTTTTTGTGTCGCCGCCGGGCACGACACGGGAACTCTTGATCTGCGTGGGTAGAAAGATTAAATATCCCCAGCCGCGATGCGCGCTAGGGATGTACGCCGATGGTAAAGGAGCCACAAACATAAACAATCTCAGGATTTAAACATTCCTTGAATACTTTAGTTGCATCTTTACTTCCGTCTTTTAAATGTCAGCTAGACGAAAATAGAATGTTGGAAAGTAGCGGCGAAGAGAATAATGGAGATTTTAGAGATAAGGCATCACAAGACCTCCATTGTTCAAAGATTGCCTTTGTAGTACTTTCAAGAAAAGAAGTCTCTCCTTGTACCCTTTTCAGCTTGCCACAAACGACGTCAAGTGTCTGATTTCAGCAACTATCATCCACAAGTGGCTCTTAACTTATCATCCCGTGTTCACTTGGCGTATTAAAGGTGTCATGAAAGTAAATTTGTGTCTTAACTTTCTGAGATAGCTAATAGTCTCCCTGTTATTATTGGAAAAACTTAAAAATCAGTGCACTCAAGTGAATGTTTAAGGAAAAGAATTTCCGTGCGAATGAAAAGAGCAATATTCCAATCTTTTCCACATGTATGTGGTGTGTATTTGGAGATACACTACTAAATTAATATTGTTGGTATATTTAATAATGTCGAATGTAAAAACTGGAATTCTATTGCAGTTTAGCATACAAAGTTTAGTGAATGCAATGAAGACTATTTCTTATAAAATCATGCTATACAATACAATTTTTCCATCCTTTCCTTCTTTTGGACTGTCGTTAAGATACTGTGATATGGAGTTGTGCATTTTTTGTAGTAAGTTTTATTAAAGATTTAGGGATTGTAAATGAAAATTCTCAAAATTTTAGATATTAAGGACGATCCCACATTCCAGAGCAGCCATTACCAAAGTGGCAAATTTAATCTGGCGTCAATTCGAACGGTATTAGGAGACGATAGCCTCAATAAACAAATGGTCTGCAAAGTGCATACTTTCTCGCGTTATTTGTAACGGGTACGCAATATTAGAATACTACTTAAAACTGCAAAAGTGTTTTTAGTAAGAGTATACACTCCACGATGGTATTCGAACTCAGTTTCTTAGTCTCAGTTTCTCGAAACACATGTGACCACCTACATCCTCAGCCTCACGACTAAACTTAAACTTCCCGACGCTTTAATGGTGAGTTGAACATTACAACAGACAGATCGAGGTTTTACCGTTAACCATTTTTTCGGCATTTCAGTACTTTATCTTTAATACGTAAGTGTGTAGTAGGCGATAAAGTAAAATTTGGGGTCGGCGAGAGCTAAAATTTTACTCCCTTCCCCACTGCGTACTTATTAATTTATTTGTTGTGTCGATGATTGGTCGAATTCAATAGATAGTACCAAATTAAATAAAATAAAAATGTCAGCGTACAGCGTCAAAAGTATTCTACGAACAGACACTCACTTTTTTGATGAAACTACGCGAAGCTGCAACTTTACATCTGTATATACAGTACCAATTCCAATGAAGCTAGACCTATGAGGAAAAAGAAAGTTTAAGATTTATGTAGAAATATGTTTATTTTTCATTTCAATTTGATTTTTAATAAAGTGATTGTAATTTGTTAGATGACTTAATGTCATTTTCCATTTTATTTCATTAATTCAAACAAGTTTGCTTTTTGTACTTAATTTTCGCCAGTGTAGATTTCGATATTATATTTTGCAATGATAATGCCATTTGTTGTAACACTTTCATCTTTTTAAATGATTTTTATTAACCATAGAATAAAAATTGATTTGGGTATCTATTGATATCGCATGCTATTGAACTTCAGTATTCTGAATATGTAAAGTTAATCACTGTGTGGGATCACGGTTTTGATAATTTTCACAAAGGTGCTTACGACCAGAAATGTTTAGGAAAAAAAAAACTATTGTAGGGCTACAGGCGTCAGTGGAAAGTCGGAGTTTACCTTTAAAGACGCCTCCATTTTCTCTTTCGAGGCTCAGCTGCTGGCCGCTGCAAACCACCGAGGGCCGCCAAGGCCACCCGCACAGGCGGCGGCAGGGGCGGGGGCGGGGCCGGGGGCGGGGGTGGGGCGAGCGGCGCGGCGGCTGGGCGAAGCGCACGGAGCGCAGGAGCGTGCTCGTCGCATTCATTCTCGCGGGCCGTTAATAACGTAGTTACGGTCTCTCCATCGCAGTAATCGAACGCGGCCATTTTGCGGGACGCGTTTTAAAGTGAGCGCTAATGGAATCGGCGGACGCAGGCTGCGGCGGCTCGCGCCACCCGCGGCGCTCTGGCCACAGCCGGCGCGGCGCGGCGCGGCGGTCCGGGCCTCCCCTGCCCCCTCCGTACAGCACTCGCCCACTCTCATTTATTCGTTGATTATTTTGTTTCCGTTCGCGTCTACTACTATGATCATTAGTCCTTGTAGGTGCAGTGAGTGTCGTCTTGAGAGTGATGGCGGTGTTTCTCCCGGCTAAATGATGAGGTCCGGTACAGACCTACACACCTCTTGGTGAGGTTTACTCCTTCCACATATCTCCGCATCAACCGGGTTGTAGTGTATACAAGTGTGTGTGTGTGTGTGTGTGAGTGTGTGTGTGTGTGTGTGTGTGTGTGCGCGCGCGCGCGCGTCCGCGCGCGCGCGCGCGTGTGGGTAAGGGAAGAGGAGGGGACAAGGAACCGAATGAAAAAATGCACGTGGTCCGTGGTCCTTTTGTTTAGGGTACTGCTCCAGCATTCGCCTGGCATTGGTCGGTGAAATTACGGAAACCTACCGATCAGAGCAGCCGGCCGCTAGAATTCTTCAGACAGCGGCCGAATTCGACCTATTTAGTTTGTGTCGAAAATCCTGACTCATTCGGGATTCGAACTCCAGAACCTCCTGATCAGAGGCACTGGAGTGACATCAGTTGATGCCCTGAACCACCTTAACTGGTTTCCCCTTCCCATGCCTTTCGATCAGCCCATGTCTTCACTAGTCTACACCACGCATCCCTGCTGCTGCCACTCCCGTCGTCCTTGCTGCCTCATTCTCGTCGTCTGCTTCTCGCCCCACCTCGGCTTGCTACCGTCACAGTGTCCATTCCTCTTTCGCACCTGTGTATTTGTCGTCCGGTTCCTTTCCTTCTCTCTATCTCCGCGTGCTTCTGACTCTCTCTCTCGTTCCCTCTCGCAATTCCAAACAGTACTCGCGGCACACTCATCTTGGATGTGTTTCTCAGGGATGTCTATTACAACCTTCTCTCCCGGCTTCGCCACACTTGCGCAGCTTTCTCCATGCTTTGCACCTCCCCCTCTGGCAACGTGGACGTAGCTCTCTACGCCGCGCCGGGTACACGCTCTCGCGTCGCCGTCTTGCCCCACTCCTTCCTCGCCCTGCCCATTCCCGCCTTCCCTCACTTTAAATGCACTAAACTGTCCGTTCCACCCTGCTCCGCCTGCCCTGCTCCATCCTCCCCGCCGCACCCCATCTTTTCCCTGGCTCGCCCCGTGCGCGCTCTGCGGCGTCCTTTATTTAATTGCGTGCCGGCAACGGAGTGGCGCGGCGCTGCGGGGCGCGTTGGGCGGGCGTGGCGGGGAAGGGAGGGGCGGGGCGGGTGGGTCCAAGGCCTCGAGGGCACGAGAAACGCTGTGGCGAAACGGAGGCGAGGGCGGGCGAGGAAGAATGAAGGTGGAATGTAAGGTGGATGCCAACCAAAGGGAAGAAACCACGAAGTGATATACTGCGATTTTTCTAACTTTGCCTCTCAACGCCCGTCTTCATGATGGAATACGTCACGGTGTTTCGCGTCTTTCTCAGTCTAGTCGCTAGATATCGCATGATTGCGACCGTATTAAGCAGTGCTTGCGATCATGCGACTTCTAGGGGCACGACCAAGAATGACGCGAAATGCCGTGTGATATTCCATCGTGGCCACTGGGGCTTGAAAGGCAGAGTTAGAAAATCGCACTATGGAAAATAAAGAAGTACTACAGAAATGTAGCAGTGCTACAAGCGCTGCCACAAATACTTTCTGATATTTAAAATGAGTGTGTTAAGTAAATTTATGATATCCTACTAACACATGAACAATCATTTGAAGGTCTCTGAATCAAAACAAGCATTTTACATTATCTATATATAATTTATTGAAAACTCAAAAGATTAAATGACATTTCACTCTTGTACACTATTCATGGATAATCAGTGAGCGGACAAACAAGGTGAATTGTAGCCACGATTTTTTGCCTGTGCAGAAAGAAAACTTTTACAGAAACATCTTAATGTAAAAAGATGCTTCATGTTGGTAGTTTGTATTTTTAAGTCCCCCTATTAGGACTTCATATCACATAGGGTCTATTTGCAATGAGTTCGTAGGGCTTTTACTATGGTACGGCTCTTGCAAATATTAGGTGAAAATTAAATAATTTTATTTTCTTTTGTGATGCAAATAAGTTTGTATAGTACGAACATATGTTGCATCCACGTGAATCCAAGGCACAAGACCTATTACCTTATTTTTAAAATAAAATATTGAAAAAAATTTTTAATTTGGGGCAACTATATTGATATATCTCGAATCATTTATCCATGAATGTGTGAATACAGCATGCCCAATCTCATAACCTCATGTCCTATCTCATTACACAATTGTGATTCATCTCATTCAGTGCTAACATTACGGCGCAGACCAGTCGCATGTGCACCCTACAATGCTTTTTTGTTCTGTGAAGTTGGATATGAGGTTGATAACCTCGCGTCCTTGACCTAGAATGTCGTCCTGCGAGCATTGTGGTTGCACTAATGCTCTCTCTGTAATGGACTGAGGTACATGCATACCGTACACGTCGGAAAGCGTGGAGAGCATAGGAGCGCATCGGGACGAAATTCACAGTGAGGGCGAAGCCGTGACAACACCACAATGGCCAGACGAGTGTGGACGCATCCTCGAGAGAAGCGGCGAGGCGTAGGGCCAGGAGTTGGACGGTCGTGAGTGGGAACGGAGAGAGAGTTGGGAAAATGACAGGGTACACAGAAAAAAGGTTTCGAATCTGAAATTCCTGTGCGTTTCGGAGCCGGGAGTTGGCTCGTAAAGAATGCAAATGCAAGTGTGCAGTTACATCCATCTTCCTTATGTCACAGATGAGAGAATCCAGTAATTCAGGAAGATGAATGGATTGAATTAAAAATTTTCCAACTTAACATCAATTTTTTCGCGGATCGACCTCAAAATGGACCTAAAGTCCATGTACGGTGGGAGGGGACGCCGCCACGGCGCCGTCGGAAGCGAATCTCCGACGAGACGAGGATCCTCACGTGCGGCCGAAGTCGTCGCAGCCAGGGCCGGCACGCGCGCCGACCGCCGCATTAGCGCTACCGTTGCACCCGCGCCCGCACCCGGACGGCCCTGATTAATTTACGGCGAGTGCATTTCGTGCGAGTTTCGTCACCAATTTTTTTATCCGGCATTGCCCGTCCCACCCTGTTTCGGCCCTACCCTGTCCACGGCCCCACCCCAGTCTTGCCACTATCCGCCAATGACATGCACTTGCCCACTCATACCCTGCCTTCCTCGCCTCAGCCCTGCCCCTTCCCCGCCTGAGCCCTGCCCCTTCCCCGCCGCAGCCCTGCCCCATCCCCGTCCCAGCATTCCCCTTCCCCGTCCCAGCCCTTCCCCTTCCTCCCCCCAACCTTGCATCTCCCCCCCCCCAAGCCCTGGACATTCCCCGCCTCACTCCCCCCTCGCCCTGCATCTGCCTCGTCTGCTTCTTCCCTCGCCTCCTACCGTGGCTTCTCCCTGTACCAGCTCCATTGCGGCCTCGCCTCCAACCCATCCTTGCAGCGCCTCCGTCTCGTCCGCCCCGTTTTCGCCACCACCTCATCACCGCCCGATCCTCGCCACGTCGTCGTCCCGCTCCTTCTCATACCCGCCACCGCCCATCACCCTCACACCCCGTTGTGCCCCATCGTCCAAACCTCACACCAGCCCGTCCTGTCGCCCGAGCGACGCATTAGCTCGCGCACCTTGCGGTAATCTGCTTAACGCTGGAGAGCGCCGACTCGCGCTAGTTAGCCAACTCCAGCGTGAGGTATAGGCGAGTAGCCGTTTCCAGGGCGTTTTGCAGCAGAGCGACATAACGTCGGCAAACGACGCGACATAGCGCTCCAGGGAACCCTGTAGCAGAGGACAAGAGCACATGTTGCATGATTGCGTGGGCCCGGCTGTGAAGCTCGCAGCGGCGCGGTGTGGTTCCGTCTGAAAATGCCGAATGAATTCGGCTTTCCTCCAAAATGATTACAAGCTTTCCGCGATTTCCTCGCGAATGATTACAAGCGTTTCATAAATAATTTTATTTTAATTTTAAGCTGAAAATTCTTACTTTGATTACAAGATTATTCATTCAAAAACTGATATATTTAATTTAATTTATTACTTGATGTGTGAACACTGTGAAGGTCATACGGACACTGACGCGGTCCACAAGGTCACGTCGATTACGTCCACGTGGATCAAGAGTAGTTTCCACTGCTGTGAAGTAAAATCGAAGCCACCATAATGAAGCCCTAAGGGCCAGGGACAGATCTAAACATTCATTTTATAAAGGGAGAAAAATATCTTCTGATGGTCCGATTTCCTTGTTTATTTATTTAACGTCCAAAAATAGATAAAACTGTGTGTGACGTACTATGGGGAAGAACCAATCTCTGCACTTCTACAACAATACTGCACATCTGTAATAATACTAAGGTCGAAGGGAGTGCTTGGGATAATGAAGTTAGTAAAAAGTAATATTAGATAATTTTCACGCATGAAGATAATTTCCTATGTATGACGAAATATACGTATTTCATTATTACGCGACTTACTTAATCCATGGTCGTTAATTATTTTAGTTTATTTTTATTTTCAATTAATTCAACTAATATTTAGAATCGAATGACATGTAGTTAGAAAAATCTTAATTATCGATTATATTCGTATTTCCATCAAACTATTCACGTAATGAGTTATGTTGATTTATTGCACGATCTTTTCTGTAGGCAAAATAGTATTGATTTTCAATGTGATTATTGGAGGTCGTGACCCTTGTGAGATCTGACGGAGCCGCCACCGTCAACACTGTGAATGCATTGTACTTTCTTTCGCATACGACAAAACCCAGTAAATACGGCGAGGGATTAGTGTTCCGATGTCACGTTCTCTTCTTGCGTTTTCCTCGTTTACGTCCTTCGAACTCGCGAGTGCAAGGGCGCCGCGAGAGGCCAAGACGCGGTCGTAAAACGCTCGCTGTCTGTCGTCGTCATGCGGCGCCGCGGCGCGGTGGGGCTCCGGAGCCCGCCTCGCCAGCCGGAGTTGTTACGGGATGGAAAAGCGGCTGCAGGGGAGAAAGCCATTTCTTCTAAGGCTTATTGGCCATTAGACGTATTTCTGATACGGTTATTTTTTATATCTTTTTGCCCTCGTACTTGGTTTCTCCTCGTTTCCTATTCCGTTTTCTTTCGACCATCTGCCGCATTTTCTTGACTTTTCAATTCATTATTTTATTTTTTCTAACTTTTTTGCAGTCGTTACCCCAGTTTCTTCTCGTATTTATTATTATTATTTTCCTATCTCGTGAATTTTTTTTTATTTTATTTTTCCTTTATATTGATTTATTTTCATCCAGTTTGACTCCTTTATTTAAGTTTTCCTTCTTTTCTACCATATGCCGTATGATCATTTTTTTGTCTTTATATTGCGTAAGGCTAGCGAAACTTTAATGCAGTGAAGTATTTTGCCAGTGATTGTGCGTCAAATCATGTCGTGAATTTTGTTGCTTTCTGTTGTTATTTTGCCTGGAGTGATTGCACTAATTTCCTCGTGAGTTCATTAATTAGTGTCTTACTATACCAGGAATTGCAGTCATCAGCCGTCAGTCTTTCATCTGCTACCCAACTGTTCTTTGTGATGTATGCGGTGCTTCCCTGTAACAAATAATTTCCCCTCCAATTGCCTCGGCGGTCCTGCTTTTCACCCCTGAGAAACGTTGAGGGTGGCGGCAGCGCGAAATTGATGCCAGCTCTTGGTCTCCTTCCGCCGCCGCCAGCCACACCGCCTGGAAAGCCACCCGTTAACCGGCGCAATGAGAAGCGATATTGTTTGCGGCGCATGCGCCGGGGTCGTTATCCGGGAAGGGGTTGGGCTGCGCGGGGCCGGTGCGAGAGCCCGTGAGCGCACGGGGCGGCCGCCAACGCCCAAGTCAGTGGAATTAACCTCGATTGCTTCTCGGCCGCCGCGCTCGGGAGCGGGTGCGCGAGCGAAGCACGGGGCCGTCGGCGGCAACCGACAGCGCCCTCTCCGAACCCGCTCCCGCCGTTTCCGCGCGCGGCGGCGGGCCTCTGGGCCTCTCTGGCGTGCGAATGGCTCGCGGGCGGGGCCGGCGAAGTACAACGGAGTGACGGGAGGCCGTGGAGGGGACGAGAGTGGAGGGGGAAACGTTTGCCGGTGCGGGGCGAGGGGCGGGTGAGGGATCGAGTTCGGTCTGGGCTGGGGCGGGCCGGAGAGGCACGGCCTACCGGAAGGAAGAAGGCGGGCTGTGGGATTGGAGAGGTCTCGTCGAGGCGTGACGGGAGGTGGGCAGGGAGGAGTCGAGGCGAGGGAGATTGAAGCAAGGTGCGTCGAGGCGGGCCACGGCGTGGATATGGCAAGGTGAGAAGAGGCGAGGTAAGGCCACATCGGCCACTAAGGTTGTACAGGACCGCCGCCATAAAATGTAGAATTAATGCAGTTATTGTCGTTAATGCCTTTATTGTCATCATTGTTATCATATTGTTAATATTATTATTGTCTTAAAATAATTTTAAGTTACATTGCATTTAATTCCTAATTATAATATGTAAATTTTAGTGTTCTGCCACCAGGTTGCATAAACCTATCTGCGGAAATAATAAATATATAACAATCTATCTATCTAAGGGGTGGTGAGGCGCGGGGATGAGAGTTGAAATGAACACTATGAAGGAGGCGCAGCAATGCGATACAGACTATATGGGAAGAGGAGGGATGAGACAAAAGACGAAACGGAGTGCAGTGGGAGCGGGAACGGAGGGGTGAGGAAAGTAACAGAATGCGACTTGGAGCCGAGTGGAATGAGGAAACCGGGTATTGGGGTAAGGACGGCGACTGGCAGAGCTGACAGAGCTCCTTCGGAGAAGGCCACGGAAGGAGCAGCAATTTTGCTCGAGTGATTTTGAGAACACAAACCGGCTGAGTTTAGCCCGGAGCCAGCATTGCCGCTGTCTCTGCAGCAACGCTGGCCGGAAGCTACAGGGAGAGGTTTCCTGGAAGGGGAAATCCTCCCGCAAGCCGACATGTAGGTCGGGGCTGTATTTCACCATGGAGCTGGGAAGGAAAACCGCCGATAAAACATTCAGTACATTATCGGGACTAATGACCACAACATAGGTGCCGAGAAACATCAGTCATTGACAACTCCAGATTACGATGGGAGGTTGTCATGCTGAAATGCAGGGCAGGGAAATATGGTATTGTCGTACCAGAATCTTGATTTATTTTCATACTTTCTCAGCCAGCTTCACCCCTTCATGGCTTTTGTGGTTGGAGAATGAGCAACCAGAAATGTAAAGGAATATCAAGCACGATCCATCGGAGCGGAATCATTTAGAGAGCAATAACCTTGAGGGCTGCTGAACTCTGGTAGAGAGCAGAAAGAGAAGGAAACAGGGCAAGTGGCGGAAAGGTGTTGGGAAGAACTGGGAAAATAAATATTGGAATACAAAGCAGAGAAGTAATAAATGAGAATTATATCCACAATCAAAGGGTACATTAGAAAAAACATTAATGACGAAAATTTGAATACAAATATTCCTAAACATTATTTTCTAGAAATGCTAGAGTTGCGAGTACAGTGAAAATGTGAACTAGATTTGTTAATAAATAGGAAAATAACCCCTATGGATAATGGCTTCATATAGCGAATTATTACTGACGAATCTTGATGCATTCATTGCTATCCAAATGAGTTAATTTTTAATACTTGTAGTTTATTTACTTCATTGCACCAAAGTTTTCCGGAATGACCTTCCCTGGAATTGTGAATTAATGGATGAATACGTAATAACGAAGTGAATGACAGGGCAACCGTGAGTCTGGAGAAACGGATGAACCTCCATAATATTGCCGATAACCCAGATTGGTCACCACAAAATCTACACGGACTGGACGAGAACTAAAACTCGACTCCACGAGATGGGAAAGCTAGCACTGCCGCCTGGACATTCGGGCATTGATTTTGCTTTGTAATGCAGAAAAGGGATTTCATACTTCCAGCGGCGGCTGCCTAAGCACAGTAAGCGTCTGGCCGCAATCGTAATCTTGATGACTATTTGTTTTACAGCGTATGATTTATACTATATCTTCAGTGCCCAAGAAAGTGAAACATCTTAAGAATAATCAATTTTATTTATGTGAAGATCTATGTTTATGAAATAGTATATTTGTACTCGTGAAAGGTCAATAAATATATTTCATAATGCTGGCGATAGAGTAAAACACTGTGGTTTGACCGCGAAATGAACTACTCCGCTCTGAATAAAACCACTCCCTGCAAATGACAATTTTCGAGATGTCACTTTTCGTGTTCGTCGAATATAACATGTATGTTTATTCTCCTGCAGCATATACTACGTATTTAGCTTTTCCTTACTATAATTTACTTACTTCACAGTTTGTGTCTTGTAAGCTACCCGACAGTTCTCTGCAAGAATATTGTCAATTTCATTAGTCATCATCGCATTACATCCTATTTTGATATCGGGTGTTGTTTGTGAGAAAATGGGTTTTCCCTATCCCAAGATTTTCCTTCTCCGTTATGTTCGATACAAATCCAGCGACCCAGTTGCGTTGTTCCTGCGACATTTCGTCTTATTCGTTCCGAAGTGGCAACGAGTGCGGGCGGAGGGAGGTCGTGAAGTTAAACGGCTCCGCCTCCGCATTTTCTCAAAGGCGACTTAAGAAATTGTGAAGAGGAGACAAAAAAATAAGACAAAGTTTGAAAGTAGTTATGTTAGTAACTAATTTATACATCACCTTCAATTTGTATATTTTAATTTATAAATGGATGAAAAATAAATCGGGTAAACCTTATTTTTTATCGTGCTTTCTACTAGCGTTCCCTTTTCTGCTACAAATACATTGAATTAAAACGATATGCCATGGTTTAAAATATTCATTTTAAAGAAGTATGATACCTGTTAATGTAAAATAAATTCACAATTTTGAAGCATATTTAATATATTCGTACCTCTGAACATTTTCTAGATGAAATCGCAGCTCCCAGTTCCCACTCGGGAGCTGCCTATGCTTCAGTCGCGGACCAGTCAAGTTACGTGGAGCAGTGCTTGGAGGTCAGGCTGAGCGGCGGGAAAAGCCAGGGCAGGGAAGGACAGGGCGGGGTTGGGCAGGGCGGGGCGGCGAGCGGAAGCGAGGCCGTTTTTGTGCCGCGCAAAGCTCCTTACCTCACCGGCGCATCGTCGCGCCCCGCAACCAGTATAAATCGCGGACGCGCCGGCGCCGGCTGCAACGTGCTCGGTGCCTGCCGTGGCTCGCGTTCGCGGAATTGTCTTCCGTCTTCTCCTTCCTTTGCGCTCGACGGCGACGGTGTCGCGCTTCGCCCCGGAGGCTTCGCTCGCGTTTGTGGTTCTGTGCTTTCTGTTCCTCGGCGCGTGTCTTCTCTTCAAAGAACTTCCCCACCCCCCATGCCTGAACGCTCACTTTGCGATGCCGTTCTTCTCTACTACTGAACCCTCTTTGTCGGTTTTTTTAGTGAACCTTCGTGTGTTTTGTTCATGATATTCCATTCCGTGTATTCTCCGCGTCTTCGTACCATCTACTTCTTTTCGATATGTATATTCTTACACTGCTTGACTGGTCGTTTTTGTTTTCCTTTTTTTCGCCATCACGATTTACGAATAGGCAACCCTCTGAACATTTTTTTGTCGGGCGATTTTCTTTTACCACTATACTAACGTTGTCCGTTCCTATCTTCCTGTATTGCTATCCCTCACCATTCCAATCTCCTCATCTTCCCTTACCTTATTTCTTCTAACTCACTCGGCCCGTTTTCGATTCAATTTCATGTTGCCACGTCTCCTATTTGCTGCCCCGCGTTTCTACTCTACATTTTCTTTGTGCGTTGGTGGCGGCAGCGGCTGCGGCTACGCCCTCACACCTTGGCCCAACGCCCCTCCTCCGCCTCTACCTGCGCCCCCTCGTCCCCGCGCCTGTCCCCTGCTCCGCGCCCCCGCAACGCCTTCCCGCTTCCCCGCGCGCGCCGCTTTAAGGGTATCCCGTTTCATTTCCGCGGACCAGAGCCGCGCTTTTCTGCCTCGTTTCCCCCAGCAATTTCATTAAGAGGACAAAGTGCCAAAGGCCCACGCGCCTCCCCCCATGTGCCATTTACGTCACCGCGGAGAGATTCGGCATCTCTAATGCAGGAAGATTGGAGGAAACGCTCGCGGTATCAGTCTCATTGTCGCCGCTCGCTCGCCCTCGCAGCCGCCTTCCGTTTCGCCGCCAACAGCTGACGCCGCGGGGCGCGGAGTTGAATTGGAAACCGCGTTCCGGAAATTGCGATCCGTGTAACCCGTACGTTGCTTGTACTGATGATTCTTGGGATGAGGATTAAGAATTCCACGCAGCCGTAAAGATAACCTGAGAAGGGGATGGGATATCGTACACGCAGAGAATTTGTGTGGCTAACACAATTCGTAGAATATGTCAAGGAAGTCGTATAAGTGAGTGTTTTAAAGAAGATTATGGCATGTTTCAGCCACTTTATTGAGAGAGAACCTCCGCCTAGATTTGGCGTAGGCTTTGTTGCGTTTGCTTTGTTTCGTGCCCTTAGGTAAAATGGATTATTGGTGGTTATCTTACCCTTTATTGTATTGGGTAAATGGTTCACATATCTGCAACTGAAAAACCTGAAGAATGTTTTTCTTTTCTTTTAGTAAATAATTCTTTTTCAATTTGTATATACTATTGGAATGTAACATATTCTTTAAGATTTGAATTGGTAAAAAATGTTATCAATTAAAAATCAAAGTATCTGTTCCATATTTTTGCTACTCCAGCCTCTCCATATCTGAAAACGCGACTCACAAATCTCCTTTGGCCGCACCCGATGAGCATTCTCTGAGCATTGCTAATGTAGAAAAACGTATCCTTTTTTATTTTTATGTTTTAAATTTGCATATTAATGTGTTTAAATCTTGTATATATGTTGAAAATTTAGAAGGAAATCAAAACATTTTAATGAATATTCCGAAGTATAAATTCCTAGTTATGTTAATCATGGATCTGCTGAAATAGCAGATGGTAAATCAATGTTATAATGAAATCAGAAGTTCAATTACATTCTTAGTGTTAACTTTGTCCCACTTTTTCATATACGTTGAAGTATTACAATTCCAGGCGATTATTGGAATGCCTTAAATACTTGTCAAGAATTAATAGAAGTATACGCTGTGAGAACAATTATTTCAATCCGCATTACGTTTATACATTCAATGTCAAATTTATGCCACATTTTGTACAACCTTCAATCTCACGAATGGACGATGAAGAAACGAGAAAGAATGAATGAAACTCTCGGTTGATGTCTGGTTTACGGCGGCGTACGGCCATTGTGACGTACGCCACCGTGCACTGTACGGCCACTGTGCAACCATCAATCTCACGAATGGACGATGAAGAAACGAGAAAGAATGAATGAAAACTCTCGGTTGATGTCTGGTTTACGGTGGCGTACGGCCACTGTGAGCGGATATACCTCTGGAAAAAAGTCGTGGGCGAGAGTGGCTCGTGGGCCTCTTAACTTCCGGCGCGGCGTCAGCCACCGGCGCCAAGCCGCGCTGCCTCCCGTTCGCCACCCTCAGCAGCGTTTTTCATTTGCCTCCTCACATCAGAGGAGCGTCCGTTGAGTCAGCTGACGGCTAATTCGGGTGCATCAGGCGCCTTCGTGTCGCATCCACGCGCGCGGGACCAGCCGCCTCTGCTGTCACCGCAGCCCGCAGCCGCGGAGAGCCCGCTGAGCCCACGTTCTGGAAATAGCGTCCCCGCCGCGGCGCCGTGACGCCGGAAGCTCAGGGCGACGACGCGCTCCCCGCCGTACCGAGAAGCGGCCGCCCAGCGCGTCCGCACCTACGGCCAGGCCAGCCAGCGCTCAGCGGAGGACAGGGATACTGGACATTGTGGGAAATTGCTATGTCAGCAGAAGGAGTTGATATGTTACCATATTTTGTTAATTATCTGAGAATGTTTGCTTTTGTTCTGCGTATGAAACATCAACACATTATCTGCATAAGTGTAGATTATACTAAAATTAGCTTAGGTAAATCAAGGGGTGAAAAATTAAATTCTTTATTGTATACATCTTTAAATGATCTACATTGTAATCTAGCAATAATAATAATAATAATAATAAGAAGAAGAAGAAGAAGAAGAAGAAGAAGGACAACAACAATTACAACAACTACAACAACAAAGCGTGTGTTGGAGATGCGCGTAGCTTTGTTATGATTTGACTGTCAAGGTTTAGAATTTTCGATACAAAATGTGACGATGAGACTTGAAAAAACCAGGTACAATCTACTATAAAAACACAGGAAGTGATAGTACGAAAATGTTTAGAAGTAACATACAAGAAAGCATTTCTGCATTGCAAACCTACTGAATGTAGAAGCGAAAGATGGCTCGGAACTCGCTGGGAAGAACAATTAAAATATGAGAAACCTAACATGGCAAAAGTGCTTATTCTCTGCTTAATTATGAAGATGATGATGATGATTTGAATGTTTAAGGAAGAAAAAGGGGGAGGAATGTTCTCTCTAGAGATCATCATTTGCCATTTAGATAACACTTTTTCCCTTATTTCGTGTTTCTAATTCGTCCAGAGACTCAGAATAAAATAATTATTTCCTGGAATATTTCTTCCTCAAATAATGTGAAAATGTTTCTCCCTCTGTACGTAAAAATGAGAGCCTTTCAAATACGCCTCTGGCGTAGAGGCGCGTGGCACGTGAACTTACCCTGGGGGTTTGTGGAAGAGGCAGAATTGTGTTGAATACGAATACATGGAGATGTGTTCGAAAGATATAGGCATAAAGCTTGATTCCACTGGAAATTACAAAAGTTATCACCCCACTATCTTTCTTGAAATGTCTCCATTGTCTTTCTGTGTTTGCCTCAACGTTTCAACTGTAATGAAAGGAAGTTTATAACTGTTCTAATATTACATATGAATCCTGGCGTACATAATTCATGACGTATAATTCTATCATACCTCTTCAAAACAACTTCAATATCTCAGTGCTTAGAAGATTACATTGATTTTGTGCTAGTGTATTTTTGCGAAAAAATGTCTTTACATACAGTTCATTGACTTATACAGATCTTTGTTCTGCCTTTGAGTTGATGACAATTCTCTGGGATGTTTTATTTGTTATTAGCTACATGAGAAACATTACTTCCGGCGCGTACCACCCCTCAGCGGATGGTCTAAGCTTTCACGCACCACTTAAGTGTCGGCTGGAGTTGGCGTCGGGGTGCCTAACCCCATATCCGGTGCATGCGTTTTCGTCGCAGTTAAACGCGTCAGAATGACCGTTCTTAGTAGTTCTGACGGTGTCCCATACAGAAAACGACTTCTTCAAATTCATGTTTTTTCATTTTCATTTGAAACTAATAAAGCTATCATTACATTTTTACTGCATTGGGCTGTCAAAATACAAGGAATAAAGTTTCTGAAACAAGCGTATAATTTATAAGGCAGCTGCCATTTCAACAAATTACCAATACAGTTGCGGGAAATGCGAATTTATTGATCATTTATTTATTTACTTAACGTCAAAACACAGGCAAAACTAAGTGGGACGTATTAAGGGGAAGGAGTGCACATTTTCTTGAGCTCTGAAACCTGTATCGTAGCTTATATACTGTATTAAGTTGAATTATGAATGGAGATAGGAACGAGCACTTTTATCAAGTATTAATAAGAAAGTATTCGTCCCCATGCAATAAAAAAACATTTTCAAAGGCAAATGAGAAACAGATTTAGGATATTATCCTTTATCAGGCCCTACGAGAAGAAATCGACTTACTGGCGCAAGAACATGAAAACGAAAACTTTTTCTACTGAACTCAAGAAATCGTGCACAGATAGTAAAGATATATTTTTGTTCAGAAGTAAAAGAAGGGACCATTTCAGCATTTGCTTGAAGGATCAAGAAAAACTGGACTAAAAGCCTGATCGAGATGAAGTATTTACTCAGAAGCTGAGATACAATACAGACATACTGAAAAAGGGAACATTGTCAACACCATGCTCGATACGGCCTTCTAGAGACTAATTGTTGTATGGTGAAGTTTTTACACTAGTGGTGCTATAGCAGCAAATATTTTTTTTCGCGTCATTTGTGAACTTTTCCAATTTTCCATAAGTCAGAGAATTCAAGAAAAATTGCACCTGCGCAGTCTTTGTACTAGTACTTCGCTCTAGTCCAGAAAACATTTAGGGCCACTTTTGAGAAAATTTTTTAAATTGGTATGGAGGCTTCACGTTACATACCCCAAACACCAAAATATCCGTTTCAAATTCAAGCAGCCTCGAGTTCGGCAAGATTGATCGGGGGAATATCTGTTTGGAGGAAAAACCTGTGAACGCTATAGGCGCTACCGTTGATCATGGACGGACGGACGGATAGGACAGACAGACAGACAGACAGACAGACATGCAGCCATACAGACATTTTGCCGTAAAACCATTTTTGCGGCATCAAGAACTCACAAAATCAGAATTATGACTACTCAGCGTGTTACAAAATGTAATGCGTACATATAGGAACA
>JAHLJT010008446.1:41722495-41861812 GCA_031308135.1 Acheta domesticus | reverse complement strand
GTTTCTTGATTTGTTTCTATTTTACAATACAGTAGAGTTTGGTTTCTACTCCGGCATTTCACTGACAGAACAATGTGAGCTTATTTCGCACTAATACGTCTTTAAAATCGTAATAAAGTGTTCAGTTCTAAATTACAAGAAAGATGATGTAGTGAAAGCTTATTTGGTTTATGTGGTATGATATTCCAGATCATCGGTTATAGTAATCGCACGTCTAAATAATGCATTTTGTTGGACACTTCAAGCCAATCTAGTTAGTTCCTTTTCTGAATTTCACAATTAATGTGGCTTATCCTTCTTTACTCAGTGTTTACATACGATACGCGTCCCAGTAATTCGAATAGTCCGTAGACAAAACAAGTTTCGAAATTTCTAAAGGTAGAACAGTATTCCAACTTAAGAAAAGATTTCTGGTATAAAGTGAGGGATTTTGCCCTAGTTCATTGATTTCAAAGACATTAACAGAAAGACGTACTACTAAATTAGTTACCAATCTGCATCCGGATTGGACTTCGTTTACATGCCTTTCTGCTCTCACAATTCTTCTGTTTTAACTCACTACCTTTCTTCCCTTTGCCTCTCTCTCTCTTTCTCTCTCTCTTTCTCTCTCTCTCTTTCTCTCTCTCTTTCTCTCTCTCTCTTTTCTCTCTCTCTCTCTCACACACACACACACTCGCTCCCTACTTTGTCCTATCAGTCTATCTGTTTACCAGCGATCTTTGATTGTACATTGACATTTCTGTGCAGTTGGTACATCCTTTTTTCTCTTTCTCTTTTGAAACAAAAACCCTGACGTCCGAATCTTGACAATTATTAAAACATTATTAGTATTATTATTATTATAATAATTATTATTATTTTTATTATTATTTGTTTGTACGTTTCCTCTTTATGTATTCTGTCGCTAGTTATATGCTTCTTCTCTGACATTTAGTGCATGCTTCTTTATTTCGTTCACCTTGTTTTATATTTTTAGTTTCGTTCTCCCGTTTTTTGATATCGAGGTACCCCAAGCAAAACCTAAGGAAACTGTAGTGACGACGGAGAAAGGAGCTGCGAAGAGTGTCCGAGGACGACCGTAAGGAAAATCGTCATTACGAATGTCAGAAAAACAGCGGCAGAGGCAGTAGTGGGAACGTAGTGTCAAGGCCCCAGCGCCGACCGCTGATGGGGTCGGTCGATAGCAGAGGGACGGTATTCTAGGGATGCGACATCTATGTCGATATTTTCAAAACTCATGTTTTTGTAGAAACATTCATGACTTAAAGTCGATGTTTTTTAACATCGATGTTGTGCGCTCGATGTTTTTACATTTTCCCAATTTTCTTTGTGAATAAAAAAACCCAAATCACAATATTGAAAAAGTTAAAATATGAAATAACAAGATGATTTTATTTATGTGTTTGAACAAAACGAACGCTGTTCGTACTACCTTCATCGAGCAAACAGTTTTCGCCCGAATAGACGTCGATTCCCTCGTATCGTGCACGTCTCTCTTCGTATTTCGTACTTGTTGAGGCGTTTCCACGCATAAGCTGTGGACGTAGAGGCCCCTCCTAGCCATACCCTTATTGGGCGAACTGAAGATTGACCCTTGAAATGAGACTGGGCGCTCGGGCTTTCAGGCCGTTTCGCCCGTTGTTTTTTATTATTCTTGTAAACTTTGTTTTTTTGTTAAATATTAAATTTAATTAGTAACCACGGCCACTGTTCAGTTACAGAATGTTGCTCACGAATTTAATATTAGAAGATACTAAACGACCTTTAAAACATCGAAGGTTTTTAGTCCATGTCTTATTAACATTTATGTTTTAATTTTGAACACCGATGTTTGGAAATATCGACGCTTTGTTTTTCAATGTCACGTCACTAGAGTATGCCGGGAGAGGGCGCGGTGGGAGAGGAAGTGGTACCGCGAAAGCAGTAACGACTGAGGCCGGAGACGAGCAGGACGACTACGAATTGGCATGGAAAATAACAGGAGAGTAGAGGGCAGAAATGCCAGTTGAGGAGGTGACTTTGGAAGTGCTGAAAGACAGTCGCAACGGTGGAGCCGAGACCATGACGAATACGAGAGTGGTGCGACAGGATGACGCATTTGGAGTGTAGAAACCAACGAGGGCTGGATGGGAATACCCACAGTGTCCGAATAAAATCGGTGGAAGCAGTGAAGACGATGGACCCAGGAGCTAAGAAGACTGCGACGACGACGATGACGACGTTAGTGAAGAATTGATGTTGAAAGTGGCAGGGAGAACGGTGATGAAATGTCGTGTGAGGAAGTCAGCGCCATGGAAAGATTGGAGGTGTGAGGAGAATGAGGACACAGCGGCAGAACAGATGATGGTGCTGGGGGCTCGCTTTGGTAGTTAATAGCGAAGGGACCGGCGGCAGGACGAAGACGACAGGGACGGCAGCAACGAGGGCGACTCTGTCAGTGGGCACCGGCGGTGAGAATGGATGGAGCGACGAAAAGAGAGGACAGTGAGTGAGGCGACGTCAAGGGTAGCAGCAGCCGTTGTAAGGGGAGTAGGGGCGCGATGGAACAAGGGGCAAGATGGCACAGGGAGTGTCAGCGTCGCTGCCAAGCGCGACGGACCATGAGAGGTGGCTCAGTGCATCAGCTGATGTCACCGCAGTGCCTCTGACCGGGATGTTCTTGGTTCGAGTTCCGACAACGGCAGGATTTTCGACACTAGCTTGCCAGCTACGTCGACTTCAGTCGCTGTCTGCAGGAGTATTCTAGCGGCCTGCTGTTGTGATCGGTAGTTTTTCGTGGTTTCTCCGATCAACACCAGGCGATTGCCGGAGTAGTACACTAACAAACGGGCCACGGACAGGGAGCAACCTTTCGTTCCTTTTCCTTGTCCCATCCTCACCCCTTACACACACTCTTCCGCGATCATGCACTACACTATCTCACATTCCGGGAGACTAGTCGGGCTTAGAGCGTGTCCCGGCTGGGGGCGGTGCCCGGCTGGTGGGAGGTACCTGGTTGGAGAAAACCCCGCTACTCAACAGTAGGTCGGCGCCGGATCTCACCATCCAGCGGGGGAAGATCACTGCCACGTCCTGAGGGAAAATGCACTACAATTACGGGACTAATGACCTTAGTAGTTGACGCGTCCGGAATCACTAACAATCAATCAGTCAACCCAGAGCGACGGGAGAAGCTGCGACGGCGACTGCAAACGACAACGGCGATCATGTCGGCGACTAGGGAAGCGAAGCAGGGGACAGCAGGCGGCGGCGAAGGCGGGGGCCGGCGTGGGGGGGCGGGGCGACTTGCGCCCTCCGCGATATTGCATTTCTGGAGCGGCGTCCAGCGCTTCCTTCCGCGCCTCCTGTATTGATTTTCCCGCGCCCGCGTCTCCGCCCCTCGGCTTCTTGCCTGGCTCCTGCGGTTTGTCTTCGTGAGCGTCTTAATTTTTTCGGCGGCCGTTCCGTCACCACGGCGGGGAAAGCCCCCTGCGGACGCTGTCCAAGCCAAGATCTCTCGGCCGCCTGGGGCTGAAGCCAGGGTTTCAAACGGATGTCCGGTGTGAAGGGATTGAAGTATTGAGTGTGAATGGATGGAAATAATATGGTTCAACCTTTAATGTAAGGACATATTGTAATTAAGTTTTTTAAATCATGTTTTGGAGAGTATTTCCACATTTTTAGTGGCTTTGCAGTCAAGTAAAGTGAAGCAAAGATTAATAGGGAACCAATTTACATATCATAAATATAGAAAATAGTTGAACGCGAGACAACTTGTAGTTAAAACGAAAAACTAGCAGTTGAATGTAAGGAAGCGTGTAGAAAAATTATATAATAATTAGGAATATTGTTTTTTTTTTTATTTTACCTTAGTAATGAAACCCCAGAAACTATTCAAAACATGCAAATGAATTCAAGTGTCCCTCAAACCATCCAAGTGGTATACGGCCTATGAGGTTTGTTTCCACCTTGTCACTGTCATGATTGATTCACCACGGGTACACAAGTCATATATTTGACATTCTTGTTCTGTATTATTGCAATATTATTTCCAATACATGCCCGAGACTACACAGGATATTTTTATTCTGTGTTGAATTGTTGTAATGTAAATTTAGTGTATGTTTGTAACTTCCTGTAGTTGGAAATTTGTCTTTTATCTAAAGGAGCGTTGAGCGCTTTATCGGTATTCTCTTCGTTCTTTGCGGGTAAAGCAACTCGAATGATTGTCAAAACCTATAAAAACACGAGAGGTCTACCGCGCTCGGTCTTCCTACTTCCGTAGCAAGCTCGTCCTGCGTCCGTGTTGGGTGAGGTTTCGCGAGCCTGCGTTCTTTCACTCTTATTTTTTGCTCACTCGCTTGTCTCCGGCTGTCACTAATTTCGTCCCCGTTCTTGCCAACCCTCCCCTGTCAGTGTCGTTTCCCGTCTTCCTGCCTATTGCGCGGAACGAAAAGGGCTCCGTCCCTGGCGTGTACGTGCTAAAAATAGCGCTTCTTACGTTGCTCGCCCCTTCGGGGGCCGGGGGTGCTGTGGCGGCGGTGGCGATTGCCGGGGAGTCGTTGTACGTGGGGTTGCCTAGCGCGACGGCGCTCTTGTTTCGCGATTGTCCCGAAAAGGAGTCCTATAGTAGAATTCTAGCTTTGGGGAGAGTCATACATTTGTATATCTTTCTTCTTCTTCTTCTTCACCACTTCACTTCACTTCACTTCACGGTTAGGGGGATTCTCTGTTCCGGCTTTATAACACCATCTCTGTCGTGGACGGCCAATGTCCCTTCTTCCCCTTGGTCTGTACTGAAAGTCATGTCGGGGGATCCTTTCACGAGACATTCTTCCTAAGTGCTGTACCCATCATGATCCGTATTCATTTATTTTTTATTAATAGAAAATATGTTACGTTCCTGTCTTACATCTTCATTTTTTAATTTATTCATTAAGGTGCAGCGTTTTACTCTCCGGAGAAATTTCATTTCAATGGCTTGTATCTTCATTTTGTCTTGTTTTCTTATTGTCCATGATTCACACCCGTAAAGCAGTTGTGGTACTGCCATGACTTTATAAAATTTTAATAGTGTCTCTTTTCTAGTCTTATTGCGAAGGTATTTGTTTATTGTTCCACAAGTATGTTGGAAACGTTGTAGTTTTGTTTTCATATCATCTCTGTAGTCGTATGTGATATCACAGCCCAAATAATTAAAATGTTTTACTTGCCCTATTACTTTATCTTCTATTATTATTTTTGTTCTGGTAGGATATTTGCCTCTGAATGTCATCACTTTAGTTTTAGAGACAGATATTGAGAGACAATATGGTTTACATATTTTATTTAGCTGGTACAAGGATTTTTGCAGACTTATTTCATTATCTTCTATAATAATATGGTCATCAGCATATAGAAGTGATTGTAGAGGTGTATTTGAGTTTATCCAGATACTTGGTTTATTTAAAATTTTCCATTCTCTTAGAATGTCGTCGATATAAATATTAAACAAAGTGGTGGACAAGCTGCACCCTTGTCTTACACCTCTGTCTATTTCTATCTCTTCAAACATTTTGTTCCCAATTTGTAAATTAATGCTTGTTTTGTGGTAGAGGGATTTAATAACTTCTATCAAGTGGAGAGGATAGCCCCTTTTTCGAAGAATCTGCCAGAGAAGTTCACGATTAACTCTATCAAAAGCTTTCTCATAATCTATAAAAGCTATGTGGGTCTCTAAATTGAACTCTCGTCTCTTTTCTATTATTTGGTTTATGGTAAACACATTATCTGTGTTTACGATCATCCTTGCTTAAAACCACTTTGTTTTTCCAATAGAAGTGTATCTGAGATTGCTGTGAGCCGTTTATTTATTATTTTTGCATAAACTTTATAAACGTTGTTCAACAGGCTTATTTCTCTGTAATTCTGTGGCTGGCTTCTGTTTCCTTTCTTAAAGAGAGAGATGACATTTGCTTTTTTCCATGCATAGGAATTTGGCATTTTGTCCAACAACTATTAAATAGGTCAAGAAGTCTGTTCTTTAGTTCTTCACCTCCATATTTTAGCAGTTCTGCATTGATACCATATACCCCAGGAGCATTTCTGTTTTTCATACTTGACAGGTGCATATTCCATTTCATGTTAGCTCAAAGGGTCTATCTGAGGGTTGTTGTATTGTGACTTATCTTCACCGATTATAGTTGGGTCATATAGGAGATCTTTATAATATTTTATCCAGTCATCTTTCTTTATTACATTTAGCTCTGCTCTGTCCTTTTCCTCTGATTTTAAATGTTTCATGATCTTGTAAGCCAGATTCTGCCTACCATGGACATCATTTTCAATTGTGCTGATGAAAAGGTGCCATGATTCTTGGTGAGCTTTTTTCACTAATTGCTTTGCGTGGTTCCTTTTTCGTATGTAGTTTTCTTTCTCTCTTGTGTTGATTTCTGAAGTAATTCTTGATAGGCACTTTTCTTTTCCTTTATGGCGTCAGCAATCTCATCGTTCCAAATTTTTAGGCCTTTCTTTTCCTGTGTTTATTCCTTTTACCAATAGCTTCATGCTGCAGTGTTTATAATATTTTCAAGTATTGCTCCACTCTGCGGTAATGTCATCATTGTAAAGGTATATGTGTGTTTATTTTTTTCAGGCATGTTTGATAGAGATTTCTTATGCTTTCTTCTCTTAAGAGATGGACTTTTGTAAATATCTCTGATCATAGATTCCTCATTTTTATGCTGCTTTGTCACAATTTTCTTCCATTGAGCTATAGTTGAGATCTTTGAGACTACCAAGTAGTGATCAGATGATATATCACTGCCTCTGTAAACATGAATATCTCTAATTTGTGGTGCCAATTTTCTGTTCGCTATAACATAATCTATTGGCGATCTTGTGGTGCCATTGCTCCAGGTAAATTTATTTATATCCTTTTTCCTGAAGAAGGTATTCATGATTTTGAAATCGGTTAGTAGTAACAAATTCCCTAAGTTCTTGCCCATTTCTATTGATAGTTTCTTCTCCAAAGCAGCCAACAACATTTGGAATTATCTGTTTTCCTACTCGGGCGTTTAGATCTCCTGCAATTATTATGTAATCATTTTTGTTACATTTATCTAAACTCATTTGAAAAGTTTCATAAAAAGCGTCAGTGTCCTCTGTTCTTCCTTCTTCTGGTGCGCACACTGCTAGTACAGTTAGATGTCCTCTTGGAATTTGAAATCGTGTTTCAAGTATCCTCACTGTAATACGTATAGTGTAAGAGTTTATTTTTCCATTTTGAATCCATTAATAAAGCAACCCCACTGCACGCTCTTTTATTTAAGTCTACTCCACTGTATATTAATGTCTAGTCATAGAGATCTTTTGTCCCTTCTACCCTTCTTTTTGGTTTCCGAAATAACTGCAATATTAACAGTCCTTGCTTTCAGCTCTCTCTCCAATTATGCTTCTTTATTATTTAGTCTTCTCACATGCCATGTACCTAAAATTAGTGTATCCGTTATACCCAATCGTTTTTCCTTATTCTTGCTAGAGTTGTTATAGTGGCCGTCCTGTTGTTTCACTTGAAGCTTTCGAGTAAGAATTTTTCCCCGGTAAGGTTACCAGCCTTTCGCGGGATTGAGATTGACAGGGCTGCTGTCTTATGGTTTGATCACAAACCACCATGCGTACTAACCCCACATGGGGGCTGCTCCTTCTGCCCTTTTCTGGCCATTAGAGACTTTGTCCTTGTTAGCCCGGACATGGGTTACAGCTGTTTGTGAGGAGGTCTTCTTCGCCGGGACTGCCGTAGAGGTCCTCTTCTGGAGTACTTCTTCGTCTGACCCCTCTCCTTCGACCTGTCCGGCAAGGGAGGCCCTACCAGAAGCTGCGCTACCGCCGTCATAGCTCTCAGGGTCATGGGAATACTCAAGCTCCACCAACGTCAAGGTCATGTACTTCCTAGGTGGGGTGTATATCTTTCTTCTGTTAAATTATTCTTGGTCTGATAGGCTATTATTATTATTATAAATATTATTATTCCACTACATCACGACTAAATATGTTTAGAGTTGGTTCAAATAAAATCCACTCCAGGTTGCTACCAGATCTAGGGACTGCCGGTGCCTCTATAATACTTTACGCAAAATGTGGTGGACTGTTCCAAACATCTATAAATTATGCGAAATTCGAACCCTCAACCCTAACAAATAGTGGTTTCGGCTGTTGGTGGGTTGGCAAGGAGGCCTTACCATCCTGAGACAAATGATATTTGTTTGTGACTGCTGCGTTTTTGCTAGCTAGCTCTGTGAGCAGAAATAAAAGATATCTGCTCTTTATTTTTGCGGATGCACTATTTTGTATGTTTTAAACTTACACGGCGGGGCGCTAAGGTTTGACGCAGCGTTCCATTTTCGAACGTTCTCTTGGAGATGTATCTCTTGCCACAAAGAAAAGAATCGCTTTGGCGTATCATAAAGAAGCGATGGCTGTTTCGTATAGCCTATCGAATATTCTTGGAATTTCAACTCTTCAGATGAGTTTTATTTCAGCGAAAGGTTTCCACCCATTCTGCTTGCCCACTGGAGTATTGGAGGTCTACTGAATCTGCCGAGCGAAACATTCCCGGAAAATTCGCCTTTGCACTCAACGAGAATAATGAAAGTCGTGCATTGCCAAGAAGCAAGAGAGAATTTGATGGATTAGTTCCTTCTTCCTCTGAAAAAACTGCTACTTCTCGGTCCATCCCTTCATTGTGCTTCTCTGTTGTGCTCATAAACTCTCGCACAGAAAGGCAGTTACGAGTTGGTGCAGGTTTATAACATTGTCACTATTTTCCGGCACGCACGTCAGTGACTAATACGCCAATAACTTTGATTTATGGTTCTTGAAGATACTCAAACATGGGTAAGACACGCTTCAGCAACATTTATGAAAGGGTTCTAGATCATTATTCAAAGAAATTGAAATTTTGTTCTCTAGAAATTTTGGAAGAGAATTTGTGCTTCTTGTTAACGGCTGAACGGGCTACGCGACGTCTTTCATACAGCTGTTTTTTTTTTCTTTGCGATATTTCTATGTAGAAAATGATGACACAATTGAAGCTAGTTGTGCTAACACACTACAAACTTTCTCGTATTATTTGTATGGATTATTTAATATTATATTCCAACTTGTGTGCTACTAATACCCAACATTCTCTTGAAAATTCATCAGCAAATGAAGCGTGAGAGATTTGAAAAAAATATACCTTTAACCTTTGAAAATTAAAAAGTTACACTTGTACCATAGAATATTGCGTGTAGTGTGTGTCAGTGTGTTAAAATAACAAAATGTTTTAATCAAACATTTGAAGCCTTTTTTGAGAAAATCTTTGTTTACTTATTGTGAAGAATTGTCTCGATATAATTCATAATTTTGCGAAAACTGCTAATATTTTGTAAAAGTAAACTGAAATGATTTGAAGATCTAATATTGAGAAATAAATTGCATTAAGAAAGAAGTATCTTTTGTAGGAGGTCTCTTAAAAAAAAGTTGAAATGTGCGTTTTTCTATATTCCAGAGGTTTTAATTAAAATCGGATTTATGCCATTTTTTCTTGAACCAACTGCTTTATTTGAATAAAAATTATTTAAAGAAAAAAGTGGTGGAGGTTTTAGAAACATTTAGACGCATTTTTTAGATTGTCACGATTTAACTCAAAATTACATGAAAAACTTGATATTTTTTAAATGTACATGACATTATTTGAAGTTCTAATTTGCAGAACAGATTTCATTAAGAAAAAGGTCTATTTTCAATTATGTAATTGAAAGGCGACGAAAAATATTTGAACTGTCGCAATTTTGGAAGATTCAGTAGCTTTACGCAGTAGTTATCAGTATACATTTTTTATTTGCGAAAAATAAAGAAAAAATTTGGAAGTGTTTTTGAGAAACTTTTGAAAATGTCCTTGAGGCTTCATGAAGACTACTCCCAAAAATTAAAAGATACGTTTCACATTCAAGGGGCCGGGACATCAGCCCGGTTGATTGAATAATATCCAGTTCGGTGAAAAACCTGTGTATCATTTTAACTCTAGTGTGAGATAGACAAGCAGCCAAAGGGAGAGACAGATCTTTCTGAGAAAAATATCTATTTTGGTGTCAAAAATGTTCAAAACGTCGATTCTGATTACTTACGTGCACAAGAAAGTAATTTGCATCGTATAGGGGGCGAGAAAATCCACTTTTGGGGCATGAGGTACCCTCAAAACTTTTTTTTGTTTGAAAAATCGGCACTTTTTATGCTGCCTGTGGTAACTTTCTGTATACTACCCAGTATACGAGAAATATAATTTCTTACTGTTAGTATTTCATTCTTAGAATGTATACGTTTCGTATACGGTGTCTGTTGTTATAAAGAAAATGGTAATAATATTCTAACACAGTTTTAGAACAAACAATACGTCGTGACGCTTGAGAGGAACAACGCGCATTTGATTTTTGTCTATGGTCTTGAAATTATTTTATTTCCTTTACTTTCCCTTTCAGTTAATTCTTAGTCTGTTTCTCTTTATTTCGGAGAATGCAGCGAAGCCGGAGCCCCGGTGGTGGCTCTAGCAGTGCATTAAAGACCGCGCAGCCAATGATTAAAAATTCATACGTTATTATTGTATTATTTTACACACACACACAAACACACAGTATAATATGATGTTTTCTTCAATCAACATGAACTCTTCGCTTGGGAGGAACTAGGCTGCATTTACCTGTCTCCTATTCTGTTGTCTCTTTACCCCATTTCCTGTCGTTTCCATTTCCAGGTATTTTTTCGCTTGTTTTCCCTTGCTTTTGTTCTGGAATCATGCGGGGAAGTCGCCTGCAGCGGTGCCTCGGCGCACGTCCTGGCAGTGCATTCTCAAGACCGCGCCGTGGGTTTATCGAGCCGCGCGCGTCTGTGCCTCGACGCCGCCGCCGCCGCCGTCGCCGTCAGCGCGCCAGGCAGACTGTGCATCGTTGAAAAGGCCGTCGCGGCGACGAGACGTCTTCCGCGGGCGGCTGCATATTGAGCCGCGAGGCCCGCCGTGCCATTGTCCGCGAGGGCGACTCATGGAGTGCTCACGTCAGGAGCGTGGCCGATAATACAGTGCTGAACTCGTAGCGCCCAGAACGGGGTGAACGGTGCTATTACTCTGTTATGACGTGGGGTATGAGTTATATTACTAGTCTTTAAAATGTTTTTGGCGTTTGATGCCCTTTTTTAACTTTAATGAAGGGAAATCCATGACATTTTAGACGAAATTTGAAGAAGTGGCTATCGTGCGATAAAGATATTGGATAAATGTTTTATTATGAAATTAATCGTGCATTTGTATAATATTGTGTAGAAGGGTATATGCTTATTACGTGGCTTCTTTAGATTGTTATCGTCATATGAGTCGTAAATTTGCCAATAATTGAAGTGCAATGTTTCATATATTTTTATTTTTGATCATTATCAAAGGCATTTTTCATCTACGTACTCCACAGTGATGTTTTATAAACAATCATGAACTTCTGAAAATAAAATTATCTTTCTCGGTGCCCTTTGTGTCTCTATCGAGAAGCGGAGAACGTAGAAAACTGAAATAATATTTTTTAAATAATTGGCTATGGTAAGGTGCAGATACCATTTCTCTCAGAAAAACACGGTCTGATTGTAGTTTTCTGATTTCTTGATATTAAACAATGTGTGGTTAAGGATTTTTTATCCAGGAATATCTTAATCAACACGTTTTTTCGCGGTGCTGCTGCAGAAAGGCAATTATATGACTTAGCTTAGAGAAATTCTTGAATGCATTTCTGACTTCAACACTCATTTCTTTCCCCTAGGCTTTGTAGTAAATCTCTTTTCCCCTTTGTAAGATTGGTTATTAGCGATGCGGTCAATTACGAATAATAAGCGTCGGAAAGTTTTCGAAAAAATGGAGAGTGACTTTTCCTAACTTCTCCAAACATTTATCAGAGGCGTCACTGCTTTTTAAACAACTGAAGGGGATTTAAGTGTTTAAAGGAGATCGCGTTTGGTGGTCTGTCTTCTTCCGAGGGAACCTTGCCTCTTCAAACGTACACCTGCTTTCGGAATACGAGAATTTGAGAGCCGATTAAGATGGCGCTGCAGTCTAGTGCCTTTGAGAGTCACGCGAAAGCAAGGCTTATCGATTCTCGTCCCCAGAGAGACATGTTCTCTTCGTATTTATGTGTGGAAGAAAATAGCAAGATTCCTATCCACTATTCATGCAGTTTTGTAGCATTCAATCTATAATTTGCCGTTACACGTACGGTAGAAATAGATTCGGTGCATGAAAGTCGAGTACGCGACTGTCTTTTTGAACGACGGCTATTTTTGCTATAAAATGATCAGCCATACAGATCTCATCGGAGTGAGACCGGCTGCGATGGTTTAGAGGCAGTATCGTCGATTCCTGTCCCGCCTTGCTGCCTTGCTGGGTTAGTCTAGTGTTCGAGACCGGACGCTGCGAATTTTCGATATCTACCTAGCTCGATTTCAGCCACTGCCTGGAGGAGAATTTTAGTCGCAAGCTGCTTTGATTGTTAATTTGTCGTGGTTTCTTTTAATAGCAAGCGAATGCCGGAGCGGTACATTCACAAACGGACCATGGACCTTGCGCGATTTTTCCTTCATACTTTTCCGTCCTCTCCTCGTACTCACGCATATTCACTTACGTGCACTTCACTACCATACATGGCAATAGACCAGTCGCTAGCTTAAGATATTGTCCCGACTGGCACGGTGCTCCATTGGCAGAGATACCTGGAGAGGGAACCATAGCAAGCCTATGTGTTAGCGCCGGGTCGTTCCGTATAACATGCATTACACTTAAGAAACTATGTACCTTAGTCGTTGCGCACCCAAAATGATTGTAGTACTCGCTCAACCACTAATGGGTTTTTTAGAGGTTTCTTTTATTTATCGTCAAAAACTGTAAAAACAATATGTGACTTATGTGGAGGAGATACTACAATCTGGATACATTTTTCTCACCTTTCTTGGTTCATTAGTCATCACTTCTTGGGCTTGCTTCTTTTACTGAAGAGTTGTGTAAATCTTTAATAACAGCTTCCTACCTTTGGGCAGTGTCTAATGTGAAACACCCGACCATTTGCTACTGCGATTGTCCTTTTCTATTAAAACAAATATATTATTTCAAAGCAATGTTTAATTAATATCAGTATGAAAATTGGCTGTTTTGAATCGTCCATTCATGTTAGCATAAGTCGAAAAATTCTGCTAAAGATCTTTGGACAACATATTTCATTAACGATAACTCAATATTGTAGTTGTAGGAAGATGCCGATTTTTTTTAATTTTCGAAAAATCGGAGACGAATCGGAATTTGACGAAAATTAAACATGCACCATTTCAAACAGTCTTTTTTACTTTCTCCGAGGAAAAAAATAAGCAAAATAACGAAAACTATTTTGATTTAAGATTACAGAACTTCCACATAAGTTTGACGGCTTGAATAAATACCACCAAATTAACGAAAAAAAACAATTTTATGAGTTTTAAGCATTGATAACATGCTTCAAACGAAAAACCTACCATACGTGTAAAATGAAGAAAACAAATGTTGGTGTAACGGTGTCTCACAGCTATCGCTGTGTTCCCGTACATTGGACGGTTGTGGATGACCTTGTAGATCATGAAGAATGAACCCAATGACGAAGGCGGAACAGACCATTGCTGGGCTTTAACGATAGAGTGGGAAGTGGAAGCGATACGACAAATCGTGCGCTCTCCGTGAGCTGTTATTTAAGGTTAAATTCAGGCTTTAACGATAGAGTGGGAAGTGGAAGCGATAGGACAAATCGTGCGCTCTCCGTGAGCTGTTATTTAAGGTTAAATTCAGGTGTCTGACTGGAACTGACCAGAGGACTGTACTAAATAGACCTTTTACAGCAAATGACTTGTAGAACTTTCATCTAGGCATTGTCATCCACGCAGCCATTAGCTGGTGTCGCAAATCCTGCCAGCGCCGCGACTCGAACACCGCATTTCCTAGTCAACGTAGCTGTGGGTGCGAACTTGCTACTACAATGCTGTTGGAACCAGTTATAAAACATGTCGCGGTGTGACACGAGCCAAATCCTGGTTTGGTTCATGTTCATCTGCGCAAACCCCAACGTGGAGGCTCCATTAAGTAGCCGGCTCGCGAGGTGCCCGCCGAACACGAGGGAGGCGCTGAGGCTCGGCGACTCCACCAAGGCGGTAACTTCCAGTTTGGCCCCGGAGCGCCTTGCGGCTTCGGCCGGCCTTTCATCGCCGCCGGGGTTGACCGGCGGGCGAGGACGCTGATTGCTGCGAGGGCGGGCGCGGGGGCGGGGAGGGAGGCGGAGGGCTCGCGCTCGAGTGGAGCGCCAGCGACAGCGGAGGTGGGAACGGCGGCAGCGGTAATGACGATGGCGGAGCCGAAGGCGGACGCGGGGGCGGGGTGGAGTAGGAGGCGGGGGCGGGGCGGAGGCAGGTGCGGAGGCGGGTGCGGAGGCGGGTGCGGAGGCGGGTGCGGAGGCGGGTGCGGAGGCGGGTGCGGAGGCGGGTGCGGAGGCGGGTGCGGAGGCGGGTGCGGGGGAGGGTGCGGGGGCGGACGCAAGGGCGAGGGCGGGGCGGAGGCGGGGGCGAGGGTGGAGGACGACCGCGGACGCAACGCGCCGTCGGGCTCGCTCGGGTAGGAGGGTAACAAAAGTGGTTGGAACGAAGTCTGCGGCCGAGGCGGGGACAGAGCGGCAGGGGCCGAGGGCGGTCAGGATGAGGGATGATGAAAGATGGAGCCCGGCGCCGATCGTACGATGGACGCCTGCAGGCAACCGAGAAACGATACAGTGACGTGAAGATGGGCTGCAACGATAACCATGACTGTGAGACGGGGGAAGACGAAGGATAGAGTAAACCGTCAGATGCAATAATTCATCAGACTGGGTTGACACCGTGCTAAGTTGGGAAGGGGAGAGGTGCCGAGGGGACAGATGACGGAACGAGCTGCAAAAGATTTCGCGATTGGAACGCAAAGATGGACGAGAAAAAATTAAAAATTAAAATTTGTAGGTTGCAAAACAGAAAGACGCCAGCGATAGCACCGAGAATCAACATTAAGGCAAACGTGAAGCAGGGATATGGAGAATATGTATAACGCGACGAAAAGGAATATTACTTAAGCGAGAGAGTAACGATGGGTGTGAACGTCGAAACGAGATGATAAAGAGTAAAAAAAAGTTAGAACGCCGTTGAAACGAAAGGGATGCCGTCGAGACCTGGAGACAACAAATGAGGTAAATTTGAAACAAAATGGGGACGTTTAGGAGCGATTGTAATGTGCGTAATAGGCAACGCGGAAACAAGAAGTTGGCAGAGTAGAGAGAGAGGACAATAACATATGTGGTTGCGCTGGCAGCGTGAGAGAGTTACGAGCAAGCGGCGAGTGGGCGGGCGAACAATCAAGCAGGCGAGCGAACGACTGAGGAGCGGGTGAGTGGGTGGGTAGCGAGCCACTGAGCGAACGGGTGGGTGAGCGGCGGGCAAACTGGCGGGTGTGCGGGCGGACTGACACGCAACCTAGAAGTCGAGCGGTCGGGGGGAGCTGACACGTGGACGGACATGTGAACGGACCGGTAGGCGCGTGGACAGGCTGGCTGGCTGGCGGGCGGGCGGGCGGGCGGGCGGGCGGGCGGGCGGGCGGAAAGGATGAGAGGTAAATTGGCAAGTCGGCGGGCTCGAATGATTGGGGTTGGGAATGGAGAAGGGACGAGGCGGGTAAAGAGTGGGTGGGCGGGACTCGACGAGCGATCACCGCCGTTCGCCAGCCGGGGGGCGAAGTCAAAGAGTAAGCGATCTGTAACGCGTATTAAAGCACCTTCAACTTGGTTGCTCCACGGAAGAGGAATCGATAGTGAGCGGGCTGCTGATCGGGGGCCGCACTTTTCTCTGCCTCCACCTCCTCCTCCGACCCCGCGCTGACAGCCCGCTCCGATGTGGAGGGCGCGATCCGCGAACGGCGCAAACAGAACCAAAAATCCAAAACCGATATTGGTCTGGTGGGCGCGGCCGTAAGTAAATTCGAAACTGGCGCCCCCATACACCCACACTCAAACACCACCATCAAACTCGCCACTTATCGTTTTGTTCCACAGTGCTCCTCTTTGCCGAAGTTTACAGAACAATCTGGAATTATTTATGATTTGTGTCAAGTATTGTAAAAAAAAGTTTCAGAGACGATGATGAGAAGCTATTAATGATACTAATTACGCTATAATGGAACCATGTTATTATAAGGATTATTAAAAAATCTTGTTAATGAATTTATTAGTTTCGGTACATTTTACACATGCTCATGAATTTTTAAGGTATTTAAATTATTGTATTATTTTAAATATGTAATATAATAACTATAAAACTATTTTATTGATATTAACTCTTGTCTTTTCTTTATCATTTAAATCAGTCATTGACACCACCTTCATTTTTATAAAAATATTTGAATACCTTCAATTCAATTCAATGATGCCTTATTTTACGAGGTGAGACTCTGGCCATCAAGCTTGCTCTTCCGTCTGATCAGGTAGATTTCCCTACGCTCCTTTCACCATATAGAGGAGAAAAGGTATGTTTCGGGCGACGAAACAGGCGATTCAAGTTGGGCATTAAACATCCAAATTATGCCAGTAGTTTTTATATTAAAATGAGTTAACCAAAGTTACCGTATTTTTGCTAAGATCAATTTAAAATATCAGAAATTCTCTATTGGAGGAGAGTATAATATGTTAGTGACGAGATTAGAAATGTGCGTGTGTTAAGAGGAATGTTTTAATTTTCCTCCGTCTCTTCTCTGAAGAACACGCGTCATGAGCTGCGAGGAGGATGTTTTCGCACTTATTTAGTCCAGTGCATCATGAATCTACTTTTGATTCTGAAGTTGCAGCTCCACCAGTGCCGCGATGTTGTGCGAATCTTTTCCAACGACTGCACTCTCCATGTCAGTCGCACCCACACCCCTCTCCAGAACGCGTGCTGCGGAGCGAACTCTGGCTACGTGCGTAGATCGCCGTTTGGCGAGACCTACTGTACTGCGGTCAGCGTGAAAGAGGACCCGGAGCTGTTAATCAATGGAGGGGGCGTGGTCTTTGTATAGTTCAAAACAGGCGACCACAATCCCTGTTGGAAGGTCCTTGCTATAATAATCGTTTCTTCTGTATTTTGATATGCTCGTGGTCTTTGTGTGGTTCAAAAACAGATGACCACAATCCATGTTGGAAGGTCCTTGCTATACTAATCGTTGCTTCTGTATTTTGGCATGCTCCGCGCCTCCTATTTAGGCATATTACTGTTGATATTTTGTTCCACTGTGCTTACTATGGCTGACGTCAAAGACGACGTAACATTACATAAATTGTATCACATTCTTGTGGGTGAATGGGTAATCATGTCTCTTTGTTTTCGACAGCATTTTTTCTCTCTTCACTCTCTCTGTCCCTCTCCCCTCTTCTCTTTCTTCTGTTTCTCTTTCTCCTTCTCTAATCACCCATCTTCCTTTGTGACATGTAATGTTGCACGTTCAGTGAATACGTGGACTGTAAACGTAAGTTGACCAACATAAATAGAGGGCTTGCGGACCAAGGTCGCCAAGTCTGAAGGGCTGTGACTGCCTCAATTCGAAGGGTAGCGGGTTCGAACCACCTCGGGCATTGATGTGTGTGTGTGTGTATTCGTGTTTTCCTTAAGTGTTTTTCCTGCAGTTCTCCCTACAGTTAAAGCAATCACAGTTGTCGCTGTATGACCAAATTGTCAAAAAGCGACCTAAAAAACATAGTTCAGAGAAAAGATACCAGGGAAATCAATATGACTGTGTGTAGGAAATAAATCATGGCAATTAACCCACCCTCGACCGTACACGCGGAAGAATATGTTTTCCTGCTACGCGTCACCCATTCACGAGCGGTGATTCTCAAGTGTTTCGGATCGTCTTTCCTGCTCGAGCGTTCATGGCGTGGCCCTGGGTAGCGATCTCCCTGCTGTCTCTGGGGATCACGACTGCCGAGAAGTTTCGACTTCCCCCTTCTTCGTTCTGTAGAGATACTCGATAGTGGCGCCCCTGGCAGCGCCTTTGTGATGGGGAGAAAGCCAAAGAGGGATGTGGGGGATAACAGTTTAATTACTCGGAGGTTTGATTCCTTCTCATTAAACCGAGAGTTTCGATTTTGCAGAGAATACGTTGACATAACTCGTTCTTTTTAAGTAAGGAATTATTGACATTTTTAAAATTCTCAATGTAACTCCAACGTTAAAGAATCATTATATTGAAATATCCAATAATCATTATTTTACTTTACAGGTGATCATTCAAGAAATCAATTTTATTTCTGAAACTGATCAGAAATCTTAATTTTCATTCAGGTGTAGTAAATCGGGATGTTAATTTGTTGCATGCGAATCTGAATTTACATTTAATGACTAGAAAATATTTTTATGTTTCCCTTTAAACGTTTCGCAATATTCTTAAGAATTTATTCAACGCGCTGAGGGAATCGAGACAATTTTCTGTGTATCGTAATGTTTTGCAGCGGATCCTCGGCCGAAGAGGCAATATGAATGTGACTACCATCCGGTACAATAATACGGGGGACGGATGCTGTGCAGAAAAGAATCGGAGTATCTGACGGGAAACAAATGTAATATCTCTTCCTTTTCCCTGAGGCTGCTTGTGCCCTGAGCATCTGCGCTCTTCTGCAAACGACCGTTCGATAATGGACTTGCCGTGACGCGCACTCTTTACGGCCGCCAGGCGAGCCACTGTACGTCTTCGAGTGCGTAATAGTTCCGGAGAGAGACTTTCGAACTCAGCTTCTATCATTACTCGCAATGGGACAATCATTCGGAGTAACAGTATACTTCCTTTCTAAAAAAAGCTGCTGCCAATTCCAGGCGCACCGTGAAAGAAAAAAATTTACGTGCTGGAAACAGGTGCTTCTGCGATTTGCAGGTGACATTTATTTCAGTGAATTCGTGTCAAATTATCCAAAGATGGGCTAGAGGAAAAATAGTGATGACCAGAGCATATAAATTTGTATGTATGAATGAATACTGGTACGTAAAAGCGCAAACCTGAAAAATATTATCTTATCCAAAAATTTGAAAGCGTCAGAACCTTGGAAAGGATTGTTTAATTCAAGAACTTAAAGATTATTGTGAAAAAAACGTTTATTTAACGTTTATAATGAGCGTACGGTACTGTTTATGAACTTCTCGAAAATTTACGAAATGTGGTCAGAAATATGCTGTGAATCTGTCTCTCATTATTTTCCTTTAATGGAATATGCGTAGTAATACGAATGAGAGTAATGTCTCGGCGGTATAATGTGCTTTAAGTAATGTTCTTGGGGGTGTATTATGTATTGTTTTTGTAATTTTTAAATTCGGAGTGTCTGTGCCTGAAATGATATCGCATATTCTTCGAGTACCTATGGCTATCTCTGACGGTCATACGTGGTCATACACACCAAAATACACAGTTTTCTGAGATCGTATTTACACTTTATTCATTTGCAACCTTTGTAATAAATCGTGGGTAAAGAGTGTCATGTTGTGGGCAGAGTGATATGTCATTAGCGTATGTGATATTCATATCCAAATACCTCTGACAAAATCATTCTAACAATATTGTAATGTGGTTTTTCTTCTGACGTAATTATTTACTAATACATTAACTAATTCATGTAACCAATTAGCGTCGTCGATACCACTGTTCTCAACAACGACATCCTACGAAATAATTCTGTCTCCATCCTCCTCATGTCTCTCCGTACATTCAATTCACCTTGTGCGCGTCGTAACCATCGAAGTAGTCTTTGAAACCCTGAGGCAGGTATCAGGTTTACTGCTCTTCTATGGCGGGTGATGTATTGAGTGCGTGCTTGGCGGGAAACGCGAGTACGTTGTCGCCAGCGTTAACATCATGTAACAAGTAATCTCTAGGGTTCGCAGCCTCTCCTCCTAGCCGACCACCCTTCACACACCCTTTGTTCTTCCCGCTCGCAAAAGATATAGCTCCTCAGTTCGCTATCTCTGATCGTCCGCTGTTTACGGCACTGACTACCTTCGCTTGCCATTTTGTCTTCCAGCGTCAGTTGTATTTGAAAAGAAAGATGAGAGAAGTTTATGATATGGGAAAGGCGGGGATAATTTATGAGGATAATTTTCTGGTTTTATCGAAGCAGCTATTAAGAGACCATGAAGAGTACACTAGAAAATATTATACATTTTTTTTTTACGTAATAAGATCAAGACCAGGGCGGAATTTTACTAATATATGAAAAGACGCTTGGGAAGCAGGGATAATACAACGGAGATAATAAAACAAGAGACTGTATATTCATTTACAATTCTGTGGAGAAAGCAAACACACTGAATTTATACTACACGTCCAAATTTATGTGTCCGAAGAATGATTATGTATTTATTATTTTCTCCCAATATTGTGACCCAGGTAAACTTTTTACAGCAAATACGAACTTGCTACGTAAGCGGATTGCATTACTGACAAATAAAGAAATCGTTGGACCGAGGGAAATTCTACGATTGGGAGAGGAAGTCATATTTACGAATCTTAACATAATTTTCTAAATTACTATTAATAATGATAATGTTCTTAATGTGAAAAAAGCTACATTGCCTCCTAGTTACAAAGGTAGTCAACACTGCTCATTAGTGTCTCATTATAGACCGATTGGCTTCCCATCAGAATAATATTAAAATGTGAGAACAGCGAATTGTCCTCTATTTGCTATATGTGTGGATGAAGAATAACATCGTAGTGTTAGTTGAAAACCAACCACGGCCCCCACGTTGACGTTTTAATTAATTTTTTATCGGAAGTAGACCTGCGAGTAATTATCTGAATCAGGGTTTTTCGGATACGGAGAGTTACAATTTATGATTTTCTCTCCATGACCAGAGCCAGATTTGCTCAGAACCAGCCTTGCCGCTGAAACTCCAGTGGCACTGACCGTGAGGTACTAAGGTTCGGGTACAGACGGGAATTTTCGATACTAGTTAGAGAGCTAGGTCGAATTCAGCTGCTGTGTAGATGAGAATTCTAGTGGTGGATTCCTCTGATTGATATTTTCCGTGGTCTCTCTGATTAATATCAGGCAAATGCCTACGAGGAAACTTAGCAGTGCTTTAAAAAACAAGCCACGTACCGCTTCCTTTCACCTTCCTTCCTCTTCATTCTCCTCGCCTCATACACACTAACGCACTTACTGTAAGTGTAAGTGAAAGTGTGTATTCACACACACTTCGTGGGGTTGCCGGCCAGACTACTTGCAATGTCCCGGTCATAGCGATTTCCGGACACCTCACAAATTAACACTTAATATCCAGCAAAATAATAGTTTCGCAAATGTAATTTGTGGATGAATTCGCAAATGAATATCTGTTTGTAATATTTTGTGCTACAAAGTACGAAGAAATGATGTCTGTGTACGAAGAAGTGATTATCTTGAGTCGTGGTGAATTCCCTGCGGCATATGGACAAGCGTTTAACAAATTATCAGTCGGAAGATCCGAATAGTAACTCTCGGGGTTTGTAGACATAGAAATGTCACCATCTACTCGTACGTAGTTTAAAGAATTTGTGCGCCACATAATAAAGCGACTTGTCCGGAATTGCGCTTGTGCCTTGGGTCGCGCCCTTCCTTCCAAGTGACACATCCCGGGCCGGCAGGGAAGAAAACTCTCCGGGGATTTATCGAGAGCGCGGTTCCATGGTATTCTCGAGAAGGAAAGGGAGGGGCGGACGAATCTGAGCCTTCATGAGACGCCGTTGGAATGCGCACAGCTGGCTCGGGGCGAGTGGGTGGTGGGTGGAGCGGGAGGCGGGGTGCGAGGTGGCAGCGGCGACGCCCGCGGGACTCTGGGACAGGGTGAATTTGGTCGGTGGAGGGAGAGCCGCTGGCAGGGGTGTAGCTGGAGGATGCGATGCCAACGGGAACTGCAGGAGAGACAGAGAAAGGTGCTGGCTACATGAGAAGCAATGGCAAGAGCGAGGATAAGTGCCTACGTCCACAATGGCAGGATTCGTGTCGTTCGGGACAAGTAGTGAAGGCATTTGCATTTTCAACGGCGGGGTTTTTAGCTTGGCGGGAGACACGTGTGGAAGTTTGGATGTTCAACGATTGTTGCGGGAAAACTAACGCAAGATTTGCGGAGGCACCTTCACGAATGGAAGGACTGGTGGGTGCAGGATCCAGTGAGTGCCACGCTCCCAGTAACAGGAATGGTTACCCTCGTGGTATCACTCGTGGCTACCCTAGCTGCCGAGATATTTATGACATTTAAAGCGGAGATGCATAGCCGACCTGTATGGCCGAGGTGGCTGGAGCGGGTGCTGACTGAGCGCCTCGGTCTGTAGGGTCGCGGGTTCGAGTCCCGCCGTGGGCATGTTTGTTTGTCCCTTGTCTTTCATGCGTGTTGCCGCGGAAGACTACAGGCCGTTGTGCGTCCGCTGTGAGTCCGCTGACCACAGGCCGAGGAGCCCGTAAATGTGTCTACTGTAAAAGGTTAATATGCGTCCCCATGAGGAACATGGTGGGTAACTGGAGCGGATAGTCGAAATCGACATCCCCAAAACCGGAAATATGCCCCGAAAGAAAAAAAAAAGCGGCGTTACATACGGGAAGGGCATGCCGCCACGCTCACCGAGCGCGAGCCTGAGTCGGTGAGTGTGGCGGCAAGAGTGGGAAGAATGATAACAGCGATGTCAGCGATGTTTGCGGTGTCGATGACAGGAATGGGTGCCGTTTGATTGTCTGCAGTCCAAAGAAGGTGAGACTGAAGCACTGAGGGGTACGCACGCTCGTCCATACACCACCGAGCGCGACTCGCGAGCCTGAGTCGAACCGGTTGCAAATCTGGCTCCACCGCTACCTGCTCCGTGATGGAAACAATGCAGCTTGTAGCGGCGGCGACAGATTTACATGATAATGAACTGCACGAGCCACGCGCTCCTGTTTGACAATCCTTGACCGGCTGTACGTAAGGGAACGGCAGACATGTTGGGATTAAATACATGTTAGGAAGTTGGCGGCTGTATCAGGGGCTTGTGACGGCGAGCACGATTGTTGTGGGGAGGACCGGGGCGAGATTGAGGGCAGCAGCGGAGGAGCCTTGCGAAAAGCTGAGGAGGAGGAGGAGGAGGAGAGGTGGCTCCGTTGGTGGCAACGGCATTGGCAGTGGCTAAGACCCCGGCAAGGGGACTGCGGTGGAGAGGCTGCGGGGACAATGCGTTCGCCTTCTTGGCACACGCGGAGGGGGCCTAGAGAATGGCGACTTTATTTCCACGTCGCCGATATTACTTCCAACATTCCGACTCATAGGCGTGGTTCTGGCGTAGTATTTCTTCGTCTTTCGAACAACCTAATATTTCAAGGCATGCGACCTCTTAATGGAAAGGGAAAAATACAAACCAAATAAAGTGATATTCTTTCTAGAATGCTTGAATGGGAGAAAACTGAAGTCTCACGAAATTAATTGAGTTACATGAAGAATCAAGATTACTCGGTCTTAATTCGTTTTTAAATGTGATTAAGGAAGAAATTAAACAACTCCTCATCCCAAGCTAAAGTATAATTTTTCCTGCCGGGATTAAAGTAGCATTTGTAGTATTGGCATGGCAAAAGTATCCACGCAGTTTTAAAAATGTTGTGTAAACAAAGCTGGTACTTCACTGCTTCTGCATTCGCCTGCTATTGATTGGGGAAACCACGGAACTCCTGACACAGAAGAATTCGACCTATCGATCTTACGTTGGATCGAAAATTTGCTACCGTCGGCAGACGAACCTTAGGACCTCTCACTCAAAGACACTGCAGTGGCAACAGTTGTTGTCCTGAGCTATCTCAGCCGATTGTTAAGGTAGTAATGTTACTCATTTATTTCAAAGAAAGCATATTTTTGCCTTCGAAAAGGAGTGTTGTAATGAAGTCATAATGCAACCAACACAATAATAAATCCATTAGAGCGTTAGTATATTAATGAAGCTTTTTATAGTATCCATATGAGTGCCCTAATCCAACATTATGGAATGGAGATAGATAAAATACCTAAAGAAACGTAGAACATCGTATATGTGATGCTTCATATCTGCTTTATTTATTTATTTACGTCAAAAACAGTTTAAAACTGTGTGTGGCGAGCTATGGGGAAAGTTAAATTTGTGCACGTTTTCATAATTCTGTGATCTCTATCTTAAACCATATTCTAGTCGAATTTTGAATACAGAAAAAAGAGCGGTTTTTTTTTCAAGTTTTGTTGAGAAAATATTCGCTCCTATATAATAAAATATATTTTCAAAGGTAAATTAGCTATAAATTTGTGCCCTTAACGCTCATCATATTCTTCAAGAAAGAATAATACTTTTTGCCGCGACAATATGGAAAACGATAATTTTAATAACTATATTTCCCACTGAAATTCAGAAGACGTGCACAAATAATGAAGTTACATTTATGTCTGCTCACACTATCAACCAATCACTCACATTCGTTCTGGAGTATATCGATTGTCGTGGTTGTTAGTTACACGGTATGTCCTTTTCGGCATAATTATGTTCTCGTTTTTATAACGACACAAAATTGGAGGCGCTTCATCACTACTTTCTCGTGTTTTTGTAACATTAACCCAATATTTACCCGGCAAAGTGGCTCAGGGCGTAGAGCGCTGACTTCGTATTCGGGGGGGCCTGGGTTCAATCTCCGTGCCGGTCATCCTGACCGGGGTTTTCGTGGTCTGTCGGTCATCCAGGCGAATGCTGTAATGGTTCTCCTGAAAGGCGGCGATCGACCCACGACCGCGACCAACCCGCGAAACCGACGTCGCTAACCGAATTCGGTAACTACGTGAAGTCACGAAGGTTAAGCGAATTCGAGATATCGCAGATTCCTGGTTGGGTGACCGACTAGAAACCCGTGGATCTAACGGTGCCGAGACAAATTGCCTTTTACGGGACATAGGATTGCTAAATACAAATACAAGCCTAATATTTCATGTACGCAACTAATAAACCAACCCAAAAACTGCCTACAACAATCGATTCACGGAGTCTAAAAAACATACAAATCTTTGATTTTTGAAAAATTCAAAATTTATGTATGAAAATGGCTTTTGTTCAGTAAAGTAGGTATATTTATTTCGAATCTCCCGCGCTTCGTTTAGTAAGGGTTTTTAAGCGATTGTTTATTGTGATTTTACTTAAATTATCGTAAACTCTTAAACATATTTTTCTTTTTGTTTCAGGTGAGTAAACTGAGAAACTCAAGAAGAAAGGTTTCTTAAACCATATGTAAGTAAGTACGATAAATTTAGTTTTATCAACTAACGCACCTCGTTTAATGAAATTATTTTTGACGCAAAAATATGAAGTGATGCGGGTAATCTTAAATGTTGTTACATAATTTTAGTATTTCTTTCAGATTAAATCACCGCACACTTCAAATACCTTTAATTCTTGATAGAGATCATTTTAAATCATTAAAATGCTGTAACTACACCAAATGTTTGAACTCATATTAAATATTGAGCACACATGTGAAGTTTTCAGAAAATAGCTCATGCTCCAGGACATGCCAAATTAATAGTTGAGTGTTGTGGTTCGTTGGCACTTCAATGATGCAAGAAGTGCGTAACATTGCATCTCCCAACTATGCAGTCATTCAGCACTCGTGGCCCATATGACGCGTTTGGACCTTTAGTTAGAATTTTGAAAGGTGTCAGAGAGGGTGTATTCTATTATGCTCTAAATGTGACACGAAAATTCGCATATAAGGACTTTTTATTATAGGATTTTAGGGTAATAATACGAGACAATCCGTCATTGTATTTACGTATGTAGTACAATTTTGTTATTTACTATATTACTGTGTTATTTACTCTATCTGGTACGTTCGTATCACGCCGTCGTTTCAGTCATGTGACTGGTTACGATTCGTTCGCTGACCGGGCGAAAACTCACCCTCCGTAATGAAATAGTTGCATCATGCCCTTTCTTCAGTTCGAGCATTTTCCACTCCGACCACCCTTTAGAATGCTCGCGCGCTATCTATGAGAGACGGGCTTCAACGCGAGGTGTGCACGAATGGAATCCCTAGTGATTCGCTGTCTCCTTTTAACGGTAGGGATCGTTCGCCGCGTTCACCGACATTGCCGGAACGATGCAGGTGAATCACGCTGAGAACGGTAGATGGCAGCACGCTCGGTTTCTGCATCGCCTCCGTACGATCGCGCCAATAACTACGGATGACTTTGACGTTAACTGAGAATGATTACATGTTATTCAGTATTCAATCCAGCAAATTTCTTCCGAGTTGCCTGTTGTTGTAATAAAATATTCTGGACATATTTTATAAATTTCGAAAAACTGTCTGCGAAGAACGTGGGTAATATTAAAATAAAAGATTTTTCTTAAATCTTCAAAATATATATAAAAAAATACATTTTTGAAGTCGAAAACAAAGAAAAGAACGGCCAATTTATTTCATTTGTTATTTATTTATTGAATTTTTTGAAATGCGGAAAAAGCAGAGGGCAAAATAACCTTATATTTAACCTGTTTTTGATATCAATTTTTTACCGGTATCAGAAGTTGATTGACAGAAGATTTTTTTCAGACTTTGTATTAGTCTATTTCATTCTAGATATAAAAGTGAATAAAATTTAACGTTTTGAATGTCATATTTATTCCTGGTGAATCTGAAATATAAAATCACAATTGATGCAAAATTTAACTAGTGTCCTAGTTTAAAATTAATTGCAAAATTATGAACTTATTTCCAAACTGACGTATCGTCATTTCGATTTTTTTTCTAGTTTTACTTATCAGTATATATTTTGAAATGTTTGCGTAACATAATATTAATATTGTATCCAAGAATTCCATTGCTTGTACGTTAAGCTATATCTGAAAACCTTTCAATCGTATCTTGAGCTATAAAGGTGAATTTGAATACTTCCCCTGCCTGAAAAATTGTTTTATGGAGATATGTCACTTAGGAAATAAGGTCATTTATTTGAATGTAATTTTGCGTACATTCTATCTTTCTTTAAATTTTTGCTTCATCCTTGTGCACTCTGTATTTAGTTACTATATATGCCTAAAACGGACCCTAAGTATTAAGCAGAAACCCTCTGAGCGTTGTGATTGTCCTCTATAAACTGTCTTCTTTTCGACAGTTATATTTGTGCTTATTCACGCATCGTCTCCTATATTATTTCAGTAGTAAATCTTCCCTTTGCGGCTCTCATACGCAACCAAACTTTTAAATGAGGTCTCTAAAGAAAGAGAATTTCACAAAGACGTGATTAATTGCACATTGGCTTGAAAATTATGAAGGACTTGTTTAAAAATGCATCTAAATATTCATGTAAAATGCAACCCGCAACGCATGTCCAGATTTTTGAATCTATATCGTTTAATAACTCCTAAACGAAGCGTTCTAGGACCTAAAAAAAATCAAACCAAAGGCCTCAATGAGACGTTCCTCACACCGTAATCTACAGGATGATATCTTCTTGACCATTCGATTACATTTCTGATGGTTTGACGCTTGTCGATTCTACCCCACCTGTTCAGAGCCTGTAGAATCTGCAACTGTGAAATTACTAATTACTTGATATTCTATGCGATTGAATTACACGGGCGTACCTCCTTGCTCGATAATAAAGTTATATTACAATACTTTGTATTTACAAGGGTGTGTTATATTGTTAACAATTTCAAGGTGACATATAGAACGAGTGACGGAGGATAAGATGATCCTGAAGAAAAATATATATTACAGGCTTAATAAGGAAATGGAAAAATAAGGAAGCGAGTGGAGTATAGCATGCGAGTGTTCTCGCACGGGTACGTTAGTTTTATATATTTGCACTATTCCTTAATCAGCGATGTTGCTCCAGGTGCACATATATATTTATCGGCCAATGAACTCTCATTAATGATTCATAGCTTGCTATTGATTAGTACGTGTGGTAAGCTGTTGTTGCGAATGCGATCAGAGAAACGCAAATACAAGATAAATATTTTGACACATGTGGAACGGTAATGTCGGAAAGTGAATTATTGAACATGATTTTAATTCAAACTCTCGTCCATCAGAATAAGCAAATACTGTCATAAAACTATGATTAAGGATGTTTTCCGATCTATTTAGCCCCAAGCTAGGAAAGAAACTAACTCCCTTTACGGAATATTTACAATTACGCATAAATAGTATGTATAAAACATTGGTATTCATTAGTTAAATATGCTATTAGGTTTTAGAATCGAACCGTCATATCAAAGAAAACTTAATTATGGTAGAAGTGTGCATTTTGTCGTGTTTTATGCAGAAATCGTACGTACGTGAGAATGATAAAAACGATTACATGTCCCTGCACTTTCTCGTCATTTCATCAAATTGTAATTGCTTCACAGATTCACTATACTGTATTTTTGCACAACGTGTCTTTGCTCTCTATGAGCTTGTATTTAAACGTGAATGCTTTGAACTTCAGACGACATAAAATGGCCGTTGCGTGCGTATTGTACACAATTAAATATATTATGTAATCATCAACAGTTGTAGATCTCTTAGTTTCAGCATCTACTGGTTTAGTGCGCGCTCCAACAAAATCGTCCAGATATTTTATTGAATTCAATGTAATGTTTGTTTTATTCCCTTCGTTTTGTGTATGTAACGCAAATACGATCATCCTTCCCGAGTATATAATACATAAACTAATGGTACTATAACAGCACATACTTTCTCGCGTTATTGGAAACAGCTATTGCAATTTTCGAAAAAACGAACATTATCCGAAAATAGCACTAGCACCATATATATTTTACCGTCTTTTATTACATAAGTGAAGAAAATTTAAAGAAAAAAATTTGGTGCAGTTTTTGAGAATTTTGTTGTTTCCATTTTCAAGCCCAAATTATGTAAAAACTACTAGTTTCTTCAAAAAAAAAGTACATGACATTTTTTAATGTGCTAATGTACAAAAGAGTGCCTGAGGCAAAAATCTCTGTCTTCAATTTTGTAGTTTAATTTTTTTCAATATTCCAAAAATCGGGGATATCAACGAAAATTAGACCTGCACCATTCACTTAAAAGCTCTTTGCACTATTCAACAGCAAAATTTAATCACATTTGGAGCGATTTTTTTTAATGTCCGAGGGGCTTTACGTACAGTACCCCTCCAAATTAAAATATCGGTTTCAAATTGCAAAGGTCGCGACATCAGCCAGATCAATTGGGGAATATCAATTTTGGAGAATATCGGCTGAACGGTTTAGGCGCTAGCGTTGACCACAAATGGGCTGACAGACGGACGTTTTGCCTTCAATCGATTTTTCAGTATCAAGAACCAACAAAACACGAATTCTGGCTACACCACATGTTAGAGAATTTTTTTTTCTATATATAGCCACTAGATTTATCCACTTTTTCGTTACCAGGGCTCGCCAATAAGAGTTTTTCTGGCGCAAATTCGCCATTTTCTGGCGTACGATTACATAACTTTCTCTTCTTAAGAAGTTCCTTCTTAAGGGCGAGAAAGTAAAAATAAATAACGTAATGCTGAAACACACTTTACGTTTAGTGCTTTTTTTCGTCTGAATAATTGATGTTTTCGTTATTTTCCGAGTGAAACAAATAATCTTATATTAAATATCTTTGCGTTTGATGCTAGTAGAGAAGAGAGATAATAATTTTATCTACATTTACGCACTTTTTAATGTAATAATAATCACTATTGTTTTCCAGTGAATAGCTAACCGAAAAAATATGATTTTTAACACCTCTTTTCTATATCATCTTTAAAAGGAGAACTGCGTTTTCCAACAATGTTTCAGTATGCTTCTGCGTTGAAAATATGTTTTTTGACGTCATTGCCTATTCGTCCATGGAATTCTCACATTCTCGTGCACAAGAAAAGAAAAACAACTCAAAATTCGTAATAATTTAGTGAAATGAAATCTGTTGAAGATGCGGTCTAAGTTTACTAGTCCAAGTGTCAACGGTTGTTCACGAGACAGTCCAGTCAGAGTAAAACGAAACTAAAATGATCCGCACTGATTAAATGCATGACAATTTTTGAGGCATGAGTTTTTTTCTGTGCATCGGCGATAATATGTTATGCAGTCTAAGTATGTTATAATGTATTAATATTTTATTACATTCTCGCTGCAGAGTAGAGAGAAAGTATTGTAATGTTGCGCGCATAAACGGAGAATTTTCGGCAGAAAAAACTCTTTTACAGGGCCCTGGTCACGAAAAAGTGGATAAACCCAGTTACTAAATTTAGAAAAGAAATCCTCTAACATGTGGTGTAGGCAAAATCCATATTTTGTGGATCCTTGATACCGAAAAATCAAATGACGGGAAAACGTTTGTCTGTCTGTCCGTCCGTCCGTCCGAATTAGCTAGCGGCTAAGCCGTACAGCCGATTTTCTCCAAAGTTGATATTTCCCAATCGATCTTGTTGATATCGCAACACCTTGAATTTGAAACCGATATTTTAATTTTGGGAGGTACTTTACATGAAGCCCTAAGACATTTCCCAAATTTTAAAAAAAAAATGGCTCCATTGTTTTTTATTAAATTTTGTTGTTGGGTAGTGTGAGGGACGTTTAAAAAAATGGTGCAGGTCTCATTTTCGTTGAAAACTCTAATTTTTCGAAAATTGTAAAAATTCGAAATTTTTTCGGCGTCTTCCTACAATTACAAATATGAAGATAGAGATTTTTTCCATTAATGAAATCTGTTCCTGAAAGATAGATTTTGAAATAAGATAATTATCAATTTTTCGAAACTTTGAGTACTTTTCGCGTAATTTTGCGTGAAATTACGGGCGATAAAGTACGTGCTGTTTTAGCACCAGTAGTTGTCAATTTGTAATTGTATTCTATGAATAAGATAACATTTCTCAGTAGCTTCATTGTACCGCTCTTATATAGGTATAGGAAGTTGTCTGGCCCGAGATTAGGCTAAAGGTCTCGAGAACTCATATTGTTCTAAAGAAAGATTCTTCCATGATTCGGCCTGTGGTATTATATACGAATTATCACCATTGCAGCTTTTATGAGAGTATTGAGCGTCATATGTGAGCGCTATTCAAACATCCAAATTCTTCATAATTTTTATTTGACAGCCGGGTTATTATTGTTTGGAGAACTCAGTGAATGCATGGCTATGCATTCACTGAATGCATGCTTTTGCAATATAGGTTGTAGATATGAAGTAGGAAATAAAATCACAAAAGGGTCCTAAATATAATTAGGTACTAAAATAAATCCGGTGTAATTTCACGGCGTTGAAACTCAAATTGCTCTGAGCCGTGTGCCGAGTGTCAATGCCGTACATCTCTAATTCCGTCGGCACTTCTTTATATTTACGCGTGAAAAAATAACACTTTTTGCTTTCGTATTTCAGCTCCATTTAACAAATAACAGATGAGATTTATCTTAGGTCTTCTCAAAATACTCCAAGCTCCACGATTTCACGCCTTCCTGAAGACATTTTCTGAAAGTCTTGATGCACATCAAGATGCACAGTCGAACCAATTTACAGTTACTTAACTCAAAACGAAAAACTATGCTATGTATATAGAAACTAATGTGGATATCAAGTATTCTTACAATAACCTGTATTGTTTTTAGTATCGTTATTAGGCCTTTAAACAACAAATAACAGTCGCGGCTGACGTTTGTAGCCAACCGTTTCTGTTATTTGTGATATCGGCAATATGCCGTTCAATGTTTTAAAGACAGAAATCAAATAAACAACAAATATAGTGCTCCAGGAAAGCCCCTCCGTAATGATATCTTTGTGACGAGTGTTGGTTATATATTTTATATTATGTTGATTGTATTGTTAACAATCTTAACAGACCCTGGAAGTGTTTGTCCCCTTCACTTGTTTCCTTGTGATCTGGTTGCTACCAACATAAATGCAATATTTAGTAGGAGTGTCTGACTTGGCTGGGTGCGAAGAGACTTTCCTGGCACACTGTACCATTTCTTGAAATAATTGTACTCATAAGTCATCTTTACCTATAAAGAAAAATATATTTAATGTAACAATTATACATAATCCATTAGTTAACATGTCTACAGTTCAAAAAGTCTAATATACCTGTAACAAGTATTGTATTTGAACTTCACTGTGCTGAGCTCTCCTTTTGCAAGTCATGATAGGAGTATGATGATATTTTACTAGCAATACTACAAAATCAAATGTGTAGTTCGTGTACTGATGCATATAGGTTTTCTATTACTTGGGAGCAAACATTTCTAATTTTCGAATGTTGCTAACCACATTTTGTTGGTACTGCTCTTCATAATTCAATTATTTATTTTAAATGGTGGGGAAAGAATTATTGAGGTTAAAAAAAACGTGATCAGATTATACTTTTCCCCCATACCTCGCATACAGGTTTTACTGATTTCTTGACGAAAATAAATCGAATGAATTTCGTTTATTTCGATTGTTCATAACAAATAACAGACTTAAATCTTCAACGGTCGCCGGGTATTAAGAGTGCGATAAGTCGATGTAACTACACAATTACGAAAACTAATATAATACCACTTTCAGTAGCCGTGAGTGTAAGGCGTTTTGTTGAATGGTCGGCACAGGGAGAAGGAACCGAATGACAACGCGGCAAAACGTGTGCGGACAAGACTCGAGATTTATGGAGATGCCTTGCCGAACAGGCGTATAGATACCATCTCGGGAAGTTTCGAGAGTTTGCTTTGAAATTCCCCGTCCTTACTGTATCATCCTTACATCCATCTGTACACAAAAATGTTCATCCCATTTAGGGAAAAGCAAAAATTGGCAATTGAGCACCTTTCAAACAAGAAAATAGATAGGAACGCAATAGTCGGCGAGAAATCTGAATCTGTGAACAGTGTCCGAAATGTCATTGCTTCAATGAAAATATCCAAGCTTAATCAATTCTTCTATTACGTGAAAATATACTGATTAAAAATTACCTTCAAAGTTCATTTCGGAACCACAAAATGTGCAGAAATGTATTGTTTTGGTGGATTGTTTTTAGCCGAAAATTCATGAAATACGTATGATAACGTATAAAAAATGAAAGTAGGTGCTTAGCAGTATTTTTAGACTGCGACTGGATAGTGATGAATCCCATACTAATGTCTGAACTTAGACGAGGGAGGGGACATATCCCTTTCTGTCCTCCCCTTTCCGGGGCAGGTCATCACGTTGGTGTGTGCTTTGCCTTCCACTGTATGACGGTTAGTGGGGACATTATTCGAAGCGATTGGTGATGATTAGGGGGCGGATGACCTAAAACATTGCCAAAAATGATCAATAAAATGCTCTTAAAATGTTTTTTTTTAAACGCCATAAAAACAAAGAAAAGTCACGTCAAGCATGTGTTCAAAAACCAGTTCAAAGTCAAGCAGTTGGGTATGTTACTAATGTAATCGAAGCTTCTTCCTTTCGTTCGAGTGAATTCATGTTGCAAACTTTTGGTTTGGAATGTTCTTTAACAGAAAAAAATTGTCTTTAGTTATCGTGAAATTGGTCGAACCGACAATGACAAGGAACCTCATATTACATTCTTACAACGGCTCACATTTCAATTTCTGAGCGAAGGAGTCCAATAGGTTATTCAAGAAGTCTGTGGAGGACCTTTTGTTGCATATCGTAAATAGTATTTAAAGCAAGTACCATTAAAATTATATTAAAAATCCATGAAATCAACGAAAAAGGCTTTACAAATAACGAGAAAAGAAAAAAAATTACTTATTATTCAAAATGAACGAAAAATTTAAAAAAAGCGTATAAAAATGGTCCATTTAGTTTAGTTATAACGTAAAAGTAATGTCTTTGCTAAAAAGCATTGTTCTAAAGTGAAAAGAAAAAAATATTTCATTGAAACCCTCCTCCTCGTGATGGTAGATGAAAAATTATGAAAGTTGTGTCGTTCAGATAAGATACGTGATGGATGAGAAATCGTGCAGCTGTAATCACATGATGAAAACATGCATGCTTTACAATGTTCTTTGAATTCGCTTCCTTACACTCCTTACCCCTCGACGGTGCTCGAACCTCTGCGACATCGAGGCCTGCGACTGGGTATTGTGCTTTGATTTTTTAAAGATGTGGCGTTCCCTTAGACAGAATGAGCGACCAACACAACCGAGGCGAACCAGCCAACGGCTCTTCACGTGCAATCGCTCCGAATATCGACGAAGTGGAATTATCGATCACAGCCAAGGGGCGTTGAACCCGGGGCTTCTCTGCGCAATCTCGCGCGCACAGATTTGCCGCAGAGATCTGCGTCACCAACCCTCCTTTCCTCTGGCCGCGCCGACGAGAGCCCGGCTTTGCCCCGTTCAACGCCCCGAGCCCCTTCGGGCTGGAACGGAGCGACCTATTCGTTCATTGCCTTTTTAAATTCCATTTGAGCGCCCTAATTAGATAGCCCATTAAAATGTATAAGAAAATTTACATGTTGATAAATCCTCGCGCAATGCACTAGGGGAGGAGGCGGCGGCGGCGGCGTCAACGACGATGGCGTCGTGATGGGGAAGGATGGTAACGGTGATGGTGGCGACCGTCGAGAGCTGAAGGGAGATTTTGGCTTCCTCTCGCGCTTTGCCATCCTGCATTTTACTTTTGCTTCGTTGCATTCTCGAGTATCTCTTTACCGCACTTTTTTCTGAAGGCCTCTATAGCCCTTCTGCAACCTGTATGACGCGCTCCTGTTTCGTCGTAATCTTCTCTTTGCTATTTTTGGATTTTTTCTCCTATTCTTGTTCTCTTTCGCCCTTTATTTCACATGCTTTCCGGTTCTCGTAATTTCCTCCTTCCTCGTGTGTTCCTTTACTCCTTGTTTTCTTTTCTCTCCTTGTTATTCCCTTTCTCATCGTGCAACCGTTACATTTTCTCATGTGTTTTCAGAGGACTAGAGTGGCAAGTCGTGGCACTTCCCAACCTCGGCAGACATGAGCGACGACTCGTCGCCTTTGTCGCCGCCCTCAGCCTCGCTCGCGATTCGGTTTCGAGTCGCACCACGCGGCTCCTACCTCCTCATTCCACCCCTCGCCTCCTTCGCCTCTGCGCTCCCCCTCCCTCCTCCCCCGCGAATCTGGCCCCGTTGCCACCGTCACTTCCCGATCTGCCCCGCCGAGCCCTCGCCGCCCCCGTTGCCTCGTCCCTCCCACGAAGCGGTCGCGCGCTGATGTTCGGGCGAGGTCGCGCATACGGGATGAGTCGCAGTCGCAGGGGCGTGCCAGAGCCACGGCTTCGCGCGGGGGGAGGGGAAGGGCTGCTGGCGCGGCAGGCTGATGAAAAATTCAGTTGGTTACGAGCTACATGAAACGTGCGTTACCCAGAGTTAGGCTAGCCCTTAGGAGGTCGCGGATATCGTTGTTCGAAGCGCGTCGCTGTCCTCATTTACCACTCCGCACGAGGACCTCGTGTTGTACGAGCGCGTTTACAGCGTTTGGGGGCGCCGCGGTGGCAGTGCAGTGGTCTCGTGACACCAGGCTCGGATTACGTGGTAAACGGTGACAGCAGATAATTCAGGGTTGCGAACACTAAAATATGTATTGGGGACCTTTTGGATCGTTTGAGTAAAATATTGTTAGTCTAATGCCGTCTGTTAAATACTTCTTGTCCTTACATACTACACATATATATATATATATATATATATATATATATATATATATGTGTGTGTGTGTGTGTGTGTATATATATATATATATGTACATGCTAAATATTACTTGTCCTTACATCATTGTTCCTGCTCTTGCTAAAAAAGCTATTAATTTATTTCTCTTCTCCTTCCTCTTTTTTTATCTACAGTAATTTCTGCTGCTTATCCTCACAAGCAAGTGAACGTTTGGTGGACCCATCAAGTTACATTTAGTGACACAATTTACTGAAATCACTAGTCAAAATAAATATTATTCCAAATTAGATTTGGAATATCTTCTAAGGAAGGAAAGATTGGAAGGTGTCGCAGTTTTGGGGTTATTCCAACGATATCTAAGCTGTAATAGGTACGCTGATATTTTTCTGGTCCATTTCGAAGTGTACAATGATTAAGACACTTTTTCTAGATTGCGTGAAGATGATCCATCGGAATACATTCTTCTTAGCTTACAAAGATATCACTATGTGTTAGGTAAAACGTCCGTAGACACATCTTGTACAAAAAGACATCGAAGACTGGCGCAAAGATGCTCAAGGTGATATTCGAACTCTCAACACATTCCACCGTTGCACTTACGATGTTTCCGCCGTAGCTGTCTCATTTATTCGGGTCTGTATTAAATGATCATTTTGTTACCAAAGTATCTACAATTTTCTGCAGGGTTATCATCTTTTCACTCTGACCCAGAAAGCAAACCTCGGCTCTTCCGGTGGAATTCGTTGATGATATCATCATTCATATCATCGTCTTCATCTATTCACTAATCGCCTCTTGTAGAGCGTTAACCGTCAGGTTAAAAAATAATAAGTCATATCCGAATGTTCAAATAGGCATTTAAAGTTGGGGCGAGTATTATGGGCACGTAACCCATAAATTATGGTTGGCTGGAAATTATTTTTATGTTTCCCCAAAACTCTGATAATGAAGTAATGCCATAAGGATAGCGCACTCTTACCTGTATACAATCATCTGATCAGACAATAGTTTATGCGTATTACCTGATTTACGAATCAGTAGTTTTGTCAAAAATGACTTACTTAAGGACGGGAATATATTTTCAGCAAACGCCGATGTCTATAAGTATAACACACGACGTAGTAATCATATTCACCAGGTGGCAGTATCAACAGCTCACTACAAAAAAATTCACATACAATTCATGTACATTACTCTACAACACTTTGCCAGAAGACATTAAACGATTAAATTCAATAGAAAAGTTTAAGTCCCAAGTAAAATCTTTTCTGCTGCATAACTGTTTCTATACAATTCGAGACTATACCGAGCATCAAAAAGGAAAGTAGAATTAATTTTAACAATGATAGTTAATGTAATTATTTATCATTTGGACTGTATAATTCTAAAGAACCTGTAACAAGTATTGTACCACAGTTTCTGGGTTGATGGCCCCCATCTCGATCAGGTTTTTCGTCCAGTTTCCCTGATCCTTGAGCAAATGCTGAGATGGTCCCTTGTTTTGCTTCTGGACATAAATGTAACTTCATTATTTGTGCACGTCTTCTGAATTTCAGTAGGAAATATAGTTATTCAAATTATCGTTTTTCATATTATCGCGGCAAAAAGTATTATTCTTTCATGAAGAACATGAGGGTTCAGGGCAGAAATTTATAGCTAATTTACCTTTGAAAATATATTTTATTATATAGGAGCGAATATTTTGTCAACAAAACTCGAAAAAAACTCTCTTTTCTGTATTCAAAATTCGACTAGAATATGGTTTAGGATAGAGACCACAGAATTATGAAAACGTGCACAAAATTCACTTCTCCCCATAGCTCGTCATACGCAGTTTTTAACTGTTTTTGACGTAAATAAATAAATAAATAAAAAAATAATAAAAAAAACCTATTTAGGAATAATTACGCGTTTTATTATTTCTGCAACATAATATCGAGCTATGACAAGGTTTTCTCGGGAGTGCACCCCTTGACCCCAATCAAATTCTCCACGATTCTCTTCCATTCTTTTCACTCAAAAGGATGACCGTTCGGGTTTGCAGGCGTGGGTGTCACTCATGCCCGACTGCGTCACCGCTCCGTCGTCTGGCCCTGCACCCGCCCCGGCTTCCGGCCTCGTTCCTTTCTTGCGCTCTTCGCGTCGCGTCCTCTTCTCCTCCTCCGCCTCACTTCGCCGCCCTGGGCGCGCATCCTCCCCCGTAGAGAGCGTCGCCCCGCCTTTAATTGGCCCAGGCGCCAAGGGCGGCGGCGGCGGCGGCGGCGGCGGCGCTGGTGGCGCGAGGGCTCCGGCCCGGGGCCCCCGAGCTCTCCAACAATGATAAATGAACACGCGCGCCAAAAATACGCCGGGGATGACTGACAGCGCCTAGTTAGCGTGTAAATTAGCGCCCGACCGAGAGAAAAACAACACGGAACGTGAAAAATTACGATTGGCCTCCGCATAAAATTGGCAATGAATGAAATAAATTACTGCGGGCTCGACGCCGCGTTCGGTTTAAATGGCGTCAATGCACATGCGGGCGCGGCTGCGCTTTCCGACGGTTTCGTAGGGCTTGTGACCGGGAGCCGTACAGTCCAACTGCGAAATTGCTCTATTCGGAATAGCAGACGTATGGGTTGTAATTGTAATTGCCGTGCCCTGGATTTTAAATGACGGGCTTTTTTGTTATGTCTCACTCTGTTTGCCTACCCATCAAAGGCAACTGTTGTTCAGTCGATGGAGTTGCCGCTCCGATGATTTGGGTTCTAATTTGGGGTGGTTCGTGATAGCCCTTAACGTTCCTCTAATTGACTCACTTCGTTTTCAGTGTGATATTGACATTACATACAGAGTACGTGCCGACATTACCTGCTCAGAGTCGCATGTTACAGTTGCAGTATTTCGCAATATAATTTAGGAAAATTGGGTTTTGGGGCTGCCTCGGTGGCGTGGGTATGCCGCTCTGTCCACATTTACGGAAAGGAGGGTGCGTTTCGATTCCCGGTGGGGTGGCATGGGTGTTTCCCTTTAGAGTAGTTGGCTTCTTATATCATTACGCAGCTATACTGGCGATTCTGTTAAATTTTCTGTCTTTTAAACGATGGACAAAGGTATTGATATAATTGAAATGTAGACAGAAACTAAAAATATTAATTACAATTATAGTCTACCTCACTCTCTATTGCCTTTGCTTTTGGTCACTCACCGCCCTCGCTCACTGCTCTGCACAGTGAACGGGGATGTAGCCCACGGTGGCGTGGCAGAAGCGGCGGTATCGGCGGCGACTGCGGCTGCAGAACAGTGGTGTCCCACAACCACTCGACATACCGCGTCGTGCCCAACAGTAGCTATACCTTAAAACAGTGTTGTCAAGGTCGATGCCACTAGCGGGAGTCAATGGCACGAGTGCCACGACGAAATCGCCTCGACGCAGTTCATCACCCCGCCACTAGAGACAACGCCATCCCTATCGTAAACGGCGGGGTTACTACTACTCTTAATAGTTCCCTTTCCCGACGCTAGTGGCGCAGAAAAGCTCGTGGCATGCTACGGTGCCACGATGCATGCCACAGTCACCAGTAGAAGACCTTGACACCACTGCCTTAAATAAGTTGTCGCGTAAATGTCGTCACGATACTAAAGCGTTTACTGATATTGAAGTGTCGCGTTTATAAGTTCGCGCACTCTGCGAACACGCAAGTAAAGGTGGCTCCACACATTCGTTATTCGGCGACCAGCGAGCAACCGCTCGCTGAATCCTGAGCAGTGTGGATGAGTTGCTTGCTATTTGCCTAGTGACGAACATTCGGCCCTCGCCCTACCCACCGCATGTCGGTCTTTTGGACAAATCAGAAGCGAACATTCGTCGAGCACATCTGCTGTTGAGTATTATGCGAGCAGTAGCTCGCATCACGGCGAATGCCGAATGTGTGGAGCCGCCATTCCCGCGAGAGCTAGTTCTTCTACGCGGAAGCAAATGTTCTGACGTTTGCTTTATTCAATTTGAGTGGCGTGTTGCGGAGTAGAGTTTGCTTTGTCCAATCAAATTTCGAAGCCCGCCGTTGAAACAGCTCGTGAAAATATTCAGGTGGGTGTGGGTTTCCCCAAAAAATAAAAATTTTTCTTTATAAGGTTCCGCGAAAACTCTGGGGTAGAGAGAAAGGTGCGAGCCTGGGTGCTTCCTAATCGGTAGCCGAGAGTGGACTTGAAATATTTTAGGTGTGCGGTAACGACTAGGCCGAGTACTTACGTTCCTAGAGCCGCGCCCGAATCCTTCCTCTGTTGCTTTCGCCTCGTTTGCTAAATTTCTCCAATCATTAGTTACCGTATCTACGGCCTGAGTGAATGAAAAGGGCGTTCCTTTCCTTGATGGGCAAGAGTGCTAGTCAATACGCCGAGAAGTGCTGCGATGACTGTAGTGAATGGGGCTTTTTCGGATCTCACGTCTATTGTGGCCCGAATTTTTTATCGATTATTATTACAATGTCGAAAGGAACGGAAGAAGGATAGAGGTTGGTTGATTTATTGAAAAGATAAAGGGATCTTTTACGATAAATTGTAAGGAAATTCTACGAATAACATTATGTATAGACCTGTTTACAACCTATATTTTTCTTAAAATCGTCTTACGCAGTTTCTTGGAACTAAATTCGTAGTCTCCGAGGTCAGTTAAGGAATTGAATTGAATTGCCTTATATTACGTGGCGAGACTCAGGCCATGTGGCGTGCTCTTCCGTCTGACCACGCAAATTTCTTGGCTGTACTAGACATACTGTGCCAACTTCAGGAATGTTATTGTATAAATCACATGGAATTTAAGTATTTCCATTAAGAGAAAAGTTATCCGTAACTACTTTCGACATTGTCGTAATAATGAAAACGTTTTACATTTCAGATGGTGGTTTCGTCCATCTGTTCCGTGTGTACTTTTTCAAGAATGTATTTTTTATGTGTTTACATTTGCTCCCCATATTTCGGACCAAACTATGAAGGCTATGACAGGATGCGGGAGATGTTTAATGTAATGAGAAAGAACCGGAGTAACGAGAACAAACTGTGCCCTACACATGATGCGTCATTTTCCTAGAAATCGCTTGCAGACTTAAAGGAAATACTTCATTTATGTTGGGAATGTGGAACGTGTTCTGCGAAAAATGCTGCACTGCTCAGTAAATTAGTCAGAGCACAATGATGAAGCGAAATTTTGAAAGATTGTCCATTCCTGACCTGTTGTGTTACATAAATCCAGCAATCGTTTAAGATGCGTAGACGACTATTATATGGATTTTTAATTAAAGGATGTAGAAAAAGCATTATCACCTCTTGATATGTTGTAGTATAAATATGATTTCTGTTACATTATTCTAATTTTCGTCATATCGCTGTTTATAGTTTAGTTTTTCGACGATACGTGGAGAACATGTAGAGGTATTCTCTTTGATTCTGGGCAGAGAAACAGTTTTTCTCGCCTTGAGCGTCGCATTCGCTTAAGCTTTAAAAATATGAATGCATAATATCAATGGTATATAGTGGATCCTAAGGAGGACCCTCTTCAGCGTCGCCATGGGTATTAGTGTTTCGAATGATGATAAAAGTGAATTACACGAATTGCCGCAAAACCGATCCATCTCAATCAGGTTTTTCACACGGTTTTCCTGATCTTTTGAGTGATCGCTGAGACTGCCCCTTGTCTTGCTTCTGGAATTAATGCAACTTCACTATGTGTACGTTTTCTAGTGTTCAGTGCGGAATGTTATTCAAATTATCTTTCTCCACACAGACATAGAGAGGAGTCTGTGGTTCTCCACGTTCTCGCGGCAGTAAGTCGATTTCTTCACAAAGGGCACAGTTGGGGATAATGGCTAAAATCCGTAGCCGATTCACCTTTGCAAATAGTTTTTGTTGCACGGAAGCGAATATTTTCATGTTAATTCTTGTCGAAACCACTCGTTTCTATCTGTATTCGGAATTCAACTTGCATATGGTTTAGGGAAGAGATATCAGAATTTAGGAAAAGAGTATACACTTCTCACCATAGTACATCACATACAGTTTTTAAAGTTAAAATTTTTTTTAAAAAATTCTTTTTCCGGTTTGGCAATTACGAATGGCTGCGTCAGTGCCCGCTCATTTCGGTTTCCGTGAGCAGTTGGTACATTCAAAGCAGTGGAGGTGAAAGCAAACAGACATTCCCTCTTTACGTATGCCAGAAAACTTTTTTTTTTTTGCCTCAGATCATTGACCTTTTCAATAGCCATCCGTATTTGAATCCAATTATTTTATCGTTAGGCACTAGTGACTTATTTGTCTCCCCTGGATTCGTTTGGGAATCATACTCCGAAATTTCCATAATATTTATTTCCAGTTTCAGTACATAAATCCTCTTCTAATCTTGATACAATAATGCCGATTGTATTACTAGTATTGTAGCATGGACATCTTGAATGTAAAAAACGTATACAAATATTCAAAAAACCTCAGTTATGCTGCACAGCCCCTCATCATACCTGGTACTAGTTGTCCCCTTCGGTCTCTTTCCATCAACCCCCACCAAACATTTGGTCGCGCACAGAGTTGCATATCACAGTCTCATTTCCTGCTGCTCGCGGCAGACGCGAGACCAGCCTGAGGGAAATGAGGCGGCGTGTCGACACAAACGGACACGACGCGCTGCCGAGCAGAGGACGGGAACGGCGGCAGCGGCGACCATGGCGGCGGAGGTTGCGGCGGAGGCGGGGGTTGAGGTAGTGGCGGGGGTTGAGGTGCTATGAAGGCGACCCGCAAAGGGCGGGTGGGGGGAGGGGGAGACTAGCGTCCCGTCGCGAGAGTATTTAACGGCGCTGACAGCGTCACGTCGAGTTTCGGACTAGGGGCGGGCGAGTAACGAACTCGCTAATTCAATAGCCCGCTTCGCGTCGCTTTAATTCATGCAGCATCCGCCGCCGCGCAGTGGGCGCATGTTTAATTCTAAATGGGCAAACGATAAGTCATCAAAATCAGTGTTGGCGGTTGTAGTTGATTAGGCGGACGTATAGAGCATCCCCCTTCGCTTTCTGTAGACATGATAGTTTAAACTCTAAGTTAGAAGTGACTTAAAAAACTAAGGACCTACTTTAATGTTTCGCTTTCTTGAATTTAAAAGCTGAGATTAAAGTGACTGATAGGTCTTTGCGGTGTACCGGACGTTGACGATTTACCTTAGTTCTGGTTCCTATCGGAATTATCATTTAAAAATACACGTAAGGTTGTGTGTGTGTTTGCGCGCGCGTGCGTGCGAGTGATTTAGATCACCTGGAGAGAATTCAGTGGCGGACCATAATGAAGATTCATGTAATGTGAAAAATAAGACGATTAAGACCATTTGCGAGGGAGAAATCCAATTCTGTTGTGTAATTTATATTATCGTCGTTCGAATTTCCCTTCTTAAATTTTCAGTAATCGTTAAGAATGAGTATTTATGGTCATATGTAAATATTTATTAGTACACACATCCGTACTTACGCTGTTCATTAGAAACATCGCGAAGTTTAAAAAATGTGTCCAGTTTCACGAGAGTTCTCTTCTGTTCAATAACGAAAGAATCTCAAATGTATCTTAGTTTTTCAATATGTAAAGCAATTTTATTCATAATAGTAATTTTACCGTAGACATTTCGTTCTTGTGAACTTGATAAAGTGTATTGCTGCAGAAAACCGTGTCGGTATATTGAAAGAAAAACACGTTTCCTATATTATTTTTTCAGATTCGTAGATTATTATTTTATCATATATTTTATACAGACAAAACACGTTCTGGGGCTCTGTGATCCGCCCTCCCCCGAAAGAAGGTACTTTTCAAAACATCTATCCGTTAATCCATCGGTCTGTGAACAACACTAGTGCCTAAACCGTACACAGAATTTCATTAAAATGGATATTTCCTGTTTTGACCTGGCACATGTGTGGGCTCTGGAATTTGAAACGAATCTTTATTTGTTTTATTTTATTCACTTTGCATGAAGCCCCTAAGACATTTTCGATATTTTATCAAGAATAGCTAAATTTAAGAAAAAAATTGCTTTGCCAATAGAGAGCTCAAATGTCGGAAGTTACTCTCGGAATGAATTCAGTGGTTGCAATATAAAACTGTATTCATTACCTCCCTGTCGTTTTTGACCGCCAATATTGCTAGTTTGGCCCACAGTGCTATATCGCACGGGATGGCGAAAGAAGGCGAAATGGATGAGGCTGGGTCTAGGCGCCGAGTCGCGCGCCGCTTCCAGTAAAACGCTCTCCACGCCCTCGCCTCCCCGTCCCCAAACACACACACACACACACACACACACACACACACACACACACACACCTCACCAACCCACGCAATGCGACTTCGCGGTCACCGCGTCGCACGACGCCGCAGGTCGCCCGTATACGACCGCCCTCCGGCCAGGAAGAGCATTATGTAAGCGCTCGCCACATTTTGCGACGCACCTTCAGAACTTCTGTCCCAAATTAGTGCGATGAATTCCAAAATTTAAATATTGCAAATGGCGCATGGAGAGAGAGAAAGGAAAGCAAGGCGAAAATGTGATGTAGGAAACTGTGTAACGAAACGGAATGTATAGTAGAACTTGTTTAGAGCCAGGAGAGAGGAACGTGCGTACATAAAGTTTTATTACCTGACACATTTAGGATTGTCTTTTTTTACTCTAAAATAGAATTTAAAGTAGTATTTTAGAGAAAACTAAATTAAATTTAAGATTTCGTTATTGTATTCTGTTGTAGTAGTTTTTATGCTGGTTTAATATTTCCGTGTGTGAGAAATTGTGATTTAATAAATTATGTGGGCGATACTATTTTTTTTTTTATTTGGTAGTGTTTCGTTCTCTACGACATAATCACAAGGGAGACACATCCATGCCTTCGCGGAATTTTAATTCTGAAAATTTCGTTCATCCGTCTGCGATACGTATGTCGGCAAATGCAATTTAAAATGCATCATTTTCCTAGTTTGAGCTTCTTCCTCAACTCTTCATCAATGGGTGAATCTTGAATCCTAGTCTATCCTAGAACCGTTAAACGAACCTTGGGAATGCTGAGCAAGCAGAATGTTGGATCACGTATGGTCGGAGCGTGCGCAAAAGAGGCCAATGAATGCAATGTTTGGTGCTGTGTTCTAGAAGTAGTGACGAACGAAGCGGGTGCTTCACAGAAAGAAACATTAAGACTCAATAGTTTTAATAGTTTATGGGAAGAGACAAATCTTTTTTTAATTCTGATGATTATGCCAAATTTTTAGTACACCACAACATACTTAATTACATGAAAACATTTAATTGACAGTGTTTTCTACGGTGAAACATGACACTGAGAATGACAAATTTGCCGAAGAGGAAAGAGAAACATTTGTTTTATAAGGACTAATAATGTAAGCAATTTTTATTTTCGGTTTACAATTGAAATATAATCAACCTATTTAATGCGTATGGTAGGGAAGCGAAATATTCCACCCGATCTGTTATCTACTGTGGATTGTTGTGGCTAATGTCATAAATTTGTTTCGCTTACTTATAGTAAATTCCATAAGCAGAATCTGTAATGCGCGTAAGCCACAAAATTACACACTAAAAAGCGACACACCTGAAACCATTTGCGGAAGGGGAGAGAAGTCTTGGTTCTCAAAATAATAAGCAAAAACATTTTCCGAAAACTCGTTTCTAATTTTGCTTATCGTAAAGTGAGTATTCATTAACCCGGGAGTAGGCATGCGAGGCGCCTGTGTCCCTCCAGCACTGTTCCGCAGCCCACTGTACATTTAGATATATTTATAATCTTTCGAGCTTCTTAAAACCTTTCGAGGAAATCTTTATAAACGTTGCGGGTCGCTTATCTTTCACCTGCCACCTGCCCTTCCCGAGATATTTCGTCGCAAACGAAATGTGAGGCGACGTGTAGTCAATGAGTCACTGCGCACCTCCTTGTATTACTGCTCCTTGCCACGCAGTTCACAGCAGTTGCTGGTCTAGAGACACAATAAACGATTTTAATTCCAATCACACAATGTAAAATTTTATTTATGTTCTTTCTTTGATTGTACTGCTTTTATATTATACCAATTTCCGCGTTTAATTCAGTTTATTCTTTTCGTCTAGTTTTTTTAACTTTTGTTTCCGTGTTTTGTACAAAAAAATACTTCTGTAAAATACACCATTAACTATTTTTCAGTTGTCTAAAATATTTAAATTATCATATATTTTCATTACATTGTAAAATATTTATATATTACTGTGTTTTTGTTACTGTAAAATGTTTATAGGCACAGAAGTTCGTACACGCGATGAGAAAAAGAAAGAAAAAAATCATTCTGTTCAATATGTACATACATTAAACACATGAAATACATTTGTAAAATGATTGTTTGAAAAAATTATAGAAATTAGTAAATTACTCGTTCTTGTTTCCAAACTCTTTATATAACTTTTTAAAATAAACAGGTTTTCAGTAAAGAAAGAAATGGTATATTTCAAGAATTTTCTTGACTTATTTACTACAGGGTGACTGTGTCACTCCACGCGCCTTAATTCGCATGAATGAAATGAATTGGATGTTATGAAACAAGGCGCGCCTACTGCCTTTTTAAGAGGGAAAATAATTATTCTGAGGAAGATTAATTTGATTTTGTAGGATTACTTTTTTATTTTTTATATTACTCACTTTTTGACCAACACCTTTGTGTTTTAGGTGACACTGTTGTCCCAGCTTCGGCATACCGCGGCGCGCGATCGTATTTCCTTCCTTACGTCTTGCCTCCTCGGGCGACCGCTCTGCGAGCAAAGAGCGGCCGAGCACATTTCATTGGAACACTTTCCGGGACAGCCCTGCTCTAGACTAACACCCTTGCGAGTTTCTGGAATGCGGCACCCTCCGCCGTATAACTCACACATGGGACGAGCATCATTGTCCCAGGCGGAATTTGTGCCCACAACCTTTCGCACCGATGTGCTTAGTCTGTCGATCGAACACCTCGATTATCTAGATAGGCGAATACATTTTATCTACGTACAATCATATCTTAAATGGTGTGTGAGGATATACGTGACGCGGGTACTGTGGCGCCAATAGCTCCGTGCTTCATTTCATGTTTCTGACTAATATTTTCATAGTGCGATTGTAGCGTGGTAGAGAAAGACCCCCACATTTCACTCAGGAACGTAGAGTATTCTTCTTTCTGGACCGACAACATTAGTTAGTGGTATCGCAGTAGACGAGCTTGGAAGAGGGCAATATGTGAAAATAAAATTGTATTAATTTCATCAGAAAATTGAGGTAATTACTTTGAGTGCTGGTGATGGGTAGACCGGCCAACTCCAATTTCGTTTTCTGAGGCCAGATTTTCTGTACTATTTACATAACTGGATCGAATGAAATAACTATAAAGGGAAGTTCTAAGGCTCCACTTCATTGGTGATTTAATGTGGTGTGGTTAACTTCGTGGTTAACTTAAAATATCTCAACATCAATTTGAAGGTTTCCATTCCATACCTCTTGGGCGTATTTGCGGTTAGAAGTCGTTAGGTCTAAAGATATTAGGTCTAATGACAGAAGGTGTAATTTTTAAGGTCTAATGTCAGAAGGTCTATGAAAACATGTCTAATGAAAATTTGGTCTAATTGTTAAAAAGTCTAATGATATTTGGTGTAATTTTCAAAAATGTCTAAAAAACTTTGGTCTATCTGATGTCTGATCTATTACGCTGTAACAGAAATAGGCATCAAAATGTGGTTCACATATCATTACGTCAGTATGTTATTGTCTAAAATGAAATCACAATGGGAATGATACACTTTAATTCAGGAAGTACGTAATGTACATTAAAAGAAACAGGTGTTAAAATATTCAGTCTTCATTTTCGATTGCTGGTGGGGCATGGAATTTTAATCTGTAGCTCAAAGACCCAGGGTACATGTCTATATCACCGCGATCTTTATAGTTTTGGTAATTTGCTACCATCCGCTCTACTTGCCTTTGATTAATTTGGTATGATTTAGTAATTGGGTGTTGAATTCATATATAACCTGCGAACAACTGGGTGATGGAGACTTCGTTATTCCTCTGATCCCTTTGGAGGTGTTCTAAATATTTCCACATTGAGGTATGATGCGAAACGATCATTTTCTGAAATTTCGAATGCCACCCTTCAACGATGTTTATGGTACGTTGCAAGTCATTTTCAACCAGATGAAATACATTCCAAACTGTTGATGGAAAACGTGGAGGAGCCGGTCGCCTCCTGCCTCGATCAGGCGTTTCCCTTGTGTAAGTAATCTCAATGTACCTGGCAACAGGTTCAACAAGATCACTAATGTCCTGTATTTATTTTCAAAAATTTCTTTTAGATTTTGTAACATGATAGAGACGGAAGACAACTTTTATCGATTGGAATATAAGGTGTAACTCAGACTATTATTTTTGGTGCTAGTTGATTAATTGAGTAAAAATGTAACAGGATGAATTATAACCCGGTCAACTTTAACCCCTGCCCGTGTATAAGAAATCATAATACCTCTAATTTCTGATTCAAAACCTTTTCATCTGAAATTAGAATCTGATACCATGTTATACGTCCGTTGCACTGTAAATTAAGGCTTTCTGATTAGTTTCAAGCTTTATTTTTTAGAGAGGGCGTGCACAGCAGCCCTGCCAATTTATATTCCTCCAGGCTGGAGTGGGAATGACACCAGCCACTTGTCAATTACCGCCTCATTAGATGTACGTTGAAATGTCATTTTACACATAATTCGTTAAATATTCATCGAATCAAAAGCACTCTGCATGAGTGATAAGCCGCAAATGAGAATTATTCTGCGATATGCTACGAGCGCCTGAAATTAACTGACTATATGCCAGAAATAGACTTATAATTCAATGCTATTTTTCTCGGTTCTTCTCCTTTCCATACATGAACAGAAAAACCGGTAAATCTCAATAGACTACTCAATCCTAACACTATCAGTGTAGCTTATGAACAGGCGCGGTGTCATTATTCTTAGGTACATATAGCTTGAAATAGCCATGTAAATAAGCACCATAATAACTTTCCTGTTTCATTTTCTATTTAAGTTGCCAGTTTATTCTCATCCTTCAACTGAACTCGCAAGCGCCGGGTTGTCCGTCTCCCTTCTGCGAACGCGAACGGGAAGATCCAGGACGGGGAATTCGGCCAGGGGAAACATAAGGGACAGACTGTATGGCTACAGGAGAATCTACGAATGAAACTGCAATGAATTTCTGCCCAAAGTTAACAAAGTAAACAAAAGTTAATTATTGAACAATAAAAATGTGTATATTAAAAAATATGAATTCCTATAACTTCTTTCAAGATTGTATGTTCTGTACTTTTATGTAACCTGCTTTGTTTACAATCTCCTTTGAATATAATCTACTTTGAGTATAATGTACTTTGTAAGTAATACACGTTTTGCAATATATACAATCGTACTTTTTATATTTATGTACAAGTACATTGAAATGTGGATTCTAGTTATTGTCTGCTGCACAGAAAAGTTCAAATTTAAACAATCAAGAGATGTTCTTTGATTGCTTTCATTAATGGAAAGCAACTACGGTCAACTTCCGCAACCAGTCTCTATGTACTGAGAGAAGCACATCTCTTTGCGCCCCCGATTCCACCATTTTATATCCAATTGTCAGATTTCGAACTGTACGGAATTGTGTGTGTTGAGACCACCAATCTACTGAATATCATTATCAATATTCTCCAAATCGTCCGTAATATGTGTATCTTCAGTGTATTGTTTTGTATTATATTGTAGAACGTTGTAAGTATTGTACCTCAGCTTTTGCTGAGATGGCCCCTTGTTTTGCTTCTGGGCATAAAATGTAAACTTTATTTTCTCTGCCATGAACGTCTTTTAGAGTTCAGTGGGAAATATAGTTATTCAAATAATCGTTCTCCATGTTGTCGCGGCAGAAGTACATTCCTTCATGAAGGGCATGATGAAGAACAATAACCCAAATCTATAGCTGAATTTGCCTTTGAAAATAGATTTTATTTCACCGGGTGAATATTTTATCAATTCTTGCCAGAAATCCTCGTTTCTTTCGTATTCAGAATTCAACTTGTATCTGGTTTAGGGGTAAAGATCCCAAAATTAAGAAAACTACACAGAACACACTTCTCCGCGTAGCAAGACACATAGGTCGAACTGTTTTTTGAGGTAAAAATAAAATAAAACAAAAAAGGATGATCGTTTCTTCTCAACTATCTATGCTGTCTCGTGGGGCTATTGGGTAAAAGGATATTAAACGATGGCGGCAATTCAGGTGCGCTACTCTCTGTATTTAGGGGCTGTATTTGTAAGTATCCTAGTAGGCGCTTTCCTGTGCACTTCCCGAAGTCATTGCCCCTGTCCTCTAGTTATTGGCCTTCTCCCTCCGGGTTCGCGAGCTGCAGGATCGCACTCGCGCTGGAAAAGTACGGTTTGATCAAGCCTGCCATCGACACTGCGAAACCTGTGTCAAGAGAGTCAGTCAGTGAGAGAGAGTCAAGTCAAGAGAGATTATGTACTCATTAATAACTTCCAACGTAAATCTGAATTCATTTTCCACTTACCGTTGTGTTCGTCCCTTAAAATGCCAAGCTCTTTTACTTCTACAGGAATGATTACACCCTTATGTTCTGCCTTACGCTTCCCAGTCTGAAAATACTGACAACCGGACAACCCCCGTACAAACCAACCACTCTTGCAATGAATTGTTGCGAAGTGCAAATATTTGACTTCATCAGGACTAAAGACCAGGATCGTCTGATGCCGAGACCTGCCATCCAGGACCCAAGCTCTGATCCCTGTGTGATAAAATATTCGCACTTCGCAACAATCAGTTTTCAACGTTAGAATGTGGTGCATAAGCACTGTTACACCAGCTTGTAAACAACGGTTTCTTAAGACAACCCACGTCTGATCTAATTGTTAGCTGACAAAGTGTGTGCCATTCCAATTGTTCCCCTTCACACCTTATTCAAAATGTATACTATACACATTCGCTTACAGATAGTTAAATTTTCACAAATGCAGGTTTATTCCGTAGGTCAGTTAGTCGTATATTTGTCAGGGTAACTGGAGGGCCCTAGCTCGGATGAGTGTTAAGCTTCGTGACAATTCATTTTCAGTATACAATAATAATAATAATAATAATAATAATAATTATTATTATTATTATTATTATTTAATGACTAAAAACAATTTTATACTGCATGTCATATTTGTATCTGATTTGCCTGGTTCATATCAGTAGGTAGAACTTCATTTAGAGTATTCGATTAACTTCTGAACGTGTAAGAATATGAAAAAAATGTTGACAACTTGTGTTTTAAATATGTTTTAAATTTATATTTTTGTTGGTTTAAACAATGTCATCATGGCGAATATGTTCCTAAAACGAATGTGTGCGCAAAAGTAGTAAAATGCCCACGATTCGATATAAAAAAAATAATATTATGGTAACATTGTATTTGTTCCCGTTTTTTAACGTCAGAAACACTTGCTTTGATGTGACGTTGTTTTTATGAGGACAGAGATTGATGTGAGCGAAGGCCGATGTTAATGCAGTAGCTGGCCTCTTACAAGCAGCGTCGCGCCAGGTGGTGACTACATTAATTTTTTCACATTATAGAGCTCTTTAGACTTTGCCAGCATATTAACACATATTCTCATAAAAAATCTACGAACGTGATGTAGCCATAATCCATGTTTTGTGGGTCCTTGATGCCGACAAATCGAATGACTGCAAAACCTCTGTTCGTCCGTCTGTCTGTCCGTCTGTGTCCGTCTGTCCGTCTGTGTCCGTTTGTGTCCGTTTGTCTGTCCGTCTGTGTCCGTTTGTCTGTCCGTCTGTGTCCGTTTGTCTGTCGGTCTGTTTCCGTCTGTCTGTCCTTCTGTCTGTCTGTCTGTCCGTCTGTCTGTCTGTCCGTCTGTCCGTCTGTCCGTCTGTCCGTCTGTCCGTCTGTCTGTCCGTCTGTCTGTCTGTCTGTCCGTCTGTCTGTCTGTCCGTCTGTCTGTCCGTCTGTCTGTCCGTCTGTCTGTCTGTCCGTCTGTCTGTCCGTCTGTCTGTCCGTCTGTCTGTCCGTCTGTCTGTCCGTCTGTCTGTCCGTCTGTCTGTCCGTCTGTCTGTCCGTCTGTCTGTCCGTCTGTCTGTCCGTCTGTCTGTCCGTCTGTCTGTCCGTCTGTCTGTCCGTCTGTCTGTCCGTCTGTCTGTCCGTCTGTCTGTCCGTCTGTCTGTCCGTCTGTCTGTCCGTCTGTCTGTCCGTCTGTCTGTCCGTCTGTCTGTCCGTCTGTCCGTCCGTCTGTCCTGTCTGTCTGTCTGTCCGTCTGTCTGTCTGTCCGTCTGTCTGTCCGACTGTCTGTCCGTCTGTCTGTCCGTCTGTCTGTCCGTCTGTCTGTCCGTCTGTCTGTCCGTCTGTCTGTCCGTCTGTCTGTCCGTCTGTCTGTCCGTCTGTCTGTCCGTCTGTCTGTCCGTCTGTCTGTCCGTCTGTCTGTCCGTCTGTCTGTCCGTCTGTCTGTCCGTCTGTCTGTCCGTCTGTCTGTCCGTCTGTCTGTCCGTCTGTCTGTCCGTCTGTCTGTCCGTCTGTCTGTCCGTCTGTCTGTCCGTCTGTCTGTCCGTCTGTCTGTCCGTCTGTCTGTGTGTCCGTCTGTCTGTCCGTCTGTCTGTCCGTCTGTCTGTCCGTCTGTCCGTCTGTCCGTCCGTCTGTCCTGTCTGTCTGTCTGTCCGTCTGTCTGTCCGTCTGTCTGTCCGTCTGTCTGTCCGTCTGTCTGTCCGTCTGTCTGTCCGTCTGTCTGTCCGTCTGTCTGTCCGTCTGTCTGTCCGTCTGTCTGTCCGTCTGTCTGTCCGTCTGTCTGTCCGTCTGTCTGTCCGTCTGTCTGTCCGTCTGTCTGTCCGTCTGTCTGTCCGTCTGTCTGTCCGTCTGTCTGTCCGTCTGTCTGTCCGTCTGTCTGTCCGTCTGTCTGTCCGTCTGTCTGTCCGTCTGTCTGTCCGTCTGTCTGTCCGTCTGTCTGTCCGTCTGTCTGTCCGTCAGTCTGTGTCCGTCTGTCTGGCCGTCTGTGTCCGTCTGTCTGTCTGTTCGTCTGTCTGCCCGTCCTCCCTCCGCCCGTAATCTGTCTGTCTGTCCGTCCGTCCGTCTGTCCGTCCGTCAGTCTGTCCATCCGTCCGTCCATTCGTCCGTCCGTCCGTCCGTCCGTCCGTCCGTCCGTCCGTCGTCTGTCTGAACAACGCTAGCGGCTAAACTGTCCAGTCGTTTCTCCAAAATTATATTGCCCAATCGATGTGGCTGATGTCGCGGCCCCTTGAATTTCAAACAAATATTTGAATTTTGGGGGGTACTATACATGAAGCCTCCTGGAACATATTCAAAATTTTCAAAAAATGGCTGCATAATTTTTTATCAAGTTTTGTAGTTGGATATGTGAAAGACGTTTAAGAGAATGGTGCAGTTTACATTTTCGTTGAAAACTCTGATTTTTTGGAGTATTTTTCGCGTAATTTTGCGTGCAAATACGGGCGAGACAGTACGTGCTGTTTTTGCACCATTGATTTTTATTTAATTAGATATTTCGGAACGTTTTATCAGCCTTCGAAAACTTCTGCGGTGGCTAATTTTTCCTGTTAGAACACGTTTTTACAATTTTTAATTTACATCCTGTTAATATTAAAAGCCTTAATAAAATGAATGATGTCTTATGAAATTGAAGAACACATTTAAATTGTGTTAAAAATTGTTGGAAATGGAAAGCTTTCAAAAAATCAAAAGGAATCAAACGGAAAGTGTATCTGAGTTCAATAAGTGTATATCAAATGTGCAAACAAGTATTCTCGTGAATTAATATTTGACATACGTATTCATAATTACATTATCGCTCTTCATTTGCTATTCTTCTTTTGGTTTCGGGAGAGTATTAGTATACCGTGGATGGGATTGTGATGGACAAATAAATTAACAGAATGATGTATTAATTAATATGAAAGTGTTATCGTATTGCCGTATTGCACCAGATATGTATTAGTAAAAAGGGCTTTTAGGGGCAACATCTTTGAGCAAAGATTGTGGCCTCGAATGGTGCTTTAAAAATTGCATGTTTACACATTGTGGCTGTGGCATGGAGACGAAGATGATCCACCACAAAGCTCATTACGCATCATGTAAATCGAATTATTCGTCTATTCGTGAGTGTCTAGTAAATCCCAGTAGTCTGTAAGTTTTCTGTATTTGGTAGCGACCATACCTTTTAAATTACGGCCTTTGCAGAAAAATACGTTATTGATTGATTACTAGTGGTGCATGTTTTTTTGGCTCGGGAGGTGGCGGTGACCTCGTCCCGCTGGATGCCGAGATCCAGCGCCCACTTACCGCCGGACAGCGGGGTTTTCTCCAATCAGGTATCTCCCACCAGCGGGGCATCATCCCAGCTGGGACAAACTCTGAGCTCCCAACCGGTCTCCCGGCATGTGCGGTAGTGTAGTGCATGTAAGTGTAAGTGTGTGGAACGGGTAAGGATAGGACAAAGAATGGGAAGGAAATATCACGCGCGGTCCATGGCCCGTTGAATAGGATACTGCTCCGGCATTCACCTGGTATTGGTCGGAGAAACCACGGGAAACTGTCGATCAGAGCAGCCGGCCGCTAGACTTCTCCTCCAAACAGCAAGAGACTCAACCTAGCTATATGACTAGTGTCGAAAATCCTGGCACCGTCGGGACTCGAAACCCAGGACCTCCCGGTCAGATGCACTGCAGTGACATCAGATGATGCCCTGAGCCACCTCTCCCGGTAATACTTTATTATGCAGTTTCTCTAATCGAGGCTGTACGCGTGTTCACTGTCGTGAGTATTCGTGTTGCCGCACTGCATTGTACGAAGTGAAGGTAGCCGGGAGCGAACAAGGCTACTCTCCGTCGGGGCGCGGGCCTCGCACCTTCGCCGCCGCCGGCTGCGTCGCGTCCGGCGCGGGGGCGTGGATTAAGTCGACAGGCACGTGCAGGCGCAGGGGGCGGGGGCGGGGCCGTGGGAGGGGGAGAGGGAGGGGCTGACGGCGGCGACGCTGGGGAAGGGGGTGGGATCGGGGCTGGAGGCGAGCGTCCTGGCAGTGCCGATAGGCGCTCCGCCAGTCGCCTGGCGGCCCGTGATAACCGCGTCAGCGCCGGCGGCGGGGGAGGCGTGGCGGGGAGGTGGTGGAAGGAGCGGCAACGACGCGGGTGGCGGCGGCGGCGGCGGCAGCAGGCGTCTGCTGCGCCCGTCCCTGCGGATCTCTCCTTTCGGCGGCGCCAACCTCACCGACAGCTCCCAGGAGGACGGCGCGACGCGCGGCGGGGGTGGGAGTTGGACTTGTACAGGTGTTCCCTTGGCCCCGACCCCGCCGCCTAACAGTATTGTTCGGGCCTCTTCCACCTCCGGCGTCGGCGGAGCGGCCAGGGAGTCGGCCGCTCCGAGGAACGGGATGGCGGCGTTCTCACGCGCCGCTCCTTGCTTCGCCCCCTTCCCCATCAGCGCCAGCACCGACACCGCGCAGCGTGGCGCCACCTCGCGAGACTGAAATGATTGCTATTGGTGTATTCATTCTTATTGTATTTTTTATTTTACACCCAAAACAGTAAAGTCGGCATGTGCCGTTTTGTGATTAGGTGACGCATATTCGCGTTCATAAGCTTATGGTTTTTCAGTTTGCATTTTTTATTCCTGGAAATAAAATACAGCTAACTGAAATCTAACATGAACTTACATTCCTTTTGATATGATCTATTATTAAAAACAAATAAACTTTCGTATAACACTGCAATAAATTAAATGTTTTAATAAAAACGAATACTGCAAAAACGTAGTTTTGTGTATGTACTACTTGTATATATACTTGACACACCAGTTCTTTTTGCATATTAAAAAAACTTGCTTTCCTTAACACAATACCCGAATAGCGAATATTTATGGACAGCCTCTTCCTTGTAGATTTGGTGTTGCATGCCGTCTACTGTTTCGTAAGCAGTGGCGCACTGCGTATGAGAACTCAGTCGGTACGCGCAGTGTGAAAATAAGCGGAATAACACAATCAGATGTTTGCATTTTTCAGTGAAAAATCGAATGTGTTTTTATTTTTTATTTATTCCTGGCATAGGCACATCTCACATGGCCGGACTGTATAGATTTCTTTCAATTTCTTCGCGCATTGGAAATTAGGAGTATAGATTGTCCTTGCTAATTCGTTTTACTTTCTCGCTACTGCTTACACAGTAGATAGAAAGTTATGTATACTGCGGGATAAAACGGCGAAGTTTCGGCAGAAAAATTCTTATTACTGAGCCCTGGTAACGAAAAAGTGAGGAAATCCAGTTGCTAAATGAGCTATATTCTTTAAATTAATATTAAACATAGGTTTTGTTTTATTAATTTTCGTAGTTTTTCTTTTCGATATTCATTAGAGAAGATAAAAACTGGAGAACAAAATTGTAAGAATAATATATTTACCAGGATTAGAATTTTGATGACCTAAATCCGTAATCACTCTTCTATTTTTTTTCGAGCGATACGTCTATTATGTAATAGTTATGAATTTACTGGAAGAATTCCCAGAAAACTGAGCTTGAGCCCCTGATATTCCGATAGAAACTATGTACCACACACCATTGTACAGCGGTTTGCCTATCAGATTTTGGGAACGCTTAAGCTCCGAAGCAAATCCAATGCTAAAACGAAATATATGGGCATCTAAAATACAGGAGCGCTGTCTTTTGTTTGTTTTAAGACTATCGTGGTATTAATGCGCTTTGGGAACTGCATGCCGACTTGTTGCGTTGTTATCAGAAGCTTTAGATTTTGAGGACACAGTGTGCCCCCTCTCATCTATTCTCTGTCGCTGTGCTGTCCATTGTGGGTATTCAGTTATAAGGTGGAGTGATGTTCCTTCATATCAACAAACAGAAAGGGCGATTGTTGCTAGACACAGCCTGTGCGGTGTGGTAGTGTAAACAAAGATCCATAACCAGTCGGGGCAAGCACCATAGCTCTAGGTGGCTTACAGTGTTAGACCTTAACATAGTCGCACGGCTGCCATCTGACATTATCAGCCTTACTAATTAAAAACTTGGTGTAACTTCGTTATATCACCCTTATTCCGATAATAGTTACTTTCAGCATAAGTTCGGAATAAGGATGGATTAAATTTGTACCAATAATGGCCGCTAAATTGTAGCTTAACAAGTCCTTGTTAAATACAGAATCAATGCTTGGCAACGGTGTTTCAGTACACCATCTTGGCGTATTTGCTTTATTTCTTGGTGTCTCTGTAGGGCTTGGCGGAAACTTTGCGTTGAGTTTGCACAGAATATTTCGCACTTTCTCCCGAATTGTGTAATGGCAATGGTTGTTAGAGGATTCATATTGATGCAAAATCTGTTTTCGAATTACTATTGTAAAGAATGCTGGTGTCATTTTGTGGAATTTAAATTAATATCCAAAAGCGCGTGTGTAGGTTAGAAATGGATAAATGACTGCAGAAAGAGCACAGTTTAAAAATGAAATCTGAGGAATATGAGATAAAAATTTGAATTGGGTGAAATAAATAATGTGTTCAGTAGTTTATGAATATAACACTTCCAGAAATGCATTTCTCATCCTTTTGAAATTTTTTATCTGTGAAACAAAAATTGTGAAAATTAAAACAAAAGTGGCTGTAAATCCGAATAATTGTATAAGAATCCCATAAAACAAATACTACGGAACTTAAAATTGATTCTTTTAAATCCTTTATTCTTCATGCCGCAAAAAAACTTTTATAACTTACTTCACCTCCATCTAAAAATTTTTCTTTAGGACTAAATTATTTTCAAGGCCTCGATTATGTTATTGTTTTATTAAGAACGTTTTCCATCCTCCTTAATTTAAATAGTTATTTTCTCCCTTTTCCATTCACTTCTTGTTAAATAGAATGCTATTTTGTCAAATATAATTAATAAGTTACACTTTTAAATTATGAGTAATATTATTTATCTGGAGATTATATGCTGGCATCTTGCCACACATAATTATTGAAAAGTTAATATACAAAAAAAATTACGATTGAATAGGTAGAAAATAAATATTAAAAAAAATATTAAGTGCGTTCTAACTTGATTAGAGAATGTGAGTATGATTGTTGAACAATAATTATTAAAGAAGAAATCTTCCATTCAACTTTACTACTAATTAAAATCGGAGCTTCAATTAATTCATTTGCCGTTAGGACTACTTTATACTGTGATAAGAATAGAATGCTGTTCAATTTGTGTGCTCTATAACTTCACAATGTTACTGTTTGTGAACTTATTTATATTGAATTTATTACCACTTGATATAATCCCACTTATATGATCTATTAAAAGTTAAATTGCTCAAAGCAAGCCCATATCAAGTTGGATTTACCTATGCTCTCAAAATATTAATTGTTTTTAATTTTTGTTGACCTACAACCAATTAAAAATGTGTCAAATAGTAAATGATTGAGTTAGGTTTCTGGCCCAATTAGATTTACTATCTCAAGAATATTTATTTGTTATTTATTAATTTTCTGAACCTTTACCCTCCGAAACTTAATTCATAAAAATGACACTAAAATTCTTTCTCTTGAAAGAATGTAATAGAATAGTTTTTCCTTTTCTTACAAGGTATATATCAAAGAATGGCATCAACATGAAACAGCATGCTAAAATACCCCAATGGTAGATTATATTTTTTCTACTTTAAGATATTGATGAATTCAAACCCTAATTTGCAGAAATATTTTTATTATCGACTAACTTTGATACTGAGAAGTTCAGTACCATTACATACCAAATTTACATTAAAATGTTATGACAAAAATTGTTTTTATTAATCAGGTATTGTGATTTGTTTTGTTTGTTAGTTTTGTTGAAGAATTTGTTTGTTACAATTTCGTATCTATTAATTTGAGTTCATTATGTGCCAAACTTTTAGTCCGATACCTGAAGAAGAGTCAATATTTGTGACTTTTTTTCACTGTTTTCATGTGAATTTGTTATGTAACTATTAGTTACCAAATACTGGTTTAAAAAATATTATATACCTGCAGTTGGATATAATTAATATTTTATTCAGTTGAAGAGAAGAGTCCGCAGAATTATGTTTGGCATAACACTTTTTATTTACATTAAAATCCATCCACTCCTTTCTTGTATTTTTTCTAGAGGTAATTTCTGGTACAGTGCTTTCCTAGAGAATATTGATATTGCGGAGAGGAATGACATTTGACAACCAATAAAAAGGGGCAAGGTCTTACATTATTTGTAGAAAAACTGGTAAATTCAGATTTAAAACGTGTAAGAAACTAGCAGTATGGAAATTAATTTTAAAACAAATTTTCCCAGAATACTCAATGAAATAAATGTTCTGTATTCTTCAAAATAATGAATTCATTGCTATCAGATTTAAATATTCAATTAATGCAACGACGATATTTAAAATTAAAGTAAATCTATTATTATCAGACACACAATAAAAGTATAACTTTTATTTGACATTAGTAAATTTATAAAATCTTAATTCAATTAGGCATCGTACATGTAATTTTAATTGTTCTCTCCAAATGCTTTCCAAACGGCTGCTCCTCATCGAACATCTCCTAATATTTGTAGTAAAAGTGGTCGATCACTTCTTCCTCCACAAAAAATTCTCACTGCTTGAAAGCAACAGCTCTGCTGAATTTCTGGAGTCTGTTCTGTTTATCTCTTTCTTTTCTTTTTGTTCACGAATTACATCATTTCTACTTTATTAAAATAAAACAATGTTCTTAATTTATAATGAGGTATTGTATATATGCACGATTAATAATTAAAATTTCTTGTAGACATGTATCTTTATGGACATAGGGATATCGGAGCTTACACACTTGTTTGACATGGCTGACTCATGCCATGGAAGTCTGCAATCATGTTGAATCTTATATTTTCTCCGGGAACGAAGAATAATCAAGTATTTCCGCAAATATGTGCAACTTTTGCTTCTCCCTACTTGTGACTGATGTTTTGATGCAAACAAATTGGATAACTCCTGCGTTCCTTCCTAGGAAAACACATTTTTATTTCGAAATTCATCTGAATACTACCCTTCAAAAATATTCATAACATTCGGTGTTCAGTAACACTTCTCTGTTGTCCGTACATTTAATCAACGTCATTTTACTCTTCTATTTCGGGTATGGAACGCCAACAAAATTACTTGGAAGTTTCCAATGCCAAAAATCCAAGAAAACATGAATAAATAAATCACCCACGAAAGAAACTAGGTCGCCAAATGTCAGAGAAAAACACAAGAAAAGGAAGCACAGTGGAACAGCTAATTCTTATTTGCCTCCATGTTTTTGCATTTCCATGTTATTCCACGCTTAAACTACGTCTCCCGGAGGTTTAGCGGTTGCATGGAAACTACACCTCAGTTATTCCGTGCTCGAAGTATTCCATGTTTATAGGTAGGAGTTTTTGCTATTCTCCTGTTCTCGGCTTAAGCACGGATTATAATTTACACCACGTTTATTAGCAAGACCGAATAAGCAAATGTCATTAACGTGATTCCTGCAAGCGTCTCTTCATTGAGATTGGAATCTTATCATTGCTTTGGCTATTTATTTACCCGTCAGTTTTATTGTCAAGACTGACTTGCGTGAAAGTGGGAACATATTTTCATGCAATATTGTTATTTGTTTTTACAACTTGTTTTGTAGGAATCATATCCACCAGGTGAGAGTATCAATAGCCCCTACACGAAATCCATATACGGATGTTACTTTACAACTGTCTCCAGATGACATTAAACAATTAAAATCGACACATAAGAGTCAGTCACAAGCAAATTGTTTTCTGCTGTATAACTGTTTCTGTAGAGAATATATCGACATTAAAAAACAAAAATGATATTTATTTTCACAATATTTAATGCATTTGTTAACATTGGTACTGCATAATTTTAAAAAGACTAAATGTGCCTTAACAAATAATAAACTTCAGCTTGTGGGTCATTCTGGTTTCTTGATAAGCATCGACCAGGTGTTTCGAAGAGTTTCCTTGATTCATTAAGCTAATGCTGAGATGTTTTTTTTCCCTCCTCCTCCTCCCTCTTCTTCTGTCAGAAATGTATATCTTCATTTTGAGGACGTTTTGTTTTGCTACTTGTGATAAGGGTAGAACCGAGGAGTGAGTTTCTGTTCTGTTAGGAATACTAAAAAGTGAAATCTGCAGTTCGTTTATCGATGCAAATAAGTATTCTGTAAATGCGGAGCGAAAATTGCTAGTTTTCAAATGTTAACCTCGCTTTGTTAGTACTTTCATTATTCATTGAACAATGAAAGTAAAAATGTGGAGAAGAGTTTCTGGAGCTCGAAAAAAGCGCAGATTGTAGTTGTCCCCCATAAGACACAAACACAGCAGTTTCTACTATTTTTGACGAAAGTATTCTGGAAAGACAACTGTTCACGTCCTGTCAGATATCTCTCAATTCCACAATTCTAACACATCCAGCAGAAGCTTGTGTGAGATCTTTGCCGTTCAGAGAGTACATCTATTGACCTTTTTTTATTTTGCCATCAGTACAGTGTCGCTGCCACTCTTTCTTCAAAGCATACCGACCCGCGAGTTTTGTCAACACGCAGGTCTAAGGCCCTAGGTTCCATACTAAAAACTAAATTTGCCAAATATATCATTGATATTTTTAATCTACATTCTTTTGTACAAAAATAAAGCAATTTCAACCCTATAATTCTTGCTCTGTTGCTTTGTAATTACTAATCTGTTGTTGTCGTCTAATTACTTGGAACTTCTGTGAAAAGTGTAGGATGTTTCAGTGTATTTGATTCATACGGAATATTGTATTGATTGATTGATTGAATTCTTTTTTCCTGGCGGGTCAAGTTAGGTTATTTGTCCCGTAAGCGTAGTGTATGTTGGACATACATACGAACGAACGAACGAACGAACAAACATACATACATACATATATATATAGTGATCCCCGCCAACCCACACGTCGACGGGGTTCTCCTCCGCCAAGTATCTCCCATTAACGGGATACATCCTCATCTGGGACAAGCTCTAAACTCCGTGCATTTGTGGTAATGCAGTGCTTGTACGTGTCTGTGTAAGTAAGGTGTGAGGATGCGACAAGGAAGAGGAAGGAAAGGTCGCGCGCGGTCCGTGGCTCATTTGTTAGGGTACTGCTCCGGCATTCGCCTGATATTGATCGCAGAAACCACGGAAAACTACCGATCAGATTAGTCGGTCGTTAGAATAATTCTCCCCCAGACATAGGCTGAATTCCATCCAGCTGCCTAGCTAATGTCGAAAATTGTGCCACCATCGGGACTCTAATTCTAGGACCTCTGAGTCAGAGGCACTGTAGTGACTAGAGTCCTGCCTGAGACGATTTTGCTCGAGCGCCGCAGCAGTTTGCAGAAAATCCGCTAGGCGTCATGTCAGTAGGACAGGGTTTCGCGCGGCCGCGACCCTCCGAGCGAAATTCGCTCGACCCTGAAAGCCGAGGATCCGATGCTCGGTGCGAGGGGAACGACTCGGACTAGCATAGGAAGGCAACGGGCAGTGCACCATAATGAGGCAATGTGTATACATGAGTGATGGTTGTATGAGCTAAAATAAGGAGCATGAGCAAGGAAAAACGGGACAGTTTTTGATATGGATGGAAATATTACGCTTCAAATAAAAGTAATGAATAATACAGTGATTGAAATATTTAAATAATAATACACTATTTGTGATGTTTTTATTTTATTATTCTGCATAAAAAACCTTAATGACGTGCTTCTGCTCAATCGAGAGATTAAAAATATCTTTCTGGTACCACTTGATTGTTAGAAACGTTTTTTTTAAATTAATATAATAGATTATTCAACAAATTTGTGCACGTTAATTGCACTACGAATTTTAAAATTCCGTTACAGATTGCAAAAACTATAAAGTTTAATTTACGGAGGTTAATAATAATAATAAGAAGAAGAAGAAGGAGAAGAAGAAGAAGAAGAAACACAACAAGGTGTGTATTTACGTCCACTGGCAGATCTGTACCGCCCTCGAAGTTCCAAACACATGCCCCAAGTGGTACGAACACTCACCAAAACCGCTGACGTGTTGGATTGTGTACGGTATTGTACGACCAACAAATTCAAACTGATCGCACGATAGCGGCAAACAAACCGGATATAGTTATCCGGGATTTGAAGAAAAAATCGTGTTTACTTATCGATGTTGCTGTACCTTGCGATCAAAACGTCATTACCAAGGAGGCAGAGAAACGTCTTAAATACAAGAGGTTGGAAATCGAGATCAACCGAATGTGGGGCGTAAAACCACAGGTCGTCCCGATAGTTATCGGAGCTCTGGGATTTGTTCCGCAGAATTTGTGTAAGAACTTGGCTAAACTTTCAGGTCATTAAAAGAACTGGGAAGTGCAAGAAATTGCTTTATTTGGAACAGCTCACATTTTGCGCAAAGTATTGTAGAGGCACCGAAAGTCCCTAGATGTGCTTCATAGTCGTGGTATAGAGGAATATTATTATTATTATCATTATTATTATTAATAATAATAATAATAATAATATATTTTCAAATTCCACTTTTGTTTTCACCGATACTCGTTTTCCACTATATTAAAAACAAAAACGTGTCGCCCGTAACAGAAGTTTTGCAAAAACATCTGAAAATGTTTTTCTTGTTTTCACATGGAAAATAGATGTTTGTCACATGGAATATGAAGCTATTTAGAGTCCCATATAATTGGTGGAACCGATAATCATAGTAATGGCTGGTACTTGTGTGTAGGTGTTCGGAAAAATAGATACAAACTTCTCAAATCGGAAGAAAATCTTTGGGATTTTACAAACAATGAATGAAGCGTCTTTCTCATATCCTAATTCTTTTTAGATTTCTTTTCCTTCTTTTTAGATTTCTTCTTGTGTTAGGGTGCCATCTCGAGGAGAATGTAAACTTTCATAATCCTCTTAATTTGCTTTTGAAGCCACAGCACATTGTATACGCGACCGATCACATTGTGCTCCTGGGCCCTCCTCTATCAACGCCTTGCGTAGGCCGAGGCCGCCGCCGCCGTGGGCAAGTGAACAAGCCCACCGCGAGCGAGCGTAGGACGCTCGAGGGCAGCGTACTCGAGGCTGAAATGCTCGAGCGAATACGACCGAGCGAATGGCACGCCTTGCAGATCTCTAGTAGTGACATCAGTTGATGTCCTGAGGAATCTATGCCGATAGATGTTGTAAAGGATTACGAAAGAAACATTGTCAATTTTATAAAGAAAGTTTATTATGCAAACTTTGTTACATAAGAAGGTGAAAAAAACAATCAACGTGCTCCACATTAGGTATGTTCCACTTAATGGGAGAGACTTTGACAAAGGTCTCAATATTAAAGTATGTATAATTTTGGAGTCCCATATCATTGATGGAACCGATAATCATAGTAATGGTTGGTACTTATGTTTAGGTGATTGATAAGAATACAAGCTAAGCAATGAGAAAGAAATTATTGATTCTCAATTCAGACAACCCTGTGCCACATGAACCAAGTATATCTGAGAATGAAAAAAATTTTGATTCAGAATTTGTAGGTACATCCAGGACTATAACTATTTTTTAATCTTCCTTATGAAGCAAATGCTTTGACCGTGATGTGAAACACGTCGCTCTCACTAAATACATATCAATACATACGTATACAACTTTGTGAAAAAAATGTAACATAACACAATAAAATGTTTGTTTTTTTAAGTTAGCGTATCAAACTCATGTAAAATCTTATAAACTTTTACAAACAGTTTTCAGCCACCTCGATAATTCAGGCCTGAGTTTTTCATTCTTATTAATTGTTTTATTTGTAAATGATTAAAAATTTGGAAGGACTTTTTCGACACAACACATTAAAATTTTTACAAGTATTTAATTTTAATGTGCCATTTAGGTTACTCTACCTTCTGGAAGTAACATCTAGGAATAATGGCATCCTGATGTGTTTGAATAGAACAATCATTAAAGGTCTTTACAAAACATAATACGCATGAATAGGTACCCTGAAGTGTTTGAATAACATGATCACAAAAAATCTTTAAAAAACATAACACAACATGAAAGTAACATAGGAACTATTAACTCAGTCATAATTTAGTCAGCCTTTCAAAGAAAAGTAAAACTTTCAGTAAATAAATGTTGAACTGGAACTGACTGCCTCCGATGTAGAGGCGACTATTCATCACTGTCTGAGCTAGAAGGAGCATCTGGAACATAAATGTAATACGCGCAGTGTAAGTCGTCAAACAAACAAACAAACTATTACAAATCTACAGCAAGTTCGTGTAATCATTCTGCATAAAATACATGTTCAATGTAAACGTGAGAAATCTGAAACCCAGCGGACTCTGAACTCCGTCACAGACTTCGGTTTGTGAATTCTTGGTAGATGTTCGGCAGAAAAGGACCTATGAGCATCTACCCGAAAATGTGTAATCAGAATGGGGAGAGGGAGAGTGAAAGAGGACGGAGAGAAAGGAGGGAGGGAAAGCAAGAAAGTGACAAAGGTGTCAAACCATTCTTATGCAGGGACACCTTGCACCATGGGACGGTACTGTCCTTACCGTGGCACATAGTTATATACCCAGTGGTAAGTTCAAATTTATAATGTATATATTTTATTAAATCAACCAATACCGAACTACCGCATTCTTTCTGTCGAGAAATTATTACAAAATTATTACTAGCTTTTACAGTCCAACCAATTTTCATTACGTGATTTGTTGCAAAGGGTTTAATGAAAACACATTTTATAATACTAGATTAATCCTATTTTTTCATCATTTTTTCATCCTATTTGTATTCATCATTTATATTATTGATTTGTTACTGTTCATAATTACATTACCCTATTGTTTACTCTTATCGCAAGTTCACAAAGACGCTATGCTCTCCCGAGTCTTACAACACCGCTTTGTCTTGTAAATGCGCATAAAGTGGCGGTGATATAGAAACTGCTCGAAATCGAAAAATTACGAAAAGCACTTTTAGGGAAAGTACGCTTTAAAGGCCAAAGCAGTAAAGGCAGTATGTGTTGCGAATATAATGAGGAACACCCTGGTATGATTTTATTCCACTTAAAATAACTGGCTCTGCAGAGCGTGTACCGTTTATCGCGCCAGTCGTCCAGCGTAGGCAACCGGCGTGACACGTTCAAATGGCAACAGAGAATGGGAAGATGCTGCAACTGATCACTCACACGTGGCAGTAATAATGTTTTGTCGAACGTGGACTGTCGAAACAAACTCAGAATGTTTTGACACTCTAAACTAGAACAAAGTTAGGGTAAACGCCATAGAACAAATAAAAATATATGAAACTTTACAGGCCACCAGGCCATAATAACGCCATCTCGTTGTGAATATGCTGCTTTTCTCTCCGCCGATGCGACTTTCCATTTGTTCATTCGAGTCCGAGACCCTGCGATGACGGAGTTGCGCCATAAACCGGAAGCTCTGTAGTATAAAATAGTATTAGAATGCCCTTGGCGATTTGCGAACAAAAATAGTAAACGTAGCTTCACTATGCGTACGTTTTGTTGAGCTCTTCTTTTGCTGGTAGTGCAAGGAGTAGAGCCGGGGAAATATGTTACATTTGTGTTAGCAATACAGAAAAAATCAAATCTGCAGTTCTTTTACGGACGAAAATAAAATTTCTATAACTCAGGAGGGCAAATGTTTAGTTTTCAATTGTTGCTAAACTCACGTTATTTAAACATTTTTATCATTCACCTACTTATAATTAAATTGTGTCGAAGAGTTTCTGGAACTCAAGAAAACGTGCGCAGATAGTACTTCTCCCACAAACGTCACATACAGTTTTTACATACAGTATTTATTTATTTATTTATTTATTTATTTGTCAAAAAAACAGTAAAAACTGTATATGACGTGTGGGGAAAGAAATTTATCTGCGCACATTTTCTTGAGGGCCAGAAATTTTATTTAAAAAAAAAAACGAAAAAATGAATTTAGAAAATAATTATTTTAGAAAAATAAAGATATTTGAAAAATGTTTTTTCCCGAGTTATAGAAAATCAATTTCAACTGTAAATGAACTACAAGCAAAAGGAGTGCTCAACAAAACGTGCGCACAGTGAAGCTACATTTACGTCCAGAAGCAAAACAAGGGGCCATCTCAGCATTTGCTCAATGGATCAGGGAAACTGGACAAAAACCTGATCGAGATGGGGGTCATTGACCCGGAAGCTGAAGTAAATTACTTGTTACAGGCGTATTAAATATTTTTTTAAATGTATACAATGCAAACATAAACTAATTCATTATATATCTTTGTTTTGTTACATTAAACATTATTTTTCTTTTTCACGATCAGTATAGTCTCTAATTGTATAGAAACAGTTTTGCAGCAGAAAAGATTTCACTTTTAACTTATATTTGTGTACCGACTTTAATTGTTTTATGTCATCTGGCAATGCGTTGTAAAGTATTGTAACGTACATGTATTGTATGTTGATTTCTTGTACTGAGCTGTTGATACTGACACTTGATGCACGTGATTTCTACGGCGTGTGTTGTAATTGTAAATATCAATATTGCATGAAAATATGTTCCCTCCGTTAAGTAGGTCATTTTTGACAAATATTACCGATTCATAAATAAATAGACAAGGCAATGGTAGGATTCCCAGCTCAATGAAAAGAGGCTTGCAGGAATCACGTGGAAGGCAGTTTTTCATTATTCGAATAATTTTCTTTCGCAATCTGAAGGTCTGAATACTACAGCATGAGCTTCCTCAGAATATTATGCCATATCTCAGGCGGGAATGCACATTTGCAAAATAAACGCAACGAGCTGCATGAAGGCTGACAGAATTTGAAAGAATTCTGAATGCATAGCATAATGAACTTAAACAGTAAACTTTAACAGTAAACAACGTCACATACAGTTCTTTGACTAAATAAATCAAATCAAAAATTTACAACGAACGTTGGAAAAATTCATCCTCCAAGTAGCCAAAGTAACCTTTTATATTTTGTCTTTTTATTTTGAATACTGACCTGTACGTGGTTTTTTGTCCACTTTCTGTTCTTCTTCTTCTTCTTCTTCGGACTCAGTTTCGCCCATTTCGGACAATCCTTTTCCTGGAGTCGGGGGACACTCGAGTGGCTCATCCCCGTTGACATTCAGCATCAGCTCATACGCCGATGCAGCAGCGGCTGCTGCAGCAGCAGAGGCTGCAGCAGCAGCAGAGGTTGATGCAACGGTTGCTGCAGCAGCTGCTGCGGCGAGGTTCTGTCGGCGCATCATGTCCAGCGCATCGTTCGGGATGTCGTTGAATCTCTGCAGCAGCTCTGAAGCGAGGAGCAGGATTCCGATGTCGCTCGTCCACGTGGGCGGCCATTTGCCGCGCTCGATCCAGTAGGCCACGGAGGAATGGGCGTCGGAGAAGGAGAGCGTGATCATGTTGTGCGCCATCATGCGGCGGAACTCGCTTGCGTTCAGTGGCATCTCGACGCCCTCCCTCAACATGCGCGTGGCGATGACCTGCGGGGCGTCTTTCTCCCTGAGAGCGGCCACTTGGCGCGCTATGTCTTCGTCCCGATCAGACAACTCTGCAAATTACAATTGAGGTGGTTAATGCCGGAGTGGACTTTCAGAGGTGACCGAGGATCAGTGAAGTAGTACTTTATTTCCTCGGGCAATTATGATTTAATAGAATAGATAGATACAAGCTTTATTCTACAATTGGGCAGATGTTGCCCAGTAGAAGAATGTAGAAACATGAAAGTACATTTACAATTACCAACACAATTACAATAAAAACAATATATGAAAAATCAATATAACAAATTAACTGTATCATGACCGAGAATACACAAATGTATTTACATACATATACAACAAATGAAAATACATATATACTAACATTTAGATAAATAAATTTACATATTACACAAATATTCATGCATACAAACATACCTACTTATCATACAAAGACGTAGGAACCGTCGCATACACACCAGCCTGCACATATTCATTTTAATCATATTCAGTTTTCCAATGTTGATCGAAATGATATTGTATGATCCGTAGTTACTTACTTTTGTTTTCTAGGTCACTAATATGGGGAGGGGGGGGCTCTTGGGCTTTTATCCACCCAGAAGTCAATAATACATATTAAATATTAAAGCTTTTACCAATTTTCTATACTAACGAAAGTCATTCAATATAGTGTGTTACCGTTCTTAATATTAACTATAACTCAACAAGTAAAAAGTAATTTTATATTCAGCAAAAATAAACTATTCATTATAAGAAAGCATCAAGTCAACTAAATCAAACTTTCAAAACTTTCGAAAATTCAGAGTTAAATGTAAAAATCGGACTTGTTCTTTAGGACATCAGCCTCTCATTCCGAATAAATGGTGGAACAAAAAGTATTTTCCTTTGAAACGTAAAAATTGCACATGCCATTATTTACACAGGACATTGCACTCGTAGCTCCCCTTTCCCTCCCCCGCTGCATGATAATCATTCGACAGGCTGTTACGAAGGTCCTCGATTGATTGATTAGTGATCACGGGTGCGTCAAGTGTGTCCGTCAGTCCGTCCGTCTGTAGTCAGTACTAGCGCATAAGTTGCTCAGCCTGTTTTCTCCAAAATTGATATTCCTCTATCGATTTAAATGAAGTCGATGCCCCATGAGTTTGAATCATATTTTGATTTTAGGGACTTCTTTACCTAAAGTCTCAATTACATTTTCAAAATTTTCTCCGAAGTGGCTCCGACGTTTTTATTAAACTTTGTCCTCGGAATATGTATAAGACACATAAATGAATGTTGGTCTATTTTTGTTGAAATTTATGATTTTTCGAAAATTGTAATGGTTCAATCTTTTTTACAGAAGTTACAGAATCAATTTGAGGAACAATCAGCGAAGGTATGCAACCTGTGATACCGAATATAAAACGTGGAGCTGAATGTTGCGGCAGGCACAATGAGAACACCATACTACATAAGAAGGCGCTGGAAATAAATTGATTTTTTCTTTCGATTGACATCGGTTCTTGAATCGCAAATCTTGATTCTTCGTTTTCCTACATTTTTGGTGGCACACAAGTGATACACAAATTTGGTGAACAATTGAAAAATCATTGCGTTTCGCTTACTATAGTTTGTTGCATTCACACACACACACACAGACAGACAGACACACACACACACACAGACACACACACACAGACACACACACAGACACACACAGACACACACACAGACACACACACAGACACACACAGACACACACACAGACACTCACACAGACACACACACAGACACACACACAGACACACACACAGACACACACACAGACACACACACAGACACACACACACAGACACACACACAGACACACACACAGACACACACACAGACACATACACACAGACACATACACACAGACACACACACAGACACACACACAGACACACACACACAGACACACACAGACACACACACAGACACACACATACACACAGACACACACACATACACACACAGACACACACACAGACACACACACAGACACACACACAGACACACACACAGACACACACACAGACACACACACACAGACACACACACATACACATACACACATACACATACACATACACATACACATACACACATACACATACACACACACATACACACACATACACACACATACACACATACACACACATACACACATACACATACACACATACACACACATACACACACATACACACATACACATACACACATACACACACATACACATACACACACATACACACACACATACACACACACATACACACACACACACATACACACACACATACACACATATATGGACGATCTTCTGAACCATTAAAGAAATGCCACAGATTCCCATATTTCTCTTTAGTAGAGTCTCACCCTCTGGGCTGTGTCGATGAGTTCTGCGTTTACGAGAGACATTGTACTTTCTTATTGGTAAGATTTAATTACTTTTAAGTTGTTCACATTCAATATATGTTATCTCACTTTCTCTTTCAAACAATCTACATGTTTTAAAATTTGACAATTTACTGAATTCTTCTATTATGGCAGAATCAAAAAAAAAACCCTTAAAGTACAATTAATTTCATTCATTCCAACCACAATTACTCAACATCAAACATACTTCGTTCGTGAAAATCTGCAAGCCTTCATGTTTATAATATAATGAGTTAACGACCTTTAAGTAAAGCATACTAACCATGAAGACTATAAAATTAAAGGTAAAAATACCCATTTACATTTTTACAAAACAAAATGATACTGGATGTGGATTCATGTTCAACTGAAGGTGTCGACGTTTCGACTCGGGTTTCGAGCCTTCCTCAGAAATCTAAATGGAACATGTAATGACAGTGGTGGAAAGAGATGGGTGAGCTACTCCGACGCATCGATTTCTATTCGATCTGCGCAGCACCAGTTTGAGTCACGAACCACTTGACCACAGCTCGGGCACTTCGTTTGAAAAGCTAGACAAGACGCTGGCCGCCATGTTGCAAGAGGAACGTGACGTGTTGGGAAACATTTTAAAAGTGGCATTAAGTGTCAATTCATGTAACAAAGTAATAATTTCTGTATCTGGCTGCATTTAAAATTCCCGCTAATATTATTACGCAAACTCGTGCATGAAGCTTATTGGCTGAAGTCGGTTATTATTTACAGTAGCTCATCCATCTCTTTCCATCATGGTAATGACTAAAATGATTATGACAGAATTTAGAATAAAAGTAACATTAACCATAAAGCACGTGCCGAGATGACATCGTGTAATCAAAATAAGATTGCCTACCTCATTGTGAAGTACACATGTAAATTAGGGAGAAAGCATACCAAATCAGCTTATATATTACAGAAAGAGAAAATACACTGATCAAAGAGTAATTACTTTATAGAATAGGTGGTACCAACTGTAAGACGTACAATGAAACAAATTATTTCAGGATAACCTTGATAAAATAACAAAACAATAGGAAGGTGAAAACATTCAGAAAATTATAAAATTAATTGGTCAATTTCACTATATATTTTTTTAGTATCAGACTGAAGATTGACCTATATTCAGTATTTAAAATAAATAACATATCTCAAGTACAAATTTTTAGTATTAAAAAAATTGGTTAAAATATTGTTTAAAATATTTTCTAATATTTTACGAAGTACGTTATGGTTGTTATCCACCTGAAAGGGTACATCTTATTGTCAATATTTTTAGTAGTTAGGTTATATCCACAACGTCCGCATTATTTCACTACATGCTATGGCCCGAGTGTACAGCTTGCAAGAAAATGATTGTAGATTTGTTAAGAGCACATCTAAGATTGTGTGTGTGTTCCTTAATTCTGATTTTATGATTTGATTTGACATAGTCATGTATTTAAGTTTAGTTTTTACTTTTACATTAACCATAAATGATTCTTTGATAAACTTAAATAAATTAAATTTTGATTCCTTTGATTGATGTCAATCAGATCAGTAAAACTGTTATTTAGTTTATTTCAAAAAAGTGTTTATACCGTACTTTCGAATTTCAACTTTTAAATCCTTCTTCCGGTGATATGTAATAAAAACTACATATTAAAATAGTTACAATAATTATTAAAACTTATCCTTCTCCTATTGAATGTAAATAATAATTATTATGTATAATAATAAATATTGTTAGACAATACTGAGTAGCACAAAATTACAAGAAGTAATGTGTAATTCACATGTGCTGTTACTACACTTAGTTCTGTAGACTACATCTTGTAACAAATTGTATGGAATATGATCTTTACATTTTTATTACATTATACAGATTATCATAATATTAATACTATCGTTAATGAAAGTACTTTTAATTTACTGGGAAAAAATTGTTGAGAAGGGAAACAAAAGTAATATCTTAAAATATAGTAATATCACTCTCTTATACCTATTGTATTTAAAATTCCTGATAGCAATTCTTATATTAACAAATGTTAGAGGATAAGAGTTGGCCAAACGTATGTACGTAATCAGTTGAATATATTCTTTATGCAAGCGCTGATGTGTCTGGCCAAGGATTGCTTAATTGTTGTATGGTAAACAATGACTCTTTTGTTGCATAGGATGATCAAATAAACAGATAACTCTGCCTGAATAAGTGAGTTTTCTGTGTGTTATATTAAACACAACTACAGTGTCTCATGAGAATAATATCTAGAAAATTAAGCTATTTGTCCTGATGTTTCAGAAGTACATTTAAGTGTAATGTGATATTGGCAGAAAATTTGGACCCAGAAATCTGTTTTGCGGGTGGGAATCATGCAAAATCAATGTCGCCGGCATATGTCTGTGATGATAGGAGGTAAATCTAATTGACTGAGGCAAAAATTTTCGAGGTTTGTCAGAACAAGTTCTGCAAAAATAGAGAAAGAGTGAAACCTATGAGAGAGGCTTCTATTTATTTATTGTAAATATTATTAAATAAAAATATCTTGAGTCCAGTATTAAAATTAGGGTAATTTTGAATTCATTAAATGGGAATTCTAAAGCGTGGGGGTTATGAATTTCCATAGCTTGAGATAGTGCTAATTTAAATGAATATTTTGATTATTGTGGGTATTTTACATGAGGGCTTAGTAATAGTAATATTATTAATAGTAATAAATTATTATTAATAATTAAAAATTATTATTTTTAATAATATTAAAATTATTATTATTAATAAAATATTATTATGACTTTCTTAATACTTAACACAATTTTCAAAATTTTCCAAAAAATGGCTACCAATCTTTGTATTAAATTTTTACTTCTGAAAGAGCAAAAGATGGCTAAAGAGTGGCACATGACTCTGTTTTATTGCACTCTCTGAATTTGCGAAAATTGCAAGAGTTAGAAATAATGCTTGAAAATATGTGTAGTTGTAGTTACACCAGTTTTTATCTTTGATTCTGGAGTCATGGTTACTCTGCTTTACTTAAAGGATGTTAACATACATTTTAAAGAATATGGGTTTGTGCTTTTTCGAATAATTCTTGTATATTGTAGTTCTGAAATGCTTCTATAATATGAAACACACGATTCATACATACAGTGAAAGTTTGTAAACAAGGAAAGAATGTTTTGCTTGGTTCACAGATTACTTCTACTTTCATATGATTTCAAGAATGTAAAAACACTGGCCCTGTTCAAGTCTTTATGGATATTTTCAGATCCGTTCATAATTCCACTTATTTGACGAAGGTATCATATGCACTATCAATCTCGGACAGTGATCGAATGTCATAGAAAGAAGAATCCACTTAATACCGGTGTCATAATAATGATTTGTACAGTAACGGAATGATGTGATTTTATATGGACTGACATTTTCGCGAATCGTATCTTTTACGGCACTTGTATTCTTTACATTAGCTTCATATATTGTTAATATTCAATTAATTAAAAGCCCAAAGTAAAATAGAATGGATTTAACATAAGTATACAGACATATACTATGAATGTCATTTCAACAATGACATTCATAGTATATTCATCAACAATGACGCCACGAATAATTGTTTCAAGTTTTTACTCACACTCAATATGTCTACTCAACTAATAATTATTATGTAAAAGAAATGTCGGAAGTGATATTCCTACAACTAAGTGTGTACGCTATTGGCAACAACATTTTCCTTATAAAATTAAAATAATTGCGCGAATGTTAACAGCGAAGTACTTTGAGGTGGTAATTCGAATAGCATTAACTTTTCAATTAACACCTTCATATTCCCACAACACAAAACAGAAATTAGCAATATTTTGTATTAAATTAATCTGCATGTGTCTTTAATAAAGTCATTAAAATGACAATTATCATTTTCATCATTAAAAGAATTCTTACCTCCTGCAGAGTAACTCCGACGCAATGGCATTTTCACTGATATCTATTTACAATTACAGAGCTTCTTGTTCAAGCTTTCTGCCTGCTGTCACCAAACCCTATGCCAAGAGTGCAGCGTCTGCTGGGTATGTTCTGAATTCATTCACGGTAGGCAATCGAGTGCACTATTTCACACACTCGATTACATTGCAATAATCGATTGAAGGTATCGACGAAAAAGAAAACACTGAAAAAAAACTGTTGCTAATTTATTAGCGTCACGACACGAAGTTTCGGGACAGTATTTTTCTTTTTGTGTTTCTTTTATTGTTTTCGGAAGTGTTTCTGTTGCCGCGCATGTTTCACCACTTTCCTTCGAGACGATCCGATATCACTCAGGAGCGGTCGTTTTAGAGCGGGAATTTCGAACGACCGACTGCCTGGCAAGCGGTCTGGGTGTTTCCGCTCATATCCCCCACAGGTCGCCCTCCTCCTCTCATCTTAGTCTTCCTCCTCCTCCTTCTCCTCCTTCTCCTCCTCCTCCTTCCCCTCCTTCTCCTCCTCCTCCCCCCTCCTCCTGCTCAATTTTCTAAGCGGCCTGTCGGGCGTGTCCTCGGAGCCGTCGCTTTCGCATTTTCGCGCACGCCTTCCGCCTCCCACCTTCGCCAGCCTCGCCGTTTCGTCTTGGCCGTCGTCCGTCGGCTGCGTGGCCATGCCCGTCGTCCGTCGTCCGTCGCCTGCGTCGCCGTGCCCGTCGGCCGCCTTCCTGCGCCGCTGGGCGCTCGCCTTACAACCTGGGACGCTGCATATCGCCTCTCGCGTTGCGTCGCGCGAGCACACCTCGACTCCATCCCGGGCGTCTGAGGTTCCATTCCAGGTGACTGCCTGGAATTCTCCTACATTTGCCTGTCAGTAATTCCTACTGGCAGTACCTGACATGGAGGCCAGTGCGCTAGCTTTCCATCTTTGGGTTTCGAGGTTTAAATCTCTGTGGATTCCCGTGTAATTTGAAGTGGACAAAGTGGGTGTGCCAACATGTTTTCTCGGAGTTCTCCAGTGTCCCCTCACCATCTTTCCATTGGTTCATTATTCACACTATCATTATTATCATTAGAGCCCGAAAATTCTGACATTTACTTTTACTAAAAAGGCATCCTAAAAGAAATTTAGTCTTGCTAACATCGAGGTGCAAAAATGCATGTAAATAATGAAAAATCATAATTTAATGGATACTACTGTAAACATAATAATTAAAATTATTCAAACTTTTAATTTAACTTTCAAAGTACATCAATATTTACATGAAAGGAAACGATCTTTGTAATCTTGATTACACATGGCCATTAGATTTTATTTTTCGCACTCCGTCTATGAGAAATATTGTTTCAGTTTCGGTACTGAAAATTATTCTTAGTGACCTATTAAATTTCGGTTTAGAGACGAATTTGTTTCACTCGTGGCGTTATCTCTACGAAATGGTAGTTTGAACTCTCTTTTAAATCTTGGAATGACATCAGTGAAAATGCTGTGAGTATTATTGTTGTCGCTCTCGTTTAATCGCCAGCACTGAGAAGGGCCGAATCGTGTGTACGAGCTTTGTCCTCGAAAGGGATTGGAAGCCATACTCAGAGGTAGGATGGGATTCTTCGTGAGGGAACAAAGCCTATCAGCATCAATGAAAGAAATAAAAAATTCTTGATTGATATCATCTTCCTTTCTCATTTAGATTTTGAACATTTAGATTCTGAACATGTCCTGGCCCTGGAGACTTCGCATGCTGAGAAGAAACAGAAATAATGAAGAACACAATAAAGAAAAGGGCTAAAATTAGACAAAATACTACAAAGTGTGCCGTTTTCCGACGCACGATTACGTAAATTTCTCTTCTTATGAAGTATTCTTAATGCCAGAAAGTAAAAAACAGGCATCAGAAGCCAATACACACAAAAAAAATTGGCAAATTGAAAATATTGTAAAACAACTCCAGAAGTACAGTTAAGTGATTCCTTTTGTTCAGAGTGTTTTACTATTGTTAAATCATAAAAGGCATTTTCCCAAACTTCAGGGTTCTACTTACCATATATTCTTCATAGTAGAGAGGCGGGCCATTTTTGGTACGTTTGCCGAAAATCCGGGTCTATATTTCCGAAGTGACTGTGTATTCTAAATGTTTTTGTACGATGTTCTGTTGTTTAAACACTCATTTTCTTATCGCATTATATTTTCATTTTGGTGGCATATTCTTTTCATTAAATCTTCTGAAATTATTTTAAACCTATATTGAAATTACCATAGAATTCTAGAGCTCATTGTTTCTGTGTCCACGGACGTAAGATGGAGTCTGGATGGATGAAGTTTCGGTCTGATTGATTGATTGATTGATGTTTCCGGGCGCGTCAACTACGTTGGTCATTGGTCCCGTAAGTGTAGTGCGTGTTTTTCTCGGAAAGTGGCAGTGATCTTTTCCCCGCTGGATGGCGAGATCTGGCGCCGACCTACCGTCGAAAGATGAACACTTTGAAACTTAAATGAGTGATGATGAAAGACTGGCCTGGTCAGGTTTCAAAGCTGTCTCCGTGATAGTTTTAAGAAAAACCTAAACCTAACAAAACAGATTTTAAAACTATGGTGGATGAAATGCTAATTTGTACAAAGAATTTAGGATGAAACACGAACATGAAACTTCATTTTCTCCACAAACACCTTGATTTCTTCCCGAATAATCTGGAGGATTTTTGTGATGAACGTGGAGAGAAGTTTCATCAAGACCTGAAAGAGATAGAAAATCAGGGCAGATCAGATGATTTATCAGGGCAGATCAGATGATTTATCAGGGCAGATGGGATGAAATGATGTTGGATTACTTTTGGTCCTTAAAGAGAGAAAGTGTAGAACTGCACAGATGATGTTCGAGGAGGCAAAATTTCAGCAAAAGAAAGTGTTAGAGGAGTCTCTGACATTGTTAGAATAAATATAACTATTGTTGAAACTGTATGTTGTCAATGTGTATAAGATTTATACTTCTTTTTTCTTCAGTAGAATTGTGTATATCTAGTTTTAAATCGTTTATTTACTGTGTTTTTCGTGAAATTTTCATAAATCAAGACGTTGTGTTCACCAGTCTTTTCTTTGAAATTACAGAAAAATTGTTACGTGTTAGAGAAACGTGAATTTTAGATCTATTAAGTATTAACTCAAATGAATTCAAATCAGCCATCAGAACCAAAAACGCCGAAAATTTATCTTCTCGCTGCCCTTTGTTATCCAAATCTTGTTTAAAATATTTAAAATGTATTTTTTTTTTTAAATTTTGCTCGCCACGGATCCTTCAGTACATTCTCCACTGCAAATAGGGTCACACTGGCACTAAAATCATAAACATATATTACCTCAATCTTTCCCTTAACTGTTAGTAATCAGAAACTGAGGACGGGTTCTTGAAGGTGATTATATTTGTACATTGACTTACACTTTTCGAGAAAAAGTTATTTTTTTACAATAAACTAAAATGTAATAAATGAAATCAATCAGACGAGACAAGGTTCCAGTCTTCGGCCTCTAGCTTGCTGTTGATATGTAACATTCTTGACTTGGTGCAACACGGTGCCCCAATTAGGTATTTTTGTAATATTCAGAACTTATTAATACATCTTACGGGTCCTTGTAACGCATTGGCATACTCGCGACTGACTGCACGCTAAATACAGTGAACAAACGTAATTAATTACAAGTATCCCTTGCCTTGTCACGAAGTTCCCCCTGAAAACGCTATAGATCATGAGAGTAGTACCAATTTAATTTTCGAATGTGAAAACTTGTATTATGTGAATCGTCTTGGCATTTAACTGTTTGCATAATACGTTCCCAGTTACTTTGTCGTTTAAAAACTCAAATTACCTACCTTTAACAACTTTTTACTCGAAATTTCATACTAGAAAGTGCAGGTTTTTTCAATAATTCGTTTAAAATAATGCGTCTCTAAAATCTTCAATAGTTTTTTTATATTGTCTGTTCTTAATTACGAAATAATACTTTAATGAGATACTTCAAGAAGCTTTCAGGTTTTCTGTCTTATACATGAGATTCGTCACGAAGATAGTTGGCCTATCATAAACTACAAAATAAGGTTATGACCTTTTGGATGTGCAAAACAGGTTTAATGGAGCGTTGGCACGCGTACCATGACTTATCTTTATCGCTAGTTATTGTAACGCGTGGAACGACTGTCGGCAACGTGCAGCGTTTTATGACAGGAAATAGCAATATCAACATTTTTTCAACCAGCTCCCAGCATTCTCCTGAGAATCGAAGAGAATCCAGACCTGTGGTGAAACAAAGAGTTTCCAATACCATCTTCGAATTTTTAAAATATTGGTAGTAGTTGGGGAGGGATTGCTTGTTTGAAATGCAAAACTGGATGGAAATTGTTTTTCGTTCCTCTAATATTAATTGTTTATTGCCCGAAAATATACTTAGGAATAAATTCGTCGTGACTCATCAATTCATAATCTTTATTATTTGAGATTTCGACGAATCTGCTGATAGACTGGAAATTATTAGGTCCCACTTTGCGATCAGCCAGTTTATTATATAGAGAAATGTATGTAGTAATTGTGGCAACTTTGGTAGTTGCATTTTAGGTTGCCTCACTGCAAGTGTAATTGCGTCGTGCTATTGCTGGTACAAGTGCAATATTTAAAAAAAATAACGATTTAAGAATTGGGAAATTACCATAACTGTGATTTTATTCTGCACATTTATAAAACACGCTGCAGTTTGGACCAAATACAGTAAGTGCACACAATTCTTTAATTGATTAGCTTTAAATTAAAGTATTAATTTTGAGAAGTAAGCATGTTTTGACAGCTGGTTGACTGATTTTCAACACACACATTGGTACACACTAAGCCATTTCACCATAGTACATTCTCAGACTCTTGTCAACTCAGTAGTCCTCTTAACTGATGTAGTGATGATGCTTCCGAAACCGGAAAAAATACAAAGTTCCAGTTCAGTTTGGAAATTTCCTCATTCGCTAAAACTGCTCTACATTTTTGAAAATATATTACACTTTTGTTTTACCATTTCAGTCAATATTTTTCTGAACATGAAAATGTATGTAATTTTTTTAACATTATGATTTTATATGTAAAATTTACCTTCATTTTTTGTTGCTTTCTTTGCTACTGAAATATACTAAGTTTAGTATAGGTTTTGTATTAAATAAAAAAGCATGTAATTGCAATGAAAATTTATTTATTTTCCATGTTTGAATATTACTGTTCATAAAAATATATTGAATTTCAATTTCAATTTTAATAATAAAACACTGGAAAAGTTCTTTCTCGTTGTGAACTATGTCTGGTCTCCGTGTGGACCATATATGGTACAGAGACCGGTTCGTCTCACTTGCTTTTTCAAACAAGGGTCGCATTTGTCTAACCCCTGTAGAAAGGAATAACATGTATCGTCCGAAAAATGTTGTTTGGATCAAATAGAAGCTTCGAAAGCATCTGCCTTTCAACTAGGTTGGGTAAGGTCTCGATTTCGTAAGGTGTTCTGCATCTCATATCCCCTATTAGAATTCAATTCATAGGTCGTTCCCCATGTTTCTTTCGCCTCGTAGGAATGGACTTCGCGGGTCTTCTAGACGCGGGTCTTTTTCGTTTCAAATGCCTAGGTGACGACATGAACCTGGGGTGGAACCTGTGATGCTGTGATGCGGGAAGTATCCTCAACACAGTCCTTTGTGGCCATCAGGGACAAGCAAATGACTATTTTCCAGTCAGAGTGCCAAGTGGGAATTTTCTACTGGAAGGCGTTCAAAACTCCGGGAGCTGGGTGGGCGAATCGACGAATTGCCGAGAGAAACGAATACCAACGTTACTGTCTCAGCACAGTCGGAATAAAGCCGAAGAACGCTTTTTAGTTATAATTATATCTTTGATTTTCCAATTTTCATGATTTGAACATTTCAAGGTGGAGAAATCATAAACGAAGCACCTACGTATGGATTGTCTCCGGCAAGAACAAATTTTTTTTTCCAAGAGGGGACATCAAACAGAGTAGAGTCTGATGTCGCCTCGAGTACGTGTCTCAGACCTGGTGTATAAATCTCAGAAAAATATTATTGCGATTTCTTGTTTTGTGTTCAAACTCGTTTCTGAATGCTCTGTTTTTAACTGCCCCTGTCGTACTGACCCTTCTTTCTTCAAAACATCATCTTCATTTACATTATTTTTGCAACTGTTTTCCCCTTCTCTCACATCTAAGCCTACTTTTCTTCTTTTGATTTCATCTCCTCTTTCTTCTCTACACTTTGCGCCCTCGCGCATTTTCTGTCTTTTCCGCTTCTTGTACTCGTTGCTCGGGAATTTCTTTGCTCATTTTTTCTTTGCCTTTCCCTAACATTTATTACTATCGTCAACATGTTTATGCTGTCTTGATTAGAGATCACGCACGCCCATGTGCTGGCACTGCACCGTTTTTTATATCTATTTCGCTTATCGGAAATGATGAGACCTGATGCGTGTGTTTCTCTAGGTGCGGAGGCAAAATCACTTGTTTCGCATTCCTGTGAAAAGCAAAACGTTTAGATTGTGTAATCTGAAGCCTTTTCCTTTCTAAATCACGTTTTATGATTCCCATTTCCCAAGTTCCCTAGCGCTTCAAAAACTTTGGAAGGTTTTTAATATCAAAACTGGCGTTTTTCACTTCAACTTGCCTGATTACTAGTACATTTTCTCGAAGGTGGCCAGGTCCTGGAAACTTTATTCCAAACTCCTCTAACCAAAAAGCATTTAATTGATTTCTACAGCTGGAAGCTTAAGTGCACACAATGAAAGTGAATTTTATTTATTTATTTATTTATTTACGTCAAAAACAGTTAAACACTGCGTATGACGAGCTATGGGGAGAAGTGAATTTTGTGCACGTTTTTCATAATTCTGTGGTCTCTATCCTAAACCATATTCTAGTCGAATTTTGAATACAGAAAAGAGAGTTTTTTTTCGAGTTTTGTTGACAAAATATTCGCTCCTATATAATAAAATATATTTTCAAAGGTAAATTAGCTATAAATTCCTGCCCTGAACCCTCATGTTCTTCATGAAAGAATAATACTTTTTGCCGCGATAATATGAAAAACGATAATTTTGAATAACTATATTTCCCACTGAAATTCAGAAGACGTGCACAAATAATGAAGTTACATTTATGTCCAGAAGCAAAACAAGGGACCATCTCAGCATTTGCTCAAGGATCAGGGAAACTGGACGAAAAACCTGATCGAGATGGGGGCCATCAACCCAGAAACTGTGGTACAATACTTTTTACAGGTTCTTTAGAATTATACAGTCCAAATGATAAATAATTACATTAACTATCATTGTTAAAATTAATTCTACTTTCCTTTTGATGCTCGGTATAGTCTCGAATTGTATAGAAACAGTTATGCAGCAGAAAAGATTTTACTTGGGACTTAAACTTTTCTATTGAATTTAATCGTTTAATGTCTTCTGGCAAAGTGTTGTAGAGTAATGTACATGAATTGTATGTGAATTTTTTGTAGTGAGCTGTGGATACTGCCACCTGGTGAATATGATTACTACGTCGTGTGTTATACTTATAGACATCGGCGTTTGCTGAAAATATATTCCCGTCCTTAAGTAAGTCATTTTTGACAAAAACTACTGATTCGTAAATCAGGAGACAAGGTAATGGTAAAATTCCTAGATTAAATAAAGAGTGACTTACAAGAATCACGTGGGTTGGATTTGCTTATTATTCGTACAATTCTTTTTTGTAATCTGAAAGTCTGTGAACTATAAGATGTGTTTCCCCAAAATATTATGCCATATCTCAGGCGGGAGTGAACATTGCAAAATATACACAACGAGCTGTATGATGGCTGACGGAATTTGAAAGAATTCTGAACGCGTAGCATAATGAGCTTAATTTTGTGTTCAATTCATTTAAGTGGGCTTTCCATTTGAGGTTTGACTGAATTGATAGACCTAAAAATGTTGTTACATTAACGTCAGTCAATGGCACACCGTTCATTTTCAATGGAGTACAGAATTTTTTGTTTGATATGGAAAACTGCATTGAAACTGTTTTATTTTCATTTACTTTTAAATTTGGTATTACGGAACCAATTTGAAACGTCTGATATTGTACTATTTACGGTTTCTTTGTTGCAAAGAATATTTGTATCATCCGCAAAGAGAACTGTTCTTCCGTTTCGAATCGCTAAGGGCATGTCATTTACGTATAATAGGAAGAGAATAGGGCCTAAAATCGATCCTTGCGGGACTCCACGTGCAATTGGCAAAGAACCGGAAAGGTGTGTACATAAAGTTCCATCATTCCAGTAAGGTATTTCTACTCTCTGAGATCGTTGTTTAGGTACGAACATAGCCAATCTAGAGCAATACCACGGATTCCATACGAAGGTAATTTTGAAAGTAAAATGTTATGATCAATGACGTCAAAAGCTTTTGAAAGATCTAAAAATATTCCAATAGTTGCTTCGTTTTGATCCAATGATGAGGCAACATCCTTAAGAAAAGAAAAAATGGCTGTTTCCGTAGATTTTGATTTCCGGAATCCATGTTGGCAATTTGAAAACGCGTCGTGTTTATTGAGAAAGGTTTCCATTCGCACATAAAAAAGGTCTCTCTAATATTTTTGAAAAAACTGACAAAAGAGAAATTGGCCGGTAATTTTGAACTTCATTTTTGTTGCCTTTTTTGAAGAGCGGCTTAATCTTAGCTGTTTTAAAAATATCTGGAAAAATTCCGGTGCATAAGGATGCATTAAATATGTGAGTTAACGGGTGTATAATGGCTGGCGCGCACGTCTTTAACAAACAATCCGGAAATTCATCTAAACCGGCCGAATATTTATTTTTTAATTTACCGATTATTTTGAGAATTTCATAGGAAGAGGGTTTCGGAAACGAAACATAGTGTCTAGACTTTTAGGGAAACGTCAGACTTTTAGGGAAACGTGAAAGACCTCAAAAGGGAATATCTAATTTGGCCTTTGGAGCACCTATGTAACGACCGTACTTACCGTATTTAATGTTTTTCTTAAACATCTACATTTTAGTTATTAAATCTTTAGTTGTGTGTCATGATCTGCACTACCTTGAAAATGCAAAAAATGTGTGATCGTTCGGGGATGGAACCGGAAATCCAACGTCTTATGTATATACACTAAAAGTGTAATTCATACACTAAAAGTGCCGTTAGACGTTCGTAGAAACATTATTTTAACCGATGTCTCTCTAATTTTTCTGTTAAACGTCCACGAAATATATTGCACCACGAATATGCTGTCCCGTAACTAATGAGTTATGAAGTATAGACGGCTGGATTAGCCGTTATGAACATAGATTTACAAACTTGAATCATGTCCCTCTTTTTATTTTATTTTATTTTATTTTTTTTATTTGTTTGTTGTACAGTCGACTCCGGCTATAGTGAACTTCTGGGGACTAGTAATTTAGGTTTACTGTATCAGAGGTTCACTATATCCGATGATGTTAAAAGAATTGGCATTAACAAGAATTTCTCCACAAAGATTTTATTAATATACAAGGTGTCCGGGGAGGAAACGTCGAAACTTCGAAAATAAGCTCTTGAGACAATTCTAAGCATATTCTGTCGAATAAACTACGTTGATATTCCGAATGGTTGGGCCGCTATGAGCACTCAAAATTTGGTTTGAAAAAATTATTTGTAGGCAAAAATTTGTTTAATGGAAGCATAGAAACACTCCAAAAACATGTTAATTGTTTATTATTTACAAAAGAAATGGATATATTTGATTAGAAAGTAAAATTAAGCTAGAAATAAAAAAGCACCCAATTTACACAATTCCACTGCTTTTTTATATCTCGCTTAATTTTTCTGAGCAAATGTATTCATTTCTTTTGTAAATAATAAACAACATGTTTTTGGAGTGTTTCTATGCTTCCATAATGCAAATTTTTGCTTAGAAATCAATTTTTCAAACCAACTTTTGAGTGCTTATAGCGGCTCAACTATTCGAAATATCCACGTAGTTTATTAGACAAAAATGCTTAAAATTGTCTTAAGAGCTTATTTTCAAAGTTTCGACGTTTCCTCCCCGGACACCTTGTAGATATACAGCAAAAACATTAACAACACGAACTGAAAATTTCATTATTATTATTATTATTATTATTATTATTATTATTATTATTATTTGTCCTTTAAAAATCAATAATTTTCAATTGTTTGCTTCGTACATGTTTCATTACTAATTTCTCTAGATCCTTCTCCAGAGTTCGTGCTCTGGCCATCCTCGATCCTGCATTGTCCACTGCCTCTAAATATTGTAATGCAGTCTTATCACCCTTCAATGCCTCGTGCTCTGTTGGAAACCCCTCTTTTCGAAGGCCCTTTTACTCTCCTAATAACATACGAGATCATTTCGGTAGCGACAAGGCGCAAGCGGCTAATGAAACTGGTCGCTTTTCCGCGTGGCGCGGCGGGTGTCGCGAGGCTGTGGGGCTGTGGCAGGCGCGCTTTTCCTGTCGCCTGAGTAGAATACAATGCGCTTTGAACCGCTGAAAATGACGTAACATCAAGCTTGAAACTGAAGTAAGCAATCGCGTTTTGCTGCCGCCTGTTGTAGCTCACGCAGGACACTGCCTTTGTTTCCACAGTGAAACTGAGTGGCATGAGGTCATCAGGAGCTTATATTTTTTTCAAGCTGCCTAGGGTTGGAATTTGTGGCACTGAGGCGATATATTATTTTCCAGGAGGGATTTAATTTCCAGGACGTCGTATTTCCTATAACCGAGGTTCAGGTTCACTGTAACCGAATCTTATTATGCTGATTTGTAATGTAAGTGAAATCGGACCTGTGGCTTAAGTTCACTACAACCGAGGATTCTCTATATCAGAGTTCACTAAAACCGGAGTCGATTGTATTCTGTTTATTGCCTAGATACACAGTAAGAGAGCTTCCAAGCGTTTTATGTGATTTGACATGTAATAACTCTCGCGACTTCTCAGATTACATTCCTGTCCTCTCCTGTTGCTCGGCAGGCCACTACGGGCCTTGGCCGACCAGCGGTGACCCAGCATGTCGGACATGGGATAAGGGGCTCATGTGGTTAGCATGAAGACATCCCTTCACCGTATATGCTAGTCTTCATAACCTTAGGCTGGGCTTTCTCATCATCACACAGCAATAGATACTGGGACATTTGTAAGGGAAGCGCACAGTTTAAATTTATTCGGCCGGGATTCGAACCCAGGGTTGCGCCGTGGAATGCGAGCACGCTAACCAACGAGCCACCCAGTAGGGCGGTTACCTTATAGTTCAATGTAATTCTGAAGAAAGTAGTAATTATGTGATGAAATTGTAGCCAGATTTTTTAATCTTTATTTGAGATTTTACAAACGCCTGATATTGCCACAAAAACGCCACAAAAATTACATATTACAAGATTCACCACATATTACGGGATTCGAAAATGCGTATTAAATCGAAACATTTGATTTATTTGATACTATTCGCGACGTATTCTAACGTATTACGTATTCTAACACTTACGTATTCTAACAATTGCTAGTTCTCAACTTCGTGAATCGGTTATATACTTCAAGTACCATCACATAATTGGATTGTTTGTGAAATAAATTATTTTGATAAGAAATAGTGTAAGCAGAAATAGTAATGAAAGTTATGATTAACTTGCTTATCGATATAGCAAATGAAGACTTATATGACATGTGTTGGTAAAAGAAAGTATGTGAAGTTAAAATGAGATGTATCAGTATAATTTGATGGAAGTATAAGAAAATGGTGTGTTTATTCTTGCAGTACTTTTGCAGAAACTTCGTCCCAGTCTGCTAAAGTGCGATTCACAAAGGAGAATTCGCCTGTATCGGTCCTTTGCATTCTACATCGCATTTCCCAAGAATCATAACTCTACTTTTATAACCCTGACGCTTTAACATTGTTACCGACATCTCTGATATACCACTAAAATTTCTGAAATCTGAACAAATGTAAGCATTATTTAACCTCATTTCCCTGTATCATAATTTGATGAACTTTCATTAAAGATTAGATAAAATCTTTCGAAGTTATTTGTTAAAAAAGTCTCACGAACAAAATGATGGAAAATATTTTAGTGCCTCGATAGATACATATATCATACTATGCACTTGATTTAGTGTTTCTGCGATATCATTGTAGAATGCACATCGTCAAGGAACCTATATGCTGGGCATCGTTCCTGGAGTGAAAAAAATATTATCTTGGTTTGGTCCCTTATCACCCACACCGCCTTTTTCACAATTCACTAAAAAACATTCGAATTTTATGTGTGGTCATTCATTTAAGATCCCAAGAGAAAATGTTTATAGTTCGTAAACTGTTTTGAATCATTTTGCTTCAAAGAGAAGCCGTAATGGTCTGAGTATCATCTTCGGAAAATAATTAGTATACTCTTCTGTAATTAGAAAGTACTTAAGGAAGAAATATTTCTGATCGTTACTGAATCTGTGTTTCTGTTCTGTTGCAGCGAGGAGGTGCGAGAACAAGGCTTCACGGCTGTCATTGACATGCGAGGCGCGACCTGCAACACCGCTAAACCCATCCTAAAGGTGTTGCAGGAGCACTTCGCTTCGTCCGTGCACGCCGTCTACGTCATCAAGCCGGATAACTTCTGGCAGAAGCAGCGCTTCTCGCTGGGTAGTCACAAGTACAAGTTCGAGGTATGCATCACTGATGTCCTCAGTACGAAGAAGTTGTTTAGGCTGTGACCTTCATCAGTGCCCAAGCCAGAATATTCTTTATTTAACGTCAAAAACAGTTTTAAAAAATCTGTGTGACGTCCTTTGGGGAGAAGCGTTTTCTGTACACGTTTTTTTGAATTCTTGGTTCCCTACACTAACCTACATACAAGATGAATTCTGAATAAAGATGGAATTTTGTCAAAAATACCCGAAATGATTTCTGTGCAATTTTTGCTCGAAGAGAGAAAAGCGCGCTTTATTAATACGGTGCATTATTGAAGCTAGATACTTTTTCCCGGTGAAATATATCTTTCAAAATTGGATCCTTAACAGTCGCATACCAATGTCATTCCTATATCCAGAAGACAGACACCAATGACGGACTGTGGTGTCAACGGCGGACCCCAGCAATATTAATTTTTTTAACCTAGATGTGATTGCAAATGTATTCAAATCATTTTCTGCAAATTTAGCTTTTCCCCTTAATTATGTCTCGCTACCGCTTACGCAGTAGAGCAGGCCTGCACAGTATTTTGTACTTTGACTGGCCTCGGGAGCCCCGCTTGAGCAGACTGTGCGCAAACCCGGGCCTCCTGAATGGGTGGGGATAAGACTCATTCTAGGAGTGGGGACCGCCAATGAGAATGCGCAATTCGAACCGTAGCGCGTAAACTATTTTTTTCATTTGTTGCGTCTTAACTTATTGACCCAACGCGTCTCTTAGCCCCTGATCGAGCGTTGAGCTCTTGTTCCGGAGTAATCCTCCATTAATATTTAGGCCCATTAATTCCAGAGGGTATTGTATGTCTCGTCTCGTCAAGTCAGTTGTCAAGAGGGCCGCCAGGTAGCATCTCTGCGTACGCGTCTCATACCGCACGCCCCTGCGTCACTACCCAGCGGCCAGAATTGAGAAGGAATAAGGATGTGGGTAGGGTTTAAGGCACTTCACAGGGGTTGGAGTAGCTCTTGTGAAGCAGGCAGACTCGTTTTGTTGAAACAAATTTCACATGAGATCGACGGGAATCGAACCCGAACATCCTTGGTGAAAGGCGAGCGACTTCGCTGTGAGCCACGCCAGCCACGAGCCACGAGAAATTGCCAGGGAAAACAAATTGAAATTTGAAATTGAAAGAGAGTTTGCCAGAATTTGCGGACTATTACACACACTTCAAGTATCATTAACTTTTATTTTGAAAATGTTTGTTGACAGTGTGAAGTATGAACCTCAAACAACTTAGACATACATATTGAATTGGATACCAATATTATAATATTATTGTACGGCTGAAAATGTAATTGGCTTCGCTATGGTGAAATCGCAAATTTAGCGTGCTGTTAAATACAAAATTGTAATATTGAATCTTTTTTTATTGATGGTGACAGTAATAAATTATTTTTCATAAACTACGTTTAATTGATAAAGATGGTTCTATCAAAGCTAAAACATCTTATTCTAAAAACCTCATGATTACATTCTGCTCTAATTTCCGACGAGAGTACAATATGAACTCAAATCAATAAACTCTATTTTTTCATAATAATTTACATCGGATAGAAAAAGATTTTGCTTTGTATTTAAGAAGACTCATAATAAGCCATGATTGCCCGTAACATATCGTAAGAGGATTGCTTGTTTGTATCTCTTATTCAACATCATAAAGAAGGAAAATGAACACAAATAAATGGACTGCCTCACATTACCCTTCTTCGAATTGCCTATATTTCATTTTACTATCAACCTCGATGCGAGAGACTATTCTCCATTTTTTCCATTTGCTATCATTTGAAGAATATAACATTCCTGGTGAAAGATCAATTATTAAAATATTTTATTGTAATATTTTATTAGTTAAAATAACATATTTTTTTAATAATGTCACTGCTTTAAAATATTGTTTGAGTTACAATGAGCATGAAGTAAAAAAATAAAATAAAAATATGTCGACACATAGCAGTGCATAGAAGAACATAAACAGTGGAATATGGCCCTTGTAGCTACAACTAAGGTAGATTGCCCATTTAAATCAGTGGGTAAATCATTTTTACAGCTTGGAGGATTGCATTAAACACCTAGGCATTCAATCTACGCGCCGCGTCGACCCTGCTCCTCTCCGCTTCCCCCTCCTCCAAAACTACCTATTCCCCATTAGCTGCACTTTCGGGTCTCATGCGGGCAGACGATCGACTCGTAAGTGCAGAAAACCCGCGGGAGCAGGCGTTGTGCAGGCCTGCAGTAGACACGAAGTTACGTAATGCTGCGCGAAAAATTGCTAATATTCTGCAGAAAAACTCTTATTACAGCGCTCTGGTAACGAAAAGTGGATAAATCCAGTTGCTAAATTTAGAAAAAAATCGTCTAACACGTGGTGTCAGTGGCGTAGTTAGGGAGGGGCAGGGGGTGGTCCGCCCCGGTTGTCACCATTTTAGAAGTGTCACCAATTAGAAACTTTTATAGATTTTGCATAGATTTTGTTTAGATTATAGCATAGATTTTGATTAAATTGTACATAAGTTTGCCGCCCTTAAATCTGGAAAATTGTTTTTATAAAAAACATGCATTTGAAAATTCGTTATTCTTCGTTTTAGATTACTTAAAAATTATATTTCAATTATTTTGAATTACATAGTTTTTAATATATTATTAATAAATGTCAAGTGCAAATTTACTTGTATTTTTATTAACTAATGTATAAACTATTATGTAAGATATATTTTTATATTTAATTAAAGGAGGATGATACCATTACTTTTGTCCCGGGTGACACCAACTGAAGCTACGCCACTGCGTGGTGTAGCCAGAATCCGTTGTGGGTCCTTGATACCGAAAAATCGATTGACGGCAAAACGTCTGTCTGTCTCTATCTGTCCGTCCGTCTGTGAACAACGCTAGCAGCTAACCCATTTAGACGATTTTCTCCAAAATTGATATTCCGCAATCATTCTGGCTGACGTCGTGGCCCCTTGAATTTGAAAGCGATATCTTAATTTGGGGGGTACTTTACATGAAGCCCCTGGGACCTTTACACATTTTTTTTAATGGCTCCATCGTTTTTTTTATTAAATTTTGTTGTTGGATAGTGTAACCCTGATTTTTCGAAAATTGAAAAAGTTCAACATTTTTTTGGCATCTTCCTACAACTAAAATATTCAAGATAGAGATGTTTTACCTTAATAAAATCTGTTCCTTAAAGATAGATTTTGAAATAAGGTAATGTACAGTTTTTCGAAAATTTGAGTACTTTGCAATTTTGCGTGAAAATACAAGCGAGAAAGTACGTACTGCTTTAGCACCACTAGTTAAAAAAAATAAATTAAAAAGCAGGGTGCGTTATACGCCCCTGCATCGCCGGGGAAAATATAAATTCATTCTACTGGTGAAGTGCTACTGTAACTTCCAGGAGAGAACAAAAGTAAACGTTTATTGGTATTTGATTACACTTTTATCGCTTGGGATTAGATTTCAGTGTCAAATTTCACCGCGTGTCGAGCCGGTTACTATTATGATAGATGTGTTGTAGAATATTATGTTGTACGAATATTATGTATCCGCTACAATATTGATGAAAGACACTTTTCTTAATTAAATCTGTTCTAAAAATAGATCTTAAAATAAGGCCATATACAATTTTCTTTAAAAAACAAGTAATTTTTTACGTAATATTCGCTTGAAGTTTTGTAATTTTTGAAATATTTTTCTTGAAAACTGCTCCAATTTATTTTTATTATTTTTTCTGGATAGAGCAAAGGACGCATTAAAATGGTGTTGGTCCCATTTCCATTAATTCTGTATTTTTAAAATTGGAAACAAAAAAATAACATTGCAAAACTTCAGTATTAATGATGGAGGTTTTTTCCTTATTGAAATCTGCTCTTTAAAAATTAATCTTGAAATAATGTAAATGAATTTTTTGAATTTTTGAAAATTACAAATGCAAATGTTCAACTATTTTGTAAAGTGTCAGAAAAGTGGCTGGTGGTATAGGGGTAACGAAAATGGCGTGCTTTCCCTAAGAATTTGAGTTCGAATCCCCACGCGGAGGAAAAAAAGTGTGCTGCTTGGAAACACTTTTTAGGTCCATTGAGAAATGTTATGTAGTCATTACAAATAATTCGAGAAAGTATGTGCTGTTGTATCACCTAGGTTTTTTTTTTATTTATTGCTTGAATGCATATAACCACGTTTATAAAATAGTGCAGGTCCTATTTGTGTTGAAAACATTTTCTGAAATCTAAAACCGAACCATTTTGTACCATTTCTTGAACTCTGGCTTTGGAGGTGTTAGTACTACGGGTTAAAATGTCGCTTGCGTAACCAAAGTACATGAGTTCGCGCCAAAGATTTTGTGCGTACTTGAAATACCGTTACATGTTCAATTAGTATTATAATTCCAACTAGGAAAACCCGGCAGACGTTGTTCTGCCCTTCATCTCCCTCTTTCCCCTCCCATCACCCACTCACTTTCTCTCCCTCCGTCACCCTATCCCTGTCTGTCTCTTCCGCTCTTTGCCCCTCTCATTCACATTTGATTGCAGATTCTGCACATCTCTGAGCAGGTAGAGTAATATCGGGAAGCGCCGGACCAGCAAAAATGTAATAGAACGGTCAAGAAGGTTTCATCTTCTAGGCTACGCTGTGAGAAACTTTTCTTTGAGGTCTTCGGCCTCAAAATTTTAGTTTTTAAGGCCATAGAACGGATTGTTTAGGAGTTATTTAACGATATAGATTCAATATCCAGCCGAATGTGTTGCGGGTTGCATTTGATGTAAATATTTAGTTTTCTTCTACAGCCATGTAGTGGAGTTACAACAGATTTTACAATACATAAACCTTCTCGGTGAGAAAACATGTAGAAGTGCCAACTTTCATGGAGATTGATCTCACGGTGTCGGAGTAAGCAGGAAGTCCTTTCAAGGTCACAGGTGGCAGGAACCGGGGGGGACACTCATCGAATCGCGAGAATCTCTTTCCAGCACGTGACCTTGAAAGGACTTGGTGTTTTAATCGAAATACAGAATTACGTAAGTTACCAATAATATGAGAAGAATGCGATATATATCGGCATTATAATTATATGCTCTTGAAATATCTCTAATTTGTATTTTCTAAAACCCATTGTGTAAATAACATGGACTTTTTTTACATTCTCACATATATCTCAAATAATGTGTTAAGCAACGCGGTATCTGTACATTTGAATGACCAATATAATTAATTGCAGAATGGCAACAATGCTCGAAAGATTCTTTGCTTTAAAAAGTTTCATTATCTTATTCATAAATAAACTTATTTTTCAAAATTGCTTAATCCTATAGAAAATGTCAAATATGAATGTTATACTCATTGTATATTGCACAAAAAACACGTACATATTTTTAGATTTTCTTAATTTTTCGTTCTCCAATTTTTACTTTCCCGTATACATACGTATATACGGAGTAATATACGTAGTATAAGGAAAGTTATGTTAATGCTGCGGAAAACCGATTTCGAGATTTCAACGGAAATACACGTTTTGGGGACCCCAGATAGCAAAAAAGTGTTTGATTATTCTTTTCTTTTCAAACGTCGGTCCGTCCGTCTGTCGTCAGTGAACACGACTACCGCCTAAACCATACTTAGAGATTTTTTCCAAAATGGATATTCCCCAGTCGATCTGGCTCGACTCGAGGCGCTGCGATTTTGAAAAACTTTCTTCGAAGTATGGGGATACTTTTCATGAAGACCCCCGAACATTTTCAGAATTTTCTTAAAAACGGCTCCAAATTTTTTTCTTTAAATTTCTTGTAAGAATAGAGTAAAATACACTTATAAAGGTGGCATAGATCCGATTTTCACGGTTAACTCTGAATGTTCGAAAATTGCAAAATGTTGAGTCTTTCTACAACTACAAAATTGAAGATAGAGATTGGTCATGTACATTTTTTTAAAAATGTTAGTAGTTTTCGCATAATATTGCATGCAATATGTGCAAATTTTTTAAATAACAACAAGATTCTTCTGAAAAAGGCTCCACATTTTTTCTTTAAACTTTTATTGGGGGTAGTGTTAAATGTACTCTATGAGATGACATGAACATCAGTTTGCCCTTTTCTGTTTTTTCTTTTTCAAAAATTACAAAAATATGTTGTATTTTTACTTGTCTTTCGCGTCGTTAATATTTGCATTAGCGGCGATTTGTTCATATTTTTATATTTATGAGTACATGTGCCTTAAATAATGTGTTATAAAGTTTCTTGAAAACTCAACCGTTTTCTGTGAAAACTAGCTCAAAAGTCCGCATTTCAGAAACGCTCAAACGTCATTTTCTAATAAATGGCTCCAAATCTTTTTTTCAAACTTTGCGAACTGATAGCGCTAATTGCACACTTTAATATTACATAAAGTTTTTTTCTTTGAAAAATTACTCAAATGTAATTTTTTCCAATGAAGTTTTTCGAAAACTCAAAGATTTCTTTAATATTCTTAAAATAATATTTCCGTTTCTTAAAAACGTGGCTTTTTTGACATACCTACCTCGAAAACTTGAGATTATTAGGAACTTCATACGAGATCTTTTGAAACAATGAGTTCCCTCCTCCCAAATTAAATAATAAAATATGTCGCGGATAGACAATGGATACTAACGTCATGGGAGAGGTTTGGAACAAATTACATACAATTTAAATTTGAATTGCATTACAATTTTTGAAAATGCGAACGTGTTAATGAATCTTTGCACTGTTGTAATTCAGTGTGTTCTATCGATAAAAAAGTCATAAAAGAAAAAATTGAGCTGTTTTTAGAAACTCTTGTTTAGGAAAATTCACATAAATGGATCCAAAATTACGAATAAAAGCCGTTACATTTTGAAAAACCCGTACATTATTTAATTTTAAGTTCTAAGATTAGAGAATCAATATACGATACCGACACCGTATTATTATCACCACCACCCCATGCCTGTCAGTCTCTCTCTCTCTCTCTCTCTCTCTCTCTCTCTCTCCATTTCCATCTCTCCATCTCCATCTCTCCATCTCCATCTCTCCATCTCCATCTCTCCATCTCTCTCTCTCTCTCTCTCTCTCTCTCTCAGCAAGAAATATAAAGAAGAATTTGGGTGATTTTTTTTTTATATAATTCTTGGAGCCTCGAGTTGAACCAGATTGATTGAAGAATATATTGTGGGGAAAAGAAGAAAATCCTTGCGTGGTTTAGGCGCTCGTGCTGTTCACGGACAGCCAAACGGAAAGACTGACAGTCAAGACAGTTATTTTTGAACATCCTTATACATATTTTTGAATAGTCACACATTTTCGGGTAAACAAAACGCGTGTCACCGTAAAAATTTCGAGTTTGTCGGCTTGCAAAAATAGGTAACTCTTTCTGCGCTATTTGTGAGAGAAAGACAAAGTATTGATTAAAAATTTCTTATTTAAAAAAGGAATTTAAATAAAACAATTTCAATTTTTTAAAGAATGAAAGATTCTTTTTATATCTTTAATAAGTAAATCCTTCAAAACATCATTATGTCTTTTTACTTTCTCGCTACCGCTTACACAATAGAGAGAAATTTGTCGTGCTGCGCGAAAAACGGTGAATTTTCGGCAAAAAAAAAAAAACAACAAAAAAACTCTTAAATAAAATCCTCTAGTACGTGATGTATCCAGAATCCATGTTTTGTGGGCCCTTGACACCGAAAAATCGGATGACGGCAAAACGGCCGTCCGTACGCTAGCGCCGAAACCGTTCGTCTGATTTTCTCCAAAATTGATTTCCCAATCGATCTCGATGAAATTGTGGCCCCGTGAATTTGAAACAGATATTGGGCGGGGTGGGGTACTTTTCTTGAAGCCTCTGGGACATTAAAAAAAAAAAAAAAAAAAAAAAAAAAAAAAAAAAAAAAAAAAAAAAAAAAAAAAGGCCGTCGATTTTGATTAAATTTTTTTGTTAGCATGAAGGACGTTTAAGAGAATGTTGCAGGTGTCATTTTCGTTAAAAACTAATTTTTCAAAAATTCAACATGTTTTCGGCGTCTTCTTACAGCTACAAGTATGAAGATAGAAGAGATTTTTTCCCTGAACGAAATCTGTTCCTTAAAGATAGATTTTGAAATAAGGTCATGTACAGTTTTTCGAAAATTTGAATACTTTTCGCGTAATTTTGGGTGAAAATACGGGCGAGAAAGTATGTACTGTTTTAGCACCACTCGGTCGCTAAATATTTCCTATTGTGCTATACAGTTTGATTCAGAATAAATATTGCAAACTTCTAGGGATTATATGGGGATTGTATGAGGCTTTTTGACAAAGAATTTGTGTATATAGTGGAAAATTTCATATAACATAGTTACATAAGTGGCATTTCTAGTTGTGCCACTGATTGGAAGACAACTCATCGTGCACTGATGTTCGACAGGTACATAAAGTCTCAGCTGTAACTACAAAAATTTCTTGAAGTGATAGCCATGTGGTGTGGTTTATACATGGTAACAGCTTGATCTGATCAAAAGCTGAAAAATAAAAACAAAATATTCTAAGCCATCCCAGGAAAAGGGTTTGCTCCTCTGTCAATTCACATTTCTTCTTTTTGTTTACTAACTTGGATTTTGCATTTGCAAAGGGTTAAGTGAAATATTTTGAATTAATAAATTTATAGTCATAAATTGGTTTTCCAAGAATGCCTTTTGGAAAATGCTGTTGTTTTTTATCTTCTGGATACGTTATTGATCAATTTTTTGATTTTCAAGTTTAATGATATACTTAATTTGCCCTTTTTATGACGTTTTCATTTGAAAATATTTGAATTACTTATTTAAATGGACATTGAAATTGTATGTCTTATGCCCAATTTTTAAATGATTATTATGATTTCTTTTTTTATGAAACTTTTCTTAACAAACATTTGTAGACTTATTTTGTATAAATCTTGTGTACACAATTAGAATACTTCACTCTTTTTCAGACGAGTATGATCAGTCTAGAAGCACTGCCAAAGATCATTGATACTACACAGCTGACGGGTGATTTAGAAGGAACTTTGCATTATGATCACGCTCAATGGATTGACATGAGATTGGTATGTAAAATAAGAGCATTTCATTGAAATTTCCATTGGATATTCCAAATTTGTGAAATGGGCATGATTTTCTTTAATTGAAGGCATTAGAAGATTTTGTATGGCAAGCAGCTGACCTCTTAGACAGACTGGATGATTTACAAGAAGACTTAAGTAGAAATGACTTTGCAGATGATGTTATAGGAGCCAAACGTGCCATTGATCTCCATAATGAGATGAAAAAGAAAATTACTAAAGCGCCTGTTGAAGAAATTGATCTCATTGGTCAACGATTATTGCAGAGGTAATGACATTATAAAGCTTTTGAAAGATTAAAGATTTTACTATACGAGTGATTTTTATATATTACATGATATTTTCTAATTTAAAAAATCTCATAATTAGTATTTCTCATAGTAAATGCTTTAAAATAATAGACTAGTAATTCTAATTATAGTAATTATGGGTTTAGAAACTGATATTGACAATATGTATATTCTTTTTGAAATACTACGATGGTTAATCAAATGTTATTGTGTAGGTTATCTGGTGACTCGAACAGCGGATATGACTCTGGTTATTCGGGACGAGACAGTGAAGCAAGCTCTGTGTGTCAAACCCAGATCTCCTAGCATCAGTGCCTCAAATCCTACAAAATGTGGAGGCTGTACGTTCATCTCAGCAACATTTAAAAACTTTGTGGCAACACAAGAAAGTAAAATTAGATCAATGTTTTCAACTCAGGTTGTTTGAACAGGACTGTGAAAAGGTTCGTTCATTTTTCATTTTAAATTTTAAACATTATAGTTTCTGGTTTTGTACAGAACCAATTCGTTTCAACCAGTTTCTGTTACAGATGTTTGATTGGATTTGCCATAACCGTGATGTGTTTCTCATGAACTATGTAGAAATAGGACATTCATATCAGGTAGCCAAAGAACTTCAAGAAGAGCATAACCACTTTACCATGAGCTCAATGGTAAGTTCTTTCTTCCTTTTATAACTTTTGGATATTTTCCTTTGTTATACATCAATCCTTGTTAAAATAAATAGGTTTATAATGGAATCCCATCACTGTTGAAAAAATGCACCTGTGAACACTACTCTGAGCATGAGAAATGGATTTCAGGTCATCATTGTTAAATGTATAATTTTGATTTAGCATTGTATTGTTTGATCTGTGGGTTTCAGATAAATCTGTTAATTTCCTCTATGCTTATTCCTGACTCCAAGAAAGTTCATAGCAAGTCAGTGGATTCACAAAAGTTAAAAGAAAATTTTTCCTAATTTAAGTTTACTGTTTTAGACCAAATTTCTGTGAATACTAGAAGTAAATTTTTGGCTTGAATTCCTGGAATCTCTGTAATGTAACTAATCCGTGTACATTGCTTGAGAGTAGGATGCAAGAGTGTAATTTGGTTAAATTTATTACTTCAAAATTCTTCTCTTTCAATCCATAAATTGTTTTCTGGAATTGTAAAGAAATACTTTAATTACATAATATATAGTTGTCCATTACAGAAATGAATTTCATTTTTTATTTATGTATTTATTTATTTATTTTTCAATTTTGTCTTATCATTCTAATGTAAAATATTTGTGCATTTTTTATAAAACTGATATTAAAAAATTGAACTTAATTTCAAATTAACAGAATGAGCTTTAATGTGTTCATAAGCCTATTAAATGTTGAAACTAAAGATGTAATGAGGTTTCAAAAATAGTAAATGGTTCAAAAAGAATTATATTTCATTGTTAGGAATATCTCTGGAATAATTGCCTTCCAGGTTTGGGTAACGTTAATTGATGTGTGATATAATTTTATGACTGAAAACTGAAGTGATGTATATCTTGGTATTTAAATATTAATATAAGAATCATATTATTAAAATAATAAGGTTCTGGCACATTAAATGTAATTATTTTATTGTCTGAAAGCAGAAAGTCAGATTATGAAAGCTTAAAAGGTTTTCTTGAATTTAGTCTGTCAGATTTACACAGTCGAGACTTTTGATTCCTTAAAAGTCAGATTTGTTTTAATTTGTTGAATCAGAAAGAGAATGAAGTATATCATTACATCTAATACAAAATTTGTTATTGCCTATTTTAGAACCTGTTTTAAATATTCTTTATTGATTTTTTGTCTGCCTATTTTGATTTTTTTCCCCCTACTCCCTACCATCTGGTCTCTATTTAGTAAAACATACTTATTAGTATTTTTCAATTATTTTGATACCTTCTTTGCATTTTGTTTCTTCTTATTCTAGAGAATCAAATGATAAATTAATTTTGTCTATGTAATAAGAAGAGAAATTTACAAGAGAACTAATTTAAAACAACCGACTTTAATTCAGGTTATTCCAAAAGGAAATAGCCCAACTTTTCCTCATTGCATTGCAACTTATCATATCTACAAACTTTCATCAAAAATAATGAAAATTGCAAAAGTTTGAATTTTTCGGCGTCTTCGTACAACTACAAAATTGAATATAGAGATTTTTACTCCAAATAAAATTTGTTCTCCAAAGTGATTTCTTTCATTAAGGTCCTGTACATTTTTTTGAAAATTTTAGTAGTTTCATACAATATTGCGTGAAATATGTGCAATTTTAAAAAATTACAAGAAGATTTTCTCCAAAATGGCTCAACATTTTTTCTATAAACTTTTGGTAAGGGATAGTACTAAATGTACTCTATGAAGTGACAAAAACACCATATTGCTATATTCTTTTGTTTTTTAAAAAATTATAAAAATTAATTTTTTTTACTTGTATGTCACGTCGTTAATATTTACGTTAGCGGCGATTTTTTCGCATTATTATATTTATGAGTACATGGGCTTTAAATAATGTCAAATAAAGTTTCTCGAAAAGTGGATAGTTTTCTGTGAAAACTCACTCAAAATTCCGCATTTTCAGAAACGCTCCAACACCATTTTCTCATAAATGGCTCTAAATTTTTTCTTCAAACTTTTTGAATGGATAGTGCTTATTGCTCTCTTTAGTATGACGTAAAGTTCAATTTGAGACATTTTTTTTTGTTTTTTCAAAAATTAAACGAATGTAATTTTTTTGAAAGATCTCTCGCACTGTTAATATGCACATTTACAGCAATTCGTGAATACTATTGTATTTGTGAATTAAATTTCTTAAAATAACTTCTAATGAAGTTTTTCGAAAACTCGAAAATTTTCTGTGAAAAAGAGATTCAAATTTCGAATATGCGGTCACACTTAAATGTCATTTTCTTTGAAATGGCTCCAAATGTTTCAAAGAAAATTGCCATTTAGGACGTGGTTTTAGTGTTCTTTAATATTCTAATATTAATATTGCCATTCTATTATTAGAAAACCAAAAAATTTAGAAAATGTAAAAAAAAAAAAGTACTTTGGGTGGCGATAGATGGCAGCTGGCAAGAGTATGTGGCAATTCCAAATAACTAGACCAGACCCAAGGAAATAGAAAATTAATACGGGAAAGTCTGTGTCATTCTGTAGCACCACTAGTGAAGCATGTGTCGAAATGACGAATAGTTTTAAAGATTCAATTCCCAAAATACATCACTGGAGATTTTCAATTTTTTGGGCTTAAATTGAAGAGAAATAGTATTACAACATATTCAAATTAACTGATGTATTTTTTTGTAATTTTCAAATCACAGAAATGTTTTTGTCAAAATAATTTTTTTATTTTATTTTTTTAAATACTCTCAAACTTTTACAATAAATTGTTCTAAATGCCTAAGGTAAACTAGAATAAATATATTATTTAGTGCCAAACTGATAAAATGTTAGGCCTTTGACGGGTTTTGAAAGAATATTATTTGAAAGTACAATTTAACTTCAAAGGAAATCTGTGCGAGTTGATTTCACAAAACTTAGTGTACCAAAATTGTGGAAAGAAATTAATTATACTAAAACATGTACTCCATCAATCTCTTAGTTCAAAAGATTATCTGCTATTAATTATACACTCCAGTGTCAAAGAAACTGAAATTTCTGGGAAGGAAAGAATACTTCTTTAAAGGAAAGAATTATATTTTTACTTTTTTAAGTCAGAAAAATTATTATTAATATTTTGCAATGGTAATTTAAAATATATGCTATATAAATATCTTGGTCACAGGAAGAGTAGGATTAAAACTTGTAAGTTCTGAATCTTACATGTTTCACATAAAATAAAAACTTACCTTTCTCATTATTATATTTACTTATTTAAGCTCAGAGTAATTGTATGCCAGGTAAGAACTATCAATTAAACATTTGAATTTATTGATCATGATTTTTTTAAGCTTTGGTTACGTTACAGTATCTTATTTTGACGTAATGTGAGTCAGCTGTGTAATGTCAGCTGACTTTCTTTTAAGAGTTTAATACAAACTCACAGTTTTATCTTGTCTTAAAATGGTCTTTCTATTGTTTCTATTAAAGACATTAAGTCATGACCTGCAGAAAAAAAATTGCAACAGTTGATATTATAACGACTTGGTTATTGTATTATATTTCTGTTGTTTACTTCTCTGAAGTAAAGAAGTAGTTGTGATAACAATTATAGCTATAAAATAGAGATATTTGTGGCAATGAAGTCAGCTACATTGAGTAAATGTGTTAAATTGTAAAAGTTCTTCTGAAACACTTAAAGAGTGAACAACAACCTCTTACAAAATTTATCATGTGCTTGATACCTGCTATTGTGCACTGGCTTTCTTAAATTTCCATTTTACACATTTCCTAATTTTTCCTGAAATTTTGTTTGTTTAATTCAATCAAACCCTGTCAAGTGAAAATCGCCCTGACAAGCGAAAATTAGTTGCAATACAGTTTTTGTTATCTGACAGTTTCCTTGTGACTGCTGAGTTTGTGATGGTTAAATTGTTAACCTTTATGTATTTTGAGCATGTAAAATCTTAGAATAGACACCATTCAGATTTTTATAGCATTTTACTTTATTATATAATAATAACAATAATAATATATGTAATAATAGTAATAATAATAATAAATGTAATAAGCCGGCACCGTTGCACAGACGGTGGTTGCAGTAGCCATCATCTGCACCGAAGAGGCTGCAGGTTCGAGTCCTGCGTAGGCACTACATACGGAAAGTGCTACCATTGCATTTGCTTGGTTTCACTATACTGAACCTACAGTCTTTACATGAGGATTTCAATGAGAGTTAAAGTTTTTGTTATCTCATGTTGCAGGTTGTTGATTTGAAAGCAATATGAGGTGACAGACTTTTCAAGTGTTTCAAGAACTTCTTTTGTAATAGAAGTTAAAGTGCCCACTGTAATCTGTGATTTTTTAATAGGTCTTCTTCATTCTCATCAATATAAGACACCTCTTCCAAATACTATTGTTTCTCAAGTGTTATATGTGAACTTCTTGCTTGCAGCCTTCGTCCTATGTGTTGTAATAGTACTTTTATCTAGATGTACAGTTTTGTAATGGAGTTGCTTGATGTATCTGGCATTTGTTATTCAGTCTATTACACTGTTCATTTTAAATTGCTATATTTGTTATGAATCTAGATAGTTAAAAAAATACATAATTCTAAAGTTAATTCTAAGCATAACATATTAAGTTCGATTTGTTTTACACTTTTCCCTGCAGCAGCTGATATTAGCTAGAATCTGATTTGTACTAATTGTGAATTTTGTATAATTATGTGTTTTTTTGATGGTCTTTTATATTAAGAAATTGAACAAACATTGCTAGTTACTAATTGTTTCACAAATCTTGTGTGTATATATCTTGTGTTGCAGATTGTCAGTTTGATCATTGATTGACTCATTGATCTGTTGAGAGAGTAATCTAGTCTGTCTGGTGTAAAAATGATAGAATATCTATGGTAACTGATTAATGAACATTGGATATTTAGGCTCCAGCATCTCATTTTTAGTTGTCTAAAATAGGCTCTAAAAGACAATAATAGGCTATATAATTTCTTGAATAAATTGACCTGAAAATAAGTTTTCAATGTAAATTTTATTTTCATTCAAACTGTTTTATTAAGAACAGTGCATGAATTATTAAAAGAACGCTGATAGAAAAGTACTTGTTAAATCAATGACTTTTTTAACTTGTATTATTTTTAAGTGGACTTCAATTTCAACACTTCTAACTGGTGCATATATTAATATTGAAATAATAGTACATTAATTGTATCTTCCTTTCCTGATGCAGAGTGCAGCCAGAATAATCAGGAATTTTTATGTGATGCAATTTCAAATTCAGTTTGAATTTTTTTACTAGGAACATTTTCAAGTTTATTCTTAAGAGATTCAGTTTCACTTAACATGCATTTTTAGGCACTTGAGAAGCTTGTTCCTTGATATTGTAAAGCCTTGAAATCAGTTTTAAATAGTATCAATTGACTTCAACACAAGAATAAAATAGGCATTTCTCTAAAAATCTGAAGTTCATGGATTAATTAATGATGTAAACTGCAGATATTGTTCTTTTTGTACAACTAAAATGTAGTTGGTTTTTGTACCAAATATTTAATCTAATAACTTGTATGTAGAGTACGTACATACATACATACTGTTACCATAGTAAACATGTCCTTATTTTCATAATTTTTGCAAATAATCATGTGTTTTATAAAAAATGTTTAGTAAATGAGTTTAATGAATGTTTTAATTTTTATTTTTTCCTTGTCATTTCCTTAGTTAAAAAAAAGGTATAATTGATATAGAAGTTATATAACCTATTGATTTTTCTGTATTTCAGAATGTGTATGTTAACATTGACAGAATTTTGACTGTTGCATCTCGCCTAATTGAAAGCAATCATTATGCTGCCCAACATATTAGAGGAGTGGCAACTCGTCTTGATCGAACATGGAAACAATTTGCTGCTGGTCTAGATGAAAGAACTGCAGTGCTGGCATTATCAGTACTCTTTCATCACAAGGCGGAGGAGGTGAGTTTTTCTAAATGATTCATCTGTATTTCCTTTCTATTTTCTTATTAAAGAATTCAAAGTACTGAAATTTTTTTGTTGGTGTGATAATTAAGTAGATCATTAATCTTTCACAATGGAAAATGCATTGGTCTTTGGAAAGAAGGTAAATAAAAATTGAAATTCTGTGGTGTTTTCAAAATATTGTAAATTTAAGTTCAGATTATAATAAAAAATGTTTTGTTTATTTTAGTATGTTGAAAATGTATCAAGTTGGAATCAGGCCTGTGAAAACATGACGATTCCATCAGAAATAATGGTTCTCGAAGCTGCAATTCATCAGCATCAGAATTTGTACGAGTCCATGTGCCAAGCATACACAGAGGTAAGCAACTGTTTTTTATGCGTGAAAATACTTTTTTTATGTTAGCAGAAACATCTACCATTAGAAAACACTACTTACAAATCAGTTAATTGGCTGTACCTTGACTTATGTATGTAATTAGAAATGAATTTCAATTCCATCTGACTAAATTTTAAGTGGATAATTACTATTCCAAAACATAACTAGTTGGTATTTGTATGTACTTGTAGGACTGCTTGGTTCCAGATGGAAAATTATCGCAGGCAAGCTGATAATTCTTCCTTTTTAAGTGTTTTAATTTATTAATAGCAACAGTAGGGCAACTTTATGTTTATCCTGTTTGTTGCATAGCAGATAATTTATGTTCTGTTTTATCTGGAGCACTGATTTGTGTATCCTAATTGCACTTAATTTTATTTTTCCCATGGGGGAAGTTGCTTCTGCTTGCATTTGCACCGAATGTTCCGTCTGTAGAATCCTTACTCTGAACCCATTTAGTTTCAGAAATTTATTGAGGAGAGAAAAATGCCACAGGAACAATTATTTAAAATAGCAGAAGTAAACATTAGGAAGATGGAAATCTAAACACTTAGAAGGAATTTTAAGGACAAACTGACAGATATAAATTGCATGTCCATTTGAGTGAAATTGTGTGCAACTGATTAGATTATTCAATTTCAGTTGCTTAATGTAATATTATAATTCAAATGTTGGTAGTTCAGTGTATGTCGAGTATATGTATTGCATCATTTAATGGCATGTTATTGTTCTGCAGTGTAACAAATGAAATAAAGTAATTTTTGCTGTATTACATGTCTCACTGCAACATGTATGCTTTAAATTTTGTAAGAGGGTACTGGAAGAAGAAAGAAAAACACCACTCATATTGTTAATCAATCATTGCTTGACAGTAAAATATTGAGTTACATTCTTTCTTTCCAATGTTAAATTGTGTTTTGTTGTGTGTGTACACAATTGCTACTCTATGCAATGTCTGTCAACAAAACTTTTTTGAAGTCATGTAGTTAATAAAATTTATTTAATTTGATTATACTATGACAAGATTTTATTTTAATTTTTTGTTTCTTAAAATGTCATGGTTCATATTGTGATAGTCCAGCTTGTTTGGATGACATATAGATGATAATTCAAAAATGTGTTATAAGTTTATTGTAGGCATGAATGCAGCAAAAATTCCAATAGTTGCCTCTTTTTTTATTGACAGTGTTACTGCAATATTCTGTCAGGTAACTGTGTATTGCACCTAATTGTTGGATTTGTAAGATGTAGACTTCTATTTTTTCTCATAGAAGAACTGCAGAACATGAATGGATGACACATGCCATAGTATGTGTATCCTGTATGTTCTGTTTCATACCTGCATGAACATGTGGGAGACATCTGAGAGAATATTTTACTGAAAATGTGCGATATTCTTAATTAGGACCTTTACCCACACCCACATTTTAATGAGTCACTTTAAGTCTCAAAACATCACTCAATTTCTTATTGTATCTTAAATCAATGTATGATACAGACTAATTCATTTTACTCCGTTTTCCCCTTGAAAAGTACGCATTTTCTCTGCTCTTCAAGTGATTGGATTTCCATTTCTAATATTTTATCTCTTTAATTAAAAGGGAAATATTCTTGAACTTTCTTTTTGTGGTCAAAATGTTTTCTTCAGTATGTACTATTTTTATTTACTTGTAAAAATGATTTCCTTATTTATTTTGTAATTTCATTTTTCTTAGTTATCTCTACATCATTACAATATGACTTTGTAAAGATTGATGAATAAAGATTGTCTATAAGATCTCATTAAAATATAATTTGAGAAATAACTGTGACACTTTCAAGCTGTTTTGCAAATTCAGTGAGCTGCCTAATTCAACATTCATTAAACAGTCAATTGGTACCTAAACTGTCAGATGGTAAACTGACTTATTAATGGCCCCTAAATTATCAACGACTATAAACTTACTATTCAACTGAAAGAGGCATGCGGTAGAGTGTGTAGATTCTTACGTCCTCAGGCGAGGCTCTTAGTCCACTTACACATGTATGTTTTTTCATATGTAATGACATAGAAGTCACAACTATGCTTAAGGAGGTAGAAGTGTATATTCAGTTAGGATCACTTTTGATAAAAGTGCTTTAGTTTTTATGGTTTTCTTTTGTTTTTGGTCTGATTCTTAATAAATATATATTCAACTGTGTGGAAGCATCCTACAGAGCGAGTTTTGTGAGTGTGTCCCCATATGAGAAAAAGCCAATCAAATCATATCTGGTTAACAACACCAACGGAAACGAATTGGAGCTTAAGATCCTGAGTGAGGAAGGAATGGAGCCTCCACTCCCCTGTGAGTCTGTGCTTGCATTCAAGGGCACAAGGGATGTCTTTCATTTAGAGTACAACTTTCTACTTTAGAACACAAGGGATGTCTTTTCATTAGAGCCTAGCTTTGTTTCTTGCTATGCATTGCTCCAAGCTCTCATGTTTGGTTACTTCATTACCACATTTAATGAAAGAAAATTGACAAAGACATGATGAGCAATGTATATCTGGTTTGTTTTTTTATGTTTTTAGCATTTTCTCTAACTGATTTAAAATGGCAATGGAATAAATCATACTAAGTGAAGAGAAGTCAAACAAAGTTTATTTAATATTGAAGGAGAAGTATTTTGAAAAATTTATTTTGTGAACGTCATATTTTATAAATATAAACATTTTAAATTGTAAGAAATTAAGAGAGCTAGAGATAATAAAATGGCTAATTCATAAATGTATTTTAATATGTAATCATAAATTTATTGATGAGCAAGATATTTAAAAATCTTATTAAAAATACCCAACTAGTTCATGAGAAAACTTTTCTCCATCAACATTAGGAGAATACTTGAATTTCTTTTTTATGGGAAAATGGAAGTCAGTAGTACAATGCTTCTCTCCTTCCTTAAATGTGATAAAAATACATGGGTAATAAAGCAAATAATGAAGTCAGGGAGAAGGGATTTGATAAAAAAGCGAATCGTATTTATTTGAAAAGAAAAAAAAAAAGATTATAAAACCTTGTTTTCTCTAAACACCTTATTTTTTGTTGATCCAGAAAGGATGAACTGAAGCTTACAGTAATACTATTCAGAAGCAATGGTAAATTCACAAATGCATTAAAATAACAGATTATTTGTTGATAACTAAGTCTTCTGATATTTAAATGCTGTCTGTAAGTTTTTTAAAATTTTTTAAATTAAGAATTATCATGTGTGTGTTTTCCTTGGTGAGAATAGGTTTTATGTCAACTTGAAAATGTTTTAAATAGTTAGAATAACTGTTGTAATTGACTCTATATTGTCTGTTACTAAGGGGTTCATTATTATTTTACCTTCCCCTTTCTTTTTTGCACATTGGCCTCTGCCTGTTGTAGTTAAATGTTGATGCGTATCTTGCCCAGATTCGTATCGCCTTGCCAGCTGGTACCACTTCTGCAGAGTATGCCAGAGCTTCGAACAGATTTTATGATTAGCATCAAACAAAAAATTAAAGCTTAATAGATGGGAAATTATTCCCTATTTGTGCCTTTTAATGTGCTTCATTCGCTAAACTAAAGATGAATTAAAGATAATTTAATGATTGTTGTAAGAAAACTGTAATGTTATACCTAAAGCTTATCTTGCTTTTAATAGATTTTTATATTATTATTTTTTCAAAAATATTGCAACATATCCAGCTGTTGTAATTGTTTGTAAAGTGTTACTGATCTGAAAAAATCTATCACTGTGCCTTACCTTCAGAAAAGCTTGTAAGTTGAAATACTTTCTCAAAATAATGTGACTATGTACTACAGTGAATAAAGAAATATTATTTCAATAATTAAAATTATGTGTTAATTATTTAGATACGAACTGGTAATATTTCCACCTAATAAACTGGAAATAAATGAGGAATTAATTCACTCTATGTAACGATTATCTTTCTTAATTTGCATAATGCACTAGAGACATGTTGCCTTAACCTTACTATGAAGGTTTAGGAATATTAAAAAATGAAACATACAGTGATAGACACAATTCTAGCAAAAATTAAGCATGTTCGCATGTCTCTTCAGAAAGCTTTAATTATCAGATCAGCAACCTCTATAAGATTCTTCGTGAGTTTTCAGCTTTCTGATAAAATCTGTTGAAAATTCTCCCTTTAGTTTGATGCAAAGAAACAATGCAAAATACTTCAAAACCTTTTAACACAGTTTTTCTCTTTTTAGATATAATCTTCCAAAGTAAATTTAATAATATTCTGTTAGTTCAACAGTATTTCCTCCCAACAGAAAAAGTACAAAAATCTTTCATTGTGTAAATTAAATTATCATTTTTTAAACAAACAATAGCTGGGAGTGCACTTTTTTGTATAGAGAAACATTTCAAATTTCGTAAAATTAAACAACAAATTACTCATGCTTCTTTCATTACATGCATAAGCCAGAAAAATTAAATGTAACACTAATGAGTAGATTTTCAGCACATAAATATTGAATAATTTCAATTGGTATGTAGGAAACATTCAAAGCTGTGGTTGCTAAATAAATATTGATAATTTCAAAAATGAATACAACACAAATATAAATTGAGAAATAAAAATATGGAAATGAAGTTAATTGATATCATATTTGCTAAGTTCAATGGAAGACATAAAATTAATTTTAATCCATGGCTTCAGCTGTTTGGTGGTGTTTGGCAACCACTATGAATGTGCTAATTTTTTTAGAGATGTATTGATCTATGTTTCTCTGTTACTCAGTGTTTCTATTAGTAGTTGTGTTGTTTTGATATGCGCGCGGTTGGCAATTGTAGAAATGCAATAAGTGTTCTGTGTGGGTGTGTGTATGTGGTGTGTTTATGGTGCAACATAATATTAAGTAATAAGACTCCTTGTTAGATACATGTATTAGATGTATTTAATATAACCTTTCATTGCTATCAAGTCAATATACTATTCTGTAAGAAATTGTATTTTTGGTATTATAACTGTAAGATGGCATTGCCATTTTTGTCCCATGAAGGGGGAATGGAGGTTTGACAATTTTGATCACATAGCATTCATTGCAAATTCAGTGTGTAGGTAAAAATACTTTTTATTTTTAAAATAGATTGATTACAATTTTTTCTGTCATTTAAAGTTGAAAGACAATAATTTGTAAAATGGTCCTAGAATGAATAATATAATTCTTTAAATTTATTGATACTTAGAAGGCAACTCCTGGAAGAAAGGAAAATGGCTAATTTACTGTATCACAAAAAAATTAAATGATATATTATGAAAGAGCTATTTTGCAACAAACAAAAAATTAGCAAGGTATAACTCGACCAAGCGAAGAATGAAGGATGTGATTGTGGCGCATCATGAAACTAATAGTGTAAACACAGGTCTGTACAGTCAGTTTCACTAACAAAAGTGGCCAGGAGTGTGAAGCGAGTTCAGAGACTACTTCTTCGGAATCACTATGGCGTCCTTCATAGAGGTTGTGAATCACCTGATAAAATTTAACTTTGGAGACACATCATGCAAGATTTGCACTGAATGTTTTATTTTTGTTCCTTTAAGTTGTTCCTTTAAGTTGTTGTTGTTGTGGGTTTTTTTTTTTTTTAACTTACTTTTCACCATGCTAGTACAAGACTGTAATAAAAAGTTCTATTTATATTGAATTTTTAATACTTATTCATTGAATTTAAACATTTTGTATTTTTCTTCATTCATCTTTTTTACCACAGGCTTTAGGCGGTTTGTTAGGTATGTAATATAGTACCAAAATATTAACTTTACTGTCATAAGTATCTCTAATATTCTTCATTATGGTTACTTCTTACATAAAAAAGAATTTTATTTGGTATATATTCTGAGAAACTATAAAAAATAAACGATTTATATGAATGTTACTGCTCATCAAAAGAATTAGTTTCAAATTCTATCGTTTTGCAGAGAAAAGTATACTTTTATTTCTTCCAATATGAGGTGCAGACATGTCCAAATGTAGTTAAAATATTAATTGGGAAGATAGTAGATTTGCAACGAAATAAATTGCGCTTCTTTTCGCAATAGTTTGGCATGGACCCATTTTCATTTTGAATTGAGTATCCTTATATCTCTGTGTCTGTCGTTTCAGCTGTAAACAAAGATGGTGGCATGCTCCTGTAAACATCATTCTCAACTTGGTCGAGATATAACTGAAATCTGCTAAAAGTGATACAAGATTACTGACATCTGAAATGTTTACTTTCAACTACAAATTGTATATTCCATTAGGAAAATAATATAAAGTAATGTATTTGTTATCTTATAGTGCAAATAGATCTGCATTTAATACATTGTTTACACTCTGAACAAATAATTTTTTTAAACTTTTACATGGAAACCTCTGTTCCACTATGAGGCATTCTGTTGTGGAAATTGCAAGGTCATTCCTTTATTCAAGAATTTTTCATAACCTTTTTGATAAGAAGTACAAACATTCATTTGTAAAAATTACTATCAGTCGATGCATTAAAAATGTATACTTTCTGTATACCCCAGTGTCATTCCTTAATATTTAATTTGAGATGTAATATCACACATTTTATACATTTTATTGTTCCTGAAGAAATAGAGATAGAAGAATTAACTCTGAATAATTTTACTTTTTTTTCAGTTTGTTTTTGGTTAATTTAATTTTCTTTCTATCTTTGTACAAGATTGTTTATTATTCTGTTTTCCAGGTATACAATTCCTATCAAGCATTGCTCAACGGTCTAGACATCATGATACAAGTTTGCCACTGCTTCCCAACCACTCCAAATGCCAGAGATTGTATTTTCAACAACAATGTATGATCCACATTTTTAAGTAGTATGATGATGCATCTTTTTTCTTTCAGTTTTCAAATGGTGGAAGCGCAGGGACTTGGCCATGTTGGGGTTTTGGAAGTAAATGGTTCTTTTCTGTAGTTTTTCTTTCTCTATTTCATGTATGTCTGATCTGTTGTTGGCTATTACATTGGAAAGAAAGTACTTTTGAACTTCAATAATTGTTTTCAATTTTTAAAAATGTTTCAAAATCGATGAGACATGTAATAGTAACAGCAGCATCAAAATCAAGTCATGAGAAAGAGCAAGGAAAATTAAAATAAATTTATATAAGAAGTGTACATTGCCTGCAATGGTGATGGAAAATGTCTATATTCTGAAGGAACTAATTCGGTGTTGGTTGTTGGGTCCTCCACAGGTTCATAGCACTAGCAAAAAACTGCTCTATCAGCTCGACCACCTGGTTCAGATTTGTAACCAACCAGGAATGGAGCCCTCCCGAAAACATGTATGCATCTCTTTCTGGTTCTTTCTTTTCTTCAATCTTTCATTCTTATTGCTAGCAGCTTCAGCATAGACATACAATACCAAGCATTAAGAGCACGTGAACGTATGTATTGTTCAATTTTATTTTCAATTTATATTTTGTTTGTAATTTAATAAATTAATTATAGTTTTGAATGTACTAGATGCATATACTTCAGGCATTGTTTTTTGAGAAAATGCAGATATTTTAATTTGGTTATGAAGCAAAAATCACTGTAATATGGAATACTGTTTGCTCAATTCTAGCTCTTCACAACATGTGTGTACTATTCATTTAAAACTGTAGGAAGATTCTGAAATGTTCTTAATGAGAGTATTGTGTTCCTTACTTGAGGAAGAAGTAATAGTTTTCGCTTGGTTCATTGCATGTTTCATGCTTGGGCATGCTTGTGGTTTCTGAATATATGGTATCTTTTAATTAGCATAATGATAGTATAGTCCAGACAGAGGTATAGAGATATTTCATTCTGTTGATGTTCACTGAACTCAAGTGAGTATATTAGTGTCATTAGCTCTACTGTCAATTGATAACTTTGCCAAGTCTGGGGTAATAATCTGTTTTTATGAAGATTTGGGTCACTTAGGTGAATTAGAAACCAAGTACAAATACATTAAAATTAGAAGTTGATGAAATCATACTAATATTTATTTTATCAGAGTGAAAATAATATCATTATTTCTCTATTCAAGAATTCAAGACGAAAGCTGAAGGGCCATACAGTAAGTGTATTTTACTTTCAAAATATATTTGTATAGAGGCACACTTTCCTCTTTCCTTTGTAGCTGCACTTATGTTGATTGGGGAAAGATGTTTTTGTAATTGGTGTCATTTTTCCATGTGTCTCTACAGTTCAAGGAAATAATTAGCACTTCAGTGTGTACAATTTAGAATTTATACTTCATTAGTAGAAACTGCATGATTGTTGGATTTCCTTAAGACGGTAGACAAACCTTTCAGCTTGATTAATTGATGTTCTGGAAACTTTCTGCTGTTATCTTGCCTCTTTAATTATATTTTTTGTAATTAGTTTTATGAATTTTATTTCTTTTAATTCTAAAAGTATTTTGAGGCCATCCATTCAGTATTAAGGGTTTTGTTAGTATTTTTTCAGCTTGGAAGTAAATACACTGTTTTGTTGACTGGAATTTTGTCATAAATTACAATGTTATTTTACTCTACATATTCCTTTTTAAAAATGGATAAGAACTAATTGATTCAAATGTAATGTAATGGAAGAAAATTAATTGTACCATCCTTTACTGTTTCACACATTGAATATAAAATTTAGTTAAATATTTTTGTCCACTTTGAAATTTTTATATATAATGTTCACCAATATTTATGATCGCTAATAGTGAAAGTATAAAATTAAACTGTTTTTTGAATGTTCTCTTTTAAATGCAAATGAATTTATCAATGAACTTTCTAGTCATGTTTAATTAATTACTCGTATTTTTATTTGCAAAATTTGTATTTGTACTTGTTTGAATGAGACTTAACATAATTTCTGGGGTGGACTGAATATATTTCCCTTTTGAATGTTAGTGTGGTAAAAAAGGGTTTTTGTTTGTTAGTTTGTTTGTTTAGGTTGTTGTGCATAAGTCAAACATTTAAAAAAATATTCCAAATTAGAGACATTTGTATTTAATCAGTATCAACATAGTGAAAAATGAATATTTGATGTGCAAACAAATGCATAGTATTAATTTTTCTTCAAATTTATTTTTATATTCTTATATTCACATCATTCTTACTTCTAGTAATTTGAGTGAAATTAGAAATTTGAAGAACTTATTTTACAAAATTGCCTTCAGTAAATTTTTTAAAAAGAATTGTTATTTTTATTGTTGTTATTATTGTTATTATTATTATTACTGTTATTGTTATTATTATTACTACTACTATTATCATTACCATTATTTATTATTATTATTATTATTATTATTATTATTAAACTTCTATAACTTTTCCTCTGTATTTTGTAGTTGAATAGAGTAATTTCAGTTCTACTTACAATAGCCCTAAGTTTGGTCAGTTTATTGTATGTGAAGTTTGCACTCGTAGTAATGGTTTGTAAATAATAAACTGATAATTAGTCATATATTAGAAAATATTTCAAGTATTCCATTCTAGAAAAGAGGGTGCTTTACAGGTTACTGTGGATGGCCAAGTTGTGTATGATACTGGCCGACCCACAGGCAACCCTGCAGCCGATTATTCGGAGGGAGCTAGTCATGTCCTTGCTGTGATTCACCAAATCTTGAACCATCATCGTACCTTAGAACAAAAATGGCATGCCAAGAAAATAAAACTTCATCAACGCCTTGCACTACGCCTTTTTCAAGAAGATGTTAAGCAGGTGAGTGGCCAAAATTGTATTGTTATAAAAGATTTTGCACCATATGCTCCAGTGTGCATAGTTTAACATAGGATAGTACAACAAAGTATTTTATTACTAGGACTCATTTCAGATGCATCCAAGACTTAAAAAAGTGTGAATTATTTATTATAAGTATATTCAATTTTAAAAGGTGTTATTGCACTACTTTCTTAATTACTTCTTACAAGCTTTTGTTAAATGCCTCAATTTAGTTCCTTGTGCAGCACCATTTGGGAATGTATTATGTTGATAGAAAATGAAATATAACCATCAAAACACAAGAAGATACTTTTTTTGCAACATCTTTTCTTCCCAGATCTTCTTAGATTCTCAATGTTTTATTCTGTAAAATATTTTATTTTAAAGTTTTTTTAAAACCATCTATGAGCGTGTAAAAAATAAGAACTTCAATTGGAGACACATTTATTGAAACATCATATACAAGTGGTGATACCAAGTATTAAGTGCCAAATATACTGAAACTGTGATAATTTTAACGTGCACTCCACTGTCAAATTAAAGGAGATACAATAGCAATGGCTGAATGAAGATATAATAGCCTAAAGTTTGTCAGGCAAAGAATGCAAGTTCCAGTACATACCAATCTTTTAGAGAATACTTGATCATATTAATCAACACAGAGACACATTATTAATAAGTTCAATAACTGTATTTTAGGGAATTTTTTACAATATTCCTTATGTACTTTCAGTGATAATCAACACTGACAATTTTATTTCATCAGTTCTTACAATACAATTATGTAGATGCTGCATAACAAAAAGTTGTAACAGCTGTTGCAGCTCACTTTAGAGTAGATGTAATTTAGCCAAAACAATTTTAGGAAAAGAAAGCAACCTCAAGTATAGAGCAGACCAGGCATGTTTTAGAGTAATAATGTAAACAAAAGATCACTTTCTCTTCCATTTGAATAAATTTTTGAGTTGACAACACATCTAATAATTACTATTACAAACTTTTTATGTATAAAATTGATAATCTAAGGTTCTTCATGGGCAATTTTATTTACTCAATATCATTATGAAACATTCTAATTTTGAATAATAGAAGATTTGCAAAGATTGTGGATCTCAATTAATGTAATTAATTGAGAACAGATAGACACCACATATGCCAAGCAATCAGAATAAGGTGAACTAGAAGGACAAACAGGTGAATGTAGATGGCAAATACAGAACAAGCTCGCAAATTTAAGTAGGTAGATGAACGTGACCTTTCTTCATCCTCACCAGTCTCACAAAATTTTTTCTTCTGAATAGCTTCTTCAGTATTGATTGATGTTTCTGCATGCACATTCGTGCGATGTCCTTGTATCAAATGGCCGTGACAGTAAAATTCGTTGTTTGCAAAAGTTTCATAGGTTCCAACAAATTCTATATGGAATTCATTTAGTTTGTTCGGAGTATAAATTTTGTTTGCTCTATGACATTTTGCAGAACATGATTTCCCAATGTCTTTCATTTTGTTTTGATTGTCATCTGTACCAGGCTGTTCTGCAGACTCTTCTTCTGACTGTTTCGTAGACTGTTCTTCAGATGGTCCTGATTGGATCTCATTTTCTTCAAGGCAAACTTGTTCATCTCTGAGATCTTGGTCATCATCTGTGTGTTCCTGGAGTTCCTCTGTGTTTTCGTCAGTCTTCTGCTTAATAGTAAGCTTCCTCCTACTGGAAGATGAATAGAAAGTTTCATTTTGCGGTTCTGGCCCACAAATCCATGTAACAATCTTTTTCTTGAGTTTTTGATTGGCTTCGTCAATGAGCATTCTCTCTTCTCTTCTGTGTCGCTTATCTCTATGGCGTTTGCCTTCTCGGCATTGTTTTTTGGGACGTTCAAGGATTTTGAAGATGAAATATTAATTTCATTGGATGCCATTTTCACTTGAAGATTCTTTTTCTTTTAAACTGTTTAAGTCACCTGCAAAAAGAACAGAATGAGAAAGATTACATGATTATATTTTTTCTTGTATTAAAACATAAATAGTGAACTCAGTCAAACCACTTTCATAACAGTTTTTGTAAATGTAGAACTTAACATATTGCTTACAATACAACAGTTTTATTGTGTTACATTTTCATCTGTTTTAGTTCACTTTATTGTAGAATTTAGTTCACTCTAGAAATATTCTTTTTTATTCAATGGGGTGAATACTTATAACTACTCTTCGGAATCCTTAAACACCACACTTTATTATTGGAAAATAAGTGAAGATGTATGAGAACCAGTAGAAAATAGATACATTATCAAGCTCAGCCTTGAACAAGAGGGAAGGGGACTGATTAACCTTCTAAACCCCCTTTTGCATTAAATTTTTTAACTTACGTTTACTTATTTTTTAACTTACTAGCAAATTAATAAGTCACACTACATGGAGAACAAAATTATAACTTTAATTATACAATTACAGAAGGCAGTAGATTCTGTTAAACCATTTAGAGGCTGACTACATGGCTTGGAACCTTTTCTCCAAATGGCATATAATAATTTTCCATATTGCTGAGTAAAAAAGGGATAAAATCAAAAATTGTTAATATTTATGGAAATAAAATGCTTTATTTAGTAAGCTAATGCGACCTCTTTCAAAAGGTTTAAGGCCACAGTCCCCCCCCCCCTTGCACACTTATGTACATTATCATTGAGACTGAAAAGAATTTGGAAATTTCATTACTGTTCTTACTTGACAGTTAATTTTTTACTTAATTAAAATAATGCTGGTCATATTATTACTGTTTACTCAAAGGGTTTGTTAAAATTGCAGTAAATAAGCACCTTTTAACTGGCAGTAGTTGGTCTATAATTCTAGTTTATCTCTCATGTTTAATGAGGAACTTTCCAATGGAGTAAAAATTTGCCCTTGACTCTTAATTTGTATTCTGTCTTATGACTAGAGTTGGGAAGTTATGCGAGCTTTCAGACCTAAAAAAGGGATGCAAATATATAACAAAAATATTCAAATATATGCACAGAAATGTTTAAGATATGTACCATTTGGTTACAAAACGGTGCGTTTTGCAATGCCATTCACAGGTTTAGTGGCCTGCAGCAGCAAAAATGCTGCTGAACAAAACCACACAAAATGATTTCCCACAAAACTAGATCATATTGCTCAAAAACAAATAAAATACTCTTATATAACACAGCAATAATTTCAATATTTTAACACTGTAATTGTTTTCACAAACACTGCAATAATATAGTGTTGATGCTGGGTGATGCTACAGCAAAGGCTAAGATGTCCAACTTATTTGACCAACTTATTGCGGTATTCCTTAGGGCTGAAGTGCCTCGCAGAGCCTTGCCAAGCATTTCAGTCCTGAGTACGACCATGATAACCCTTTTGGTCACAATTTTTTTGTTTTAGTGATAAAAAATTGAAATTTGATATACTTTCTAATTTAACATTTGTCAACACCAAAAAAACATTTCGGTTTACGTATGTCCAAAATTTGGATCGTCCCATATAAAGGAAGGACACTGTAACTACTACACTTGGTGAGATTTTTTGCAAATGAAGGCTTTAGGAAGAAATGTGTTAGGTTATTTTAATTATTATTAAAGACACAAACAAAAAAGAATATTTGTTGATAATATTTTTTAAAAATTCAAATTTTCTTCAAGTTAAATTATCATTATCAATGAATTTTTTTTGAAAAAATCTCTTCCCCTATGATAAACATAAAGGAATGTTACATTTTATGCATTTGATAAATGTTTTGGCATTACAACTTTGAAATTTACACCGGACATGGCTCTTTACATCAATTTCAGGCAGATGGTTTATGCCGTCGAACTGTATTTCTGTAATTGTCCTAGTAATTGCTGCTGTCTTAGGATGTGTTACTCTGGGGGACTTGGATCTTTCTCGCTCTGAATGACATCCTCGCTTTTTGGGAGAGCTTCTTTCAGAGACATTGGGAGAGATGGGTCAGGGCATCACATCATGTCACTGCAGTCCCTCTGACTGGGAGGTCCTAAGGTTTGAGTCCCGACAGTGGCAGGATTTTCGACACTACCTTGTCAGCTAAGTCGAATTCAGTCACTGTCTGCAGGAGAATTCTAGCAGCCAGCCACTCTGGGCAGTAACTTTCCATGGTTTCTCCAATCAATACCAGGCGAATGCCGAAACAGTCCTCTAAAAAATGGGCCACGGACTGTGTGCGATCTTTCCTACCTCTTCCTTGTCCATCCTACACACTTACACTAACATACACTACACTAACATACACTACACTACCACACATGCCGGGAGATCGATCAGGAGCTTAGAGCTTGTCCCAGCTGGGGCACTGCCTCGTTGGTGGGAGAAACCTGGTTGGTGGGAGGTACCTGAGACGATGGTAGATCGGCGCTGGATCTCGCCATCTCTACCCTCAGCCTTTGCCACCTCCCGAGCAGAAACGAACTACACATACGGGACTAATGACACTAGTAGTTGGTGGGCCCGGAATCACTTAATCAATCAATCTTATAGAGAGAATACATTGCAAAGTATTAGAGACTCATAAACTTGAAGTCTAACAACAAAAATAGTCTTGTTAACTATTTTTGTTGGCAAAATCTCTTATTTCATCACATTCTGAACCCTATAGATCCTCTGTTTTTGATATGTCATCATTTTCGATAAGTGAAAGAAGTTTTTCTCCTGATATCTTTTTTTTATATTATTATTATTATTATTATTATTATTATTATTATTATTTTTTTAAATTTTATTTATTTTTTTATTTTTCATCAATAAACCAAATAAAATCTTCATTCATTTTGACTACGATCTCAGCAGATTCACTTACTCACGAGTTCTTACGCGGTCTACTGACAGTCACTGCGCACTATATAAATCACAATTCTTCAAAGCCCACAAAGTCAACTTCTGAGAATTGACAATTGTACAATTATACAGCTTACAGAACATATTTTTGACAAATACAGAAAAAAGCAGTGAGCTGTTTTTAACAACATGGCGTCATACAATAAACAAAGATAAAATACACTGATCACATTATATTGATCCATTTCATCAGCATATCTTTCGACGATCATTGAGAGACATTATTGTAATACAAAGCAAAGTGAAAGGTATCTTTTAAGCAACAATTGAATTTTAAATATAATTTAGTAAATAAAAGTTGCACAAAATAATTTACAGATATATTATATATACATAAACTAATCGTACTATATACGGGATAATGTGACTGAAAGGGATAAGATGTTCGAAATGTCAGCATCACATCATTTGCATTACTTGCATCATTTGCGTTGTTAGCATCACATCAGTATGATTTGCATTACTCTGGCCACAGAAGCCTTTGGGATAGTGTAGTGTACAGGGTTAGTCATGTAACTTTAGCATCTCTTGCAATTTTTGAACGTTTGAAGTTATTGCAATGCAGTTTTCACAAACGTGCATGAGGGAATAGGGCTAGTTTATACACATATTTATTTCCAGTTATCACTTGTATTTTGTGAGATATTGAGGTAACTTTGTTTTTTTCAAATGGAACTATACATTTTTTTTTGGTCTATCATGACGAGTGTAAAAAGACGAATCCAATGATATACATACTGTCATATGTTAGATAAACTTTTTTTTAAAATTTTTTTTGAATAATTTTGATATTTTTGTGACTCATGTTTAACGGATATTGTAACGCTCGGAGTGCGTGTTAGCAGGGAGAGGGCTTTATGACCTTGGGTGGTGGATTGTTATATTCAAAATATCCCTAAGATCCCTTAAATATGAGTTGCAAAAAAATCAAAATTATTCAAAAAAATGTATATCTAACATATGACAATATGTATATCATTGTTTTAGTCCGTTTACACTCGTGAATAAACACAAGGAATGTATTTTCTCATTTGAAAATTGTTTATCTTTTTTATTCTGTCTAAATTTATTTTGATCCATTTATCCTTTCTATATTTTCTCGATACTTCAACAAATTGTTCTTCACTGGTTAAGGTAGTCATCTAAAGATTTTTGTATATGGCTGCTTAAATCATCAAGAAACTGCATGCTTTGCATTCATTAATAACTTACACTTGAAAATAAATGTATGCATTGAATGCAAAAAGTTCTCTGTCACAGTAATTTAGTAAGATAGCAAGTAGTAAGAATAGTAATAGTAAGAATTTAATATTTCAGTAGGAAACAGATTGTAAGTTTCTGAAAAATATGCCCTTAAAAAAACATGCATGAACTTTCCAGCTGTACTTACAATGTTATAACCATGTTCAGATTTGATTAAGATGACACTTCATCACCTAAGATGACATATCTCACCCCAGAACCAATGTTTCTGAGCCCATTTACATAAATTTTTCTTTTAATATATGCAGGGGTGGATCCAGAGATGAATTTTGGGGAAAGGAAATTTTTTCATTCAAGATTTTTGGCCAAATGTGCCATCTTACAGATTATGTAGAATGACACAAACTAAACCCAGCTCATATTGCCTGCTCATATTGCTAATCAATGTTATTCCTTTTAATGTTTATACGAAAATATTTTTGCTTGCAAGTTTTGTGATATGTTAAAATTAATAGTTAGTGAAAAATTTTCAGAGGGGAAATTTCCCTCATTTCCCTCCCTGTGGATCTGTGCCTGATATAGGTCATATTGTATATTGACAATAAATACTTAGTTTACTAAATACTCTTATTCTATTACAGTGAATTAGCAAGTCTTGTTGTCAGCTTATAATTCAGGTTTATTCGCAATAACTCTTTATTTGTAAAGCATATGATAGTGGGAATTAACTGATGGAATATCAGACATTTCATTTATTTTTTTAATAAATTAATGTATTAGTAATATGTCTGTATCAAAATATTCTTCTGATTACAAAATAAGGATGACATAGTAGATTGTAACATTTCTTGGGAAGAATATAATGGAATAATTTCAGTACATTTAATGTACATTTTAATTCAGTTTAGTGGGTATTTCTACAGCTTTGAGTTCATAAATGAAATGATGTTTAACAAAAAGACTTGCTGATCTATGTATTTCATAAACTTTATATTGTCATAATTTATGCAGTGAACAAATATTACATACCTGTAGAATTGGTAGAACTAGGTGTGTCTCCAGTAAGTCCTAGCAGAAATTTTTGATCTGATGAGAGGATCTATGAAAAAATTAAATTATGCAATTGTTAAACTCTGTAAGTTTGTAGTTTATGTCTAATTTAGGTATTCACAGGAGACAATTATGAGCATGCCAAAATGAATATTTTAAGTGACACTGAACAGGACCAAATTACAGGCCCCCCTAATAACATAATAATATTGAACATTCATAATTAAAGTAGATAGAAAAATAAATTGTAAGCTGTGCAATTCATAGAATTAATATTAAAATATTTTACATATTAACAAATTTTAAAAAAAAAATTGTTTTAAAAGTACTCAGAAGCCCCAACTTCAGCAGTGTGCTTAAGCACAGGTTTTTTCTGTTCTAAGCTCTGTTTGTGCATTATTTACTCCTAATCATGTAAAATGTAGTTAAGAGCTAATAAAAAATAATAGAATCAACAATAGTAATTAACTTAAAATATTAGAAAACTACTAGTTTGAATGCTATTATTTTTATTCTTAGTGCTACTTATTTATCAAATGCAAGTGGAAAGAAACAATGACCAACCTTTCTCAGTTTTTGAACAGTGTGTGATATTGTACTTGGTTATAAGCTGTTGTTCATTCTATAAATAAGAATATCATTTATATATAAACATACAAATAAAATAAACCAGATTAATGTAGTCATAGGTTACTAATTGATGGGTTAATAAGAACCAAAAAGAAAAAATTTTTCATGAATATTAGATACAATTTGCAAAATATGGTATGGTACTCTCATTTGAAACATTGAAATTGGTGAAAATGTAATTCTTTACAAAAATTGTAGCATTTGGAAACACATTCTCAAGTACTGTTCTGTGTATGGTTAACAATTTATTAAATTTTTTAATCATTATTCATTCATAGGCAATAGTTCCACACTTGTAAGTTGAAGTTAAAAAAAGCAGACATGAAAAATATTTTCTTTTGTGTAAAAATAATACCAACTTAAATATTTTGCCTATTTATGCTTGTAACATTGCACTTCTTAATGACAGGTATCACATCAGAACCATTATTGCATCTGGTAGTTCATACACTCCGAATACTGTCGTTTGAAAAAAAATATTACAATACTCATGTGTTAGCATATAAAGCTTCACTGACCAGCTTCATTCAAATTGAAGGTATCATCACTCACTATAAAAGATGTCTTAGCTGGACCACAACGAATACGAAATTATTGGGATCAAGAAAACGTTACCCTTACTTTTCCTTAACACAATGCTTTTTAAATACATACCGTCATTGAAACGTACAAGAAAACTGGCACTTAGCAAAATTTGTCATTTTTCAGAATAACTCTTTATCATGAAAGGTGCCGTTTATTTCACGACCATAAGCAAAATGTTTACTGTATACACCTTGTCTTGTTAACTATAAGAACTTGCCATTAGTGAAAATATATTATTTTCTAATTATATTTCTTGGATTTACTAAAAACAAGGACATTTTTCTCTTCTTGTGCACTGACGAGATCTGAAATGTCTTATCAAATACTTACAGCACCGCTGTCCAAATTGTCTGTTAAATTGATGTGGGAACTGTAATGGAAGGAATTACACACAATTGAAAGAAAGAATGGTTATTATTACGAACTAACGTGTATACAAGATTCTATGAGATACACGATGACATTACCGAGAATCGTTCGCTTTTTCTGTTTAGTAGGTAAAATTTATTTAAAAAGTCTGATCAGTACTCACCGTTGGAAGTGACGATCACCGTTGATTCTGTTGTAAGGCGTGACACGTGTCAACAATGTTACGTCAAACTATAAATAAACAGCATTCGAAATGATACACTTACATAGTTTAATAGGACACTTCCATTCTGTAAAGTTATTGCGTTTTAGTCGTTCTCTGCTTGAAGATTATTTGCTATCTAGACATAATGCGATAATAAGATTCTGAATTCGTTGGTGTCCGTCATTAGTATTGTATATGTCTACCTTCTTTTTTTTTTAGTTAATTTATTCGAACACATTTTCTTTGGATGCTATACCGGTATTATCATTTCTGTTAGTCACATTTTGGCAACAACGCTCGTTGATATCATTTATTCTTAATTGAACTAATATTAGCAAAGGGGTAGGGGTAGGTGTTCCGGGGCTCAAGAAAACGTGCGTATAATATTCTATGTATATTTATGTACGTATGTTAGTTTTACTACGTGTGTTTATTTGTTACATTATGGAAGTTAATATCTTTAATAATCCTGCTATAATTTGCTTAATTTCCCCTTTCCTGTTTCCTCCTTTTTCTTGTTGGGAAATATGAAACATTTTAAACTTGCATTCGCAAATAATACGACAATGGAATACTATAGCAAACGTGAGTACAGCTCAGAGCTGCAATATTGCCGCTGACACTGTAGCGACTCAGACCGGGAGGTTTTGTAATAGGGTAGGAATCCCGACGGTGGCAGATTTGCGATTCTGTATTTCGATTTAAACAGACTCCATTGACGTAAATCAGTTGTCATGATGTCATTCAATCTGAAGTTAAAAATGTCACTTTAGTAGTGACGGTTAAGCTCCCGATTGGATGATATCGTAACAATTAAATCGAAGTATACTATATAGCGATTTTCTTCACTGTGCCTCTGACAGGAATCAGCTGTTGACGGTTTCATCCAATCTGGAGCTTGAACGTCAGCATAATGACGTCACTGTGGCAACATACAAGCTCCCGATTGAATGGCAGCGAAACAGCTGATTCCTGTCAGGGACACAGTTTATGAAGAAAATCGCGGTATAGTTATATGTTCTCTAATTTAAACAGAGTGGCACTTCAAGGTCACGAGCTGGATGGAGAGGAAGCTTCGTTACGACTTCAATTTTAGTTTCCCGCACTTACTTCGTTAGAAGAAAAAGTTATACAATCGTGCGCCGGGAAACGGAATTTTCAGTAGAAAAACTATGGCCGGGTCCTAGTAAAGAAAAAGTGGATAAAATTATGTAGTAAATTACTTTCTTTAACATGTGGTGTGGCCAGAATCTGTTTTGTGGATCATTGATACAGAAAACTCGATTGTAAAACGACTGCGACTGATTATCTGTCCCTCTGTGGTCAACTCTAGCCCCTAAATCGTTCAGCCGATTTTCTCCAAAATTGATATTCCCCGATCGATCTGTGGAGCTCAATCTCGAGACTTGATTTTTAACAGGATATTTGGATTTTTTAGGATACTTTACATGAAGCATGAAAAGCAATTTAAAAAATTTTCAATTTTTTTCACAAAATGGCAAATGTTTTTATTAAACTTTGTCATAGGATAGCAAAAGGACCCTTAAGAGAGCGGTGCAGGTCTCATGTACGTTAAAATCTCCGATTTTCGAAAATTGGAAAAGTTCAATTTTTTTGGCATCTTCCTACAACTATGATATTGAAGATAAATATTTTTCTTGAATGAAATCTGTTCCTTAAAGACAGTTTGACTTAATAAGGTAAAGAATAATTTTTCAAAAAATATGAGAAGGTTTTGCGTAATTTGCGCGAAAATATAGGCAATTTTAAATTTTTTAAAACAGTTTTTCTTTAAAACGGCACCAAATTCTTTCTTTAAATTTTATCCTCATATCCTCAAGGGACGGTAAAAAAAATATTGAATTTTCGAAAATTTTCGAAAATTGCAAAAAGTTAACATTTCAAAACTACAAAATTGAAGATAGATATTTTTCCATTAGACAAAGTCTGTTCCAAACAATCAGCCAGGTCATGTACAGTTTTGTTGAAAAAACTAGTAGTTTCCGCATAATTTGAGCTTGAAATTTATGCAATTTATAATAACATTTTCCGGAAAAACGCTCTAATTTGTTCTTCAAAGTTTCTACACGGATGTAAGAAGCGACACATTAAAGAATGGCGCGGGTCTCATTTTCCTTGAACTCTAAATTTTCGAAAAATTGCAAATTTAGAAATAATGCGAGAAAGTATGTGCTGTTAGCACCACTTTGTTTAGTATTAGAGCTCCGAATTGGATGACAATGTCCCCCTCTCCTTCCAGCTCGTGACCCTGTATAGCTGGGGAGAATTCTAGCGACCGGCTGCTCTGATCGATAGATTTCCGTGGTTTCTCAGGCCAAAACCAGGCGAACGCCGGAGCCGTTCCATAACAAACGGACCCCGGTTCGCGGGCGATCTTTTCTTCCTCTTCCTTGCATACACACACGCGCGTGCTCACACACATACTCACTCTCTCACACACACACACACACACGCGCGCACGCACAGATGTTATGTAATAAACTACCATACATATCGGAAGATCAGTCAGGGGCTTAGGTACCCCGCTTGGGGAATGTTAATGCCGACCTGTAGGTCTGTGCCGTATCCCCATCCAGAGGGGGAGGAACACTGCCCGGGATAAAACACCATACGCCAATGAGAGTAATGACCATAGCAGTTGAATTGCCAGTTCTTAATAGAAGGAAACTAAACATGCAGTTTTCTGGCTTTTTCAGCTCCGTAATATCATCTCTTTTTCATATTTTAGAAATATCTGCTTTCGCATAATATCTGCATAAAGTTAATGTAATTGATTTTCAAAAAATCTCAAAAATGGCTCCACTTTCGGATAGAGTAAAGGACGCTTTGAAGACGTTTCTTGCCGAATCTTCTCGTAGGCGACCAATTTCTTGCACTATATTATACGCTACATCATAATTGACGATTTTTCATCCAACTTATTACAATTTTCAAATTATTTTGATGTGATAATAAATAATGATTTATATATATATATATATATATATATATATATATATATATATATATAGAGAGAGAGAGAGAGAGAGAGAGAGAGAGAGAGATAGATAGATAGAGAGAGAGAGAGAGAGAGAGAGAGAGTAAATAAAATATTTATTGTCCCTTTTTTACATATATTTGTGCTTTTGTTGCTGTAGGTCCTCGACTGGTTAGCAGATCACGGAGAAGTGTTCCTGCGAAAAAACATCGCGATAGGCAGAAATCTTCAGAAAGCGAGAGTGTACCAGAAGAGCCATGAACATTTCGAGAACGTTGCACAGGTAAGAAATACTATATTTTTTAACTGATTGCCGTGATTTTACGCTAGTGTTATTCCGAAGCAGTGATTATCGATGTGCAATGTTTGCATGTACACACAGTGTTGGGAAATATTTTGTTTTGGTTTTCAATCCACAATATTTTTTTTCCGTATTACGATGAGGAATAAGTTTAATTGAGAACAAATCTGCCGCTGAAACTGCGTTGTGGGTCGTTGCGAAATATATCGCGTTGGACGGTGTTAGTTCTGGTAGTACCGGAGAGATGGCGCGACGGTCGGTGACGAGGGTTGGCTGCTGTTTAAGCGTTCGGCGCGGGCAGCGTGGAGTCAGTAGTGCGCGGTCGCTGGTCGTGTTCATCTCGGCCAAGCGCGTGGGACGGTGGCGCTCTTCTGTGTATGTTGGTGATTGTGTGTAATGCTAGTGAATTGACCGACGAATAAGGTAATGTTTATCACAATAAATTCATTCAGTATTTTCATCTGACATTCCAGTGGCGGTAGACACATGCCATGTTCGACATGACATGCTGATTCATATTTAGAAGTGTTCGTGGAAGTACGACTTATATTGGGAAGAAAATATCAAAACAATTAATTATTTAATGACACTGGCGGTGAACGTTATGATATTTTTTTGGCAGCTTTCACCGCTGGGTTGTTAAACATTCGCAGTCACTTATCAATTAATGGGAATGTTGTAATGACATGTGAATCAACAAAGCCTCGAATGTAAAAAGTGAAAAACTTGCGGACTGCTGTCGATAGTTTTGTAGAAATCGTGTTCGTATATATTCTGTGAGAGCGAAGGAGTGTGTTATGAGCAATGATGAGGAACACGTGCAGAGTACACGCTTTCAACAAAATAGTGCAACTCCTCGAAGCCTCAAATTACTTTTTTGTCACTCTTTCTTTTGATTAACATTTGAAACGAATGGTTTTCCGATTCATCACAGAAGACTGCGTCCACAACGGAATAAACCTTAAAATTATATGGATAAACAAACACGTGTCATTTGTAAGCAGTACGTGTGAAAGCCCGTGATGTTTAATAAATGCTCACGGACTGACAATGAAACAGCAGGATTTACTTGAAAGTAAATATAAATGTATGTCATTGAGATTATTCAAGTCCCAAAATGTTCTATTTCTCAGCTGACAAATAAGACTTGATGTAGACTTAAAAAAACATTTCGATTTTCTGTTTTTTCCCACCGTGCGTTCGACATAGTTCTGAGAATGTCTTACGAATAATGAAAGAGGGAGAGTGAGATGATAGAGTTAGGAAAGATTGACATTGAATGCACGATGCGTTAGGCGGTAGTAGCTGTCAACAACCGTATTCTCGTACGGATCGTTTCTCCGTACTGTTAAGTCAGGTCTGAAATTAATGCAAAGGGATAATTGTTTTCTGAAATGACAGCAATCCCTCAAGAACATTTATGCATTGAAACAATGTGATAGCTACGGGCCTAAGTATTGTTTCTCGGAAGTAGAATCCGAATGAATGGGTTATTTCTACGGAAGGCTAGCTCCCAACGTTGAAGGTGTTTCGGATAGATGTTTACCCGCAAGAACGATACTATTTGACAATGGTTCACTGAAACTAATCTTCTAGGGATTGGGAAGAAAGTGAAAATGACATGTCATGCTATTGCAGTGTATAATATGTCTTGTGAGCGAAGATTTCTCACTGACAGTTCATCCAGCGTTCGACGAAATGAGTGACATGGAATAAAAGCATTATTGTTTCTTCCATAGTCATAAGTGAGTTAACAAAACTTTTTGAACATAAATCAGACAAGGCAGAATCATAAATCATTCCTTGCATGGAGAGAAATGTTTAGTTCATACGAAGTAGATTCAACTAAACGGAATACTACATTTTGGTAGAACAAAGTGCTTAGTCAGGTCCCCGAAATTGCTGTTTAGTTAAACACACTAATGCACGCATAGTAATGTTCACTAAACGGGTCGTACCCTGTGACGAATGGCATCTAGTGGAGAAAACTAAACCAATCGTTGCATTAACTAGTACATTGAGTAATATTTACTAAACACATTGCAGTGTAAATAACTAAACGAAACGTGAAAGGGCATACTTTCTTTCTGTCCTTTCAAGCAGGTAGCAACTGGGGTTCCGGAGCGGTCACCACTCGTACGGGCCCGTGGACTCGTACTTCCTTAACCTCGATTACCTGACAGACCGTAGCCAAGCAGAGCAGTTACGGACGCAGGCTACCGCCTGTAGGCTATCGGTGATATTTCTACCATACGTTAATTTAGAATATAACATAATTATCGAAAAACAATAAAATACTAATCACGCCATTTATGTAGCGTATAATACTACATACAACGTGGAATTCTCACACTTCAGACGGGCTCTATAACCATTCGAATTGGTCAGGTTGCTGAGAACGCGCGCTTACTAAACAGTGCTTACTGAACAGTGTTTAGGAAGTGTGACGACATGAAACGTAGATTTCACCAAATGATTTTATCTACGAAACAAGTATAGCACCAATGACAATTCTTTGTTCATTCACTTACGATTATGAATTGTCTGATTTACTAAACGAAACAAAATCATGTTTATACTGCGATATTTCTAACTTTGCCCCTAGAGACCCGTCTTCGCGATGGAATATGTCACGGTATTTCGCATCTTTCTCAATCGTGCTGCTTGATTTCGCATTATCGCGACCGTATCATGCAGTGCTTGCGATCCTGCGACTTTTACCGGCAAGACAGAGAAAGACGCGAAATGCCGTGTGATATTCCATCGAGGCCAAAGGGGCTTAAGGGGCACAGTTAGAAAAATCGCAGTATTGTGAATTTTACAACACGAATAATTGTATTTACTATAGATCTCTTACTAAACATATTTAGTAGATTCTACTACAACATTTTTCTCAGTGTAGTGAATTTCAAAACATTTGGAGGAATAGTTTACGAAAAATACTTGAATGCATGCGAATATTTGAGTACCTAAGCTTTTGATGAAGAAGCAAGAGCGAGTGACAGTAACTAGTTAAATAGATCATAGTATCCTAAACAGCTCTTGTTATATTACGTAATATTTTTGGCTGGTAGGATTTGACATTTCAGAGTCCATGTCGACCAAAGTAATGTAGTACCTACTTTAGGGAAAGCATTGAGTATTATTGTACTTAGTTAACGGCATACTTTAACCCCTTCAAAACGCAATTTGAGTGTATTTACGAAAATGAGTGTTTTATACAGAAGAGGCACGAGTCTCCAAAACACCCTTAATCCTTCCCTGCACTAATAACTGCTTCACTGCAGTTGCATTAAACATTGTATTTTTAGGTTCTAAAATCTCCTATTGTAGGCGTTTAAAATGATAGTCGTTTAAATTGCGAAAATAGGATGTAAATTTTTTAGATAGCCAGGTTAAATTGATTTGAAAATCACTCAATTTTTTTCTTAAAGACACGAGAATGAAATATTAAAGCAAACATAAATGGAAATGCTAAAGTAGGGTTTCCCAAACTTTTCTCGCATCGACCCCTTTTAAAAGAATGGTTTATTCGTGCCTTTACATTTTATTTTCTCACCATAGTACTGTAAAAAGAATTGTAGCGCTGCGCCAAAAACCCTGTATTTCTCGAAAGAAAACCTCGTAATATCGGGCGCTGGCATCTAAAAAATGATTAAATCTCCTTAATGTAGAATATTACTTCATCTCTAACGTGTTGCATACTCAGAATCCAAGGTTTGTGGATTCTTGATTCCAAAATATTGGTTTACGGCAAAACGTCTGCCCGTCCATCCATATGCCATCTGTTAATTAACTACTTCAGTTATTTTTGTTTGTAATCAATGGGATCTTGCTTCTACGGATCAGTCTGCAGTTCATATTCGGATATACACTCCCAATCATTCCCTTGATCATCATTGATTCCCTTTAAAATTTCATCTATCTTCAGGGAGTCGTTACCGTCCTCGTCGAGAAACCTTGTGTTAAATGTCAATGACTTACTGTTTCTTTTTATTCCCAGAAAATTATATTTTTATTTGAACACTTTTGACTGGTGTACCTTATAACATAAGAATAACGGTGCATTGATATTGTCGCTTTCTCTTCTGACGCAGACTCTACGAAATCCGGGATTTTTATGTATTCAGCTTCAGACTGAATTTCTGTCTAGGAACGTTTTCCGGTTATTATTATTATTAGCGGTTTCGTCTACACCCGGAGGCAGGGTCGAATATGTAGTTTATGATCTAATAGTGAAATACGCGATTTTGGCACTATGAATGTCGTTCCTTGATATAGTAGTCATCGAAAAATTGTGCCTCTCCACGTCTGAACGGAGACGGATAAAAGGGCGTGCAGACTGAGAGTCTAACGGACGTTTTATTCATTATCTTAAAAGAAATTAATTGAATGTTTTCGGAACAATTTTTTCAAGTATTGCTAAATTGAATGCCGTTGACATTTTTCACCACAATAATTTAAATTAACACAAAGTTCCTGGTTATCTAAGAAAACCATGGACACTTCTGACGTGACTGGGGGTTGAATAGTTTTCTTTCAGTTTCTGTCCATGTTGAGAATTAGTAATTTAGAAAATGAGAACGTTTTCACCAAGCGTACTTGAACAAATGTGGACATAGTTGTTATGAGGAATTGGACTCTCAAATATTTAAAATGCCTCTGTTAATGTGTTCTAAATTTGCGTAGCAAGTGAATGAATGAATAACGCTGTAGAAAGTCGCTTTCTAGAAGTGTACTAATAATTTATTTAAGTAATTGATGATTTTCAAGTCAGTTCACCCGAGAGTTTTCTTAGGCACAACAAATGTAGATTTGATTAATACTTTTATATTTACCATATATGTTATTGCAAATGTTACTTTTGAATGTTTGAATATTCTTTTCTTGTAGCTTGTAGGGTTTACCAATTGCCATGTGACAAGAAGTTGACGCGTCTTGGCGCGTGGGGGTGTGTCATCAAAATAGAATATCTCACGGTATTTCGCGTCGTTCTCCGTTGTGCCGCCAGGAATCGCATGATCGCCAGCACTGCTCGATACATTCGCGATCATGCGAGTTCTGGCGGCACAACCGGGAACGACGCGAAATACCGTGAGATATTCCATTTTATTGACACACCCCCGTGCGCCAAGAAAGAAAAACCGAAGTATAGGCTGGAGCATGGCGAGATCGTGTGGCTGGCGCGTCGCGCTCGCGACTGTATCGAGCAGTCCTGGCGATCATGCGACTCTTAGTGGCACAACCGAGAACGACGCGAAATACCGTAAGATATTCCATTTTTGATGACCGCCCCCCCCCCACGCGCCACGAAAGAAAAACCGAAGTATAGGCTGGAACACGGCGAGGTCGTGTGTCAGAGGCGCGGAAGCAGCGGAGGCTGGCGCGTCCCCTCGCGCACGGCACGTGCCTCAGCGGCGGCCGCCGATTGTTTGAGGCTTTCGTCACTAACGGACTCGCCGTGGAAGTAACGGCGTATTTGCGAAAGCTCAACCACAAACGCCACTGTATTGTTCAACGCGGGTGAGGAGACACTGCGGACGTCACTACTCCATGCGGGAGATACAGAACAGATCATTAGATGCTATCTGAAATACTTGTTGTCAAAATAGTATCATGTAAACAATATCCGTCATTACAATATCATGGAGTTGATCCAAAGTATGCTTGCTTGTTTGCGCAATAAGCTTGCGCAAGTTAAATTTTTGTTTTGTAGAAAGGAACGACATTTCCCAGCCCCGCGTAGTTTTGTATCCGTGTGTATGCCACTTTTGTGGAACCATTTCTTTCGATAAACAGGAAGATGACCAAATGCAGTTTTGCACTTAATATCATGAATTGTAGGGCTGAAGCATTGCAAGAAAAAACACCGGCCGAGTGTAGTTGCATTTAGAAATATAATTCATGAACATGAATACTTTACACTAGAGGGAGAGATTTTCCTTTTCTATTGTTTTGTTGCGAATTGAAAATTTCTGTCTTTGCTGTTCATTTTCATGTCATTCTCATGAGTTCATTCTCACGCTATTAATTATGGCATTCTTTTTGGAAGACCATGATTCACAATTCAAAAATCGAACATTTTTTTGGTACATAAAAATAAGATGGGAATAAATACATGCTCGGAAACATTGCAAAAGAAAACAAACAAAAGCATATACATAACTATTTTCTTGCTTGTATATCAGACTTTCTTCACATTCACAAATGGCTCTTATATATTCCTCCTGAAAAGCTACCTTTTTAAATTGTGTCTTTCATCGGCTTACGATACGACCTGTCGATTTCCGTGTTGTTTCGGTCTGCTTCTTGATTGCATTCTCCCGTAATCTCTGCCCACGTGTTGCCCTTGCACGCGTCCGTTCGCCCCGCTGCCTCCGGGTCGTGGAAGGATTGCTTCCCTGGTTTGCCTCCGATGCGTGCTTTACGTAATGCGATCCGTTAGCGTTACATTCGGTCCACCTGCGCTGGATGCTTCGTATCGAGTATCCCGCGTCGGAACTGTCCTTTTAGTGACGTAATATAGAAATTGTATTATTTACTAGCGAATATACCCGGCGTTGCCTGGGCAAACGGATAGATTTCTGATATATATAGGCAACGGTGAAAACAATGGTTAAAATACGGGCCGTTTCAGTAATTTTAGTACTTTTCTGAATATGAACAGCACATAATATCCACAGGATACCGGAGAAAACGTTTAATTTGCTTTGACGTCACCAGAAGAAACAAAAGCTTAATGACGAGAGTCAACCTTGACACTGATAGACCGTGCAGACATGAAGCTTTAGCGCTTGAAATGAATGAAGTTATGTGGTAGCTCTGCTGATCGAGTCGGCGTGAACGTAATTTGTATGAATTAATTTATTACGTTGTGTTAAGATTGGTGTATTTCTATCTCATAAAATTGCCCTTTGGTTGAAGAACAATTATGTTAAGTCCCGTCATTGTGAATGCAACAGTTTCAGAGTTTAACTTGAAAGAAAATTCAGAGACCATTAATATAGGTGTGTATGTACATATATAAGGCAATTTGCTTTTTTTTCGTAATAGCTTCATAGAAGAAACTTCAACAGACAAAACAACAGGCCAAATGTCCTCCGATTCGGCAAGACCATATCTCTGTAGAAAGAAAACCGGCGCTAAATGTCGTGTTATCAACTAGTGGAATTAAATTGCTGACAATTTCCTAAGTAACGTATTCTTTTTGTCCTAAACAAATAACAATCTGCTCTTGAACACATAGTTCGGATAATGGTTGAATTTGCGGGCTGCGCCAACATTCAAAGGGAATGCTTTAAGTAGTTTTATTGCAGCCATAATTTCGTAAAGAAAACAACTGCATGACATAAACGAGGAAATCGAAAGGCTCATTCGTTCCGAGCATCTGGGGCCGACACGATCTAAGGTAGCTGCGATAACAGCGAGGCAATCTCTTGTTTTAATAGCAAGAGTGCTTGTGGACTCCAGCGATTGTCCAGAATGAAATCCCCATTGTTTATTTATCGTATGACATGAATTTGCGGAGAGCCGCCGCAATGGCTGTACCCAGGGATACCAACATGGCACGTCGAGTCTCCTCGGAAAGGCGTTTGTGTTGAGATTTAATGATATGCGTAAAGTGTTTGAAGATGAAGGTAAAGGAACGAGAAGTAAGAAAAATGGGAGAAGTCTAAGGAAACCCGCCGCGAACCCGTTTTGTTCACCACAAATTGCTCTTCGATCGAACGGGGATCGCATCCTGTCCCCGGTGCAAGGCGAGGGGTCTGCCGTCTGCACCACGGGACACACCGATGTCACTGCGAGGGAGAGGAGCTTGAAGAGGGCCTAATCGCCGGCTCTCACCGGGACCTCCTAGGGTTCGAGTCTCGACGGTAGTAGGTTTTAGCCGCTAGCTACATAGCCGGGTCGACTTCAGCCGCTGTCTGGAGGAGAAGTCTAGCGGCCGGCTGCTCTGATCGGTAGTTTTCTGTGGTTTCTTCGATCAATACTAGGTGAGCGCGCAATCTTTCCTTTCTTTCCTTGTCCTGTCCTCTCCCCTTTATACACACATACACAAACACACACACACCCACACAAACACACACACATACACACACACACACTGGCACTATACACGGTCACACATGTCGTGAACTATAGAGGTTGTGCCGGTCGGGATGGTGCCCCACTGGAGGGAGACACATGGAGGGGAAAATGCCCTGCAAGTGGACGTGCAGGTCTGCGCCGAATCTCACCATCCAGATTGGAGAGGAACAGCGCCACCTCTAGGCATAAAACACCCCCTACACGAACGGGACTAATGACCATGACAGCTGACGTGCCGGGAAACTAATCGATTTATCAGTGGGAGGGCGTGATGGCAACGGCGGGATGGTGGAGTGGCTGTAGGCAGCGTCGGAGACGCGAAGTCCGAGCTGAGTAGCTCCACCGACCACGCGGTAATGTAGAGCTCATATATCGGACCGTTCCGTTGCGCATATAACGAAACGTATTTTATCGCCGCAGTTTATGGTCGTTTCGCCTGCAGTAATGCCGCGCATGAAACAGGCTGATTGGACCTATTTTTCACTGACAGCGGGGGCGGCGGTGACGGGGACCTGCGACGCTCACGGAGCATTGCGGCCTGTTTCGCCGCCTCCGTCTCTCCGTTCAAATTCGCGTCCTTCCGTCCTCTACAATGCGTTCCAATTATGTTCGTGGTTATCCTTCCTGCACGATTCCACTTATAACTTTCTCTCGTGGTCATCGTCTGCCTCTTTCGTACTTCTAACATCTTCTACTATCTCCCCACTCCATTCTTCCTCAGCATTCTCATTCGCGTTTTTCTGCATCTGCGCTTTCTCATTCAAACACTTCACCTCTCTGCTCAGCCATCCTCGCATATTACCGCTCTCCTCATTCCCCGTTTGTTGACGCCAGAGAGGCCAAAAAAGACTTCGCCCGTCTTTTGGTCTCTTTCTCACTTTCCATCATTCTCTTTCACTCGAGTTTTGTGTTACCTTTCCTCGCCTCGTTTCTGTATTTCTCTTTTTCTATTAAATTTCATATGTACACTCGTTTTCATTCCTCTCTTCTCGCTCAACCTCTCCTCTCCTCTCCTCCTGCCCATTCTAACTCTCCCTGCCTCGCTCTGCATATTATTGTCGACTTCAAATCGATTTAACGGCCGGATCTGTTAAGCTCGTGTCCATAAGCCTGCGTATATCTCGCTAACGAACGACCGTGCGGCTTTCGCTGCTAATATTGCGGATACCACTGGCAAAAATCGTTCCGACCTGGTGACGCTTTCGCTTTACTGCGATTTCGAGAATATTGTGGGTCAAAGTGTGTAGGTTAGCAGAGTGTGAAAGGAGGGTGAAAATGTTGAAAATATCCGGAATGCCTTCCATGATGTGGGGTCCGTATGAAGCCTTCGAATACGAGTAGAATTGTAATAAACGTGCTTATTGAAAGTTTAATAGCAAGCGATTGTGTCAGTTTTGGTGAATATTATTGGCTTTCACATGATACTAGGGCTTTGACAACGATTTCTTAGATCTGATTTGCACCCTTCCTAATGACGATCGACTCCGCAGTTTTAGCGAACGCCTTTACGGAACCCCGTTCGCTAAAGCAATTGTTCATGAATGCAGGAGTGTGATGGAGTCAGCACAGAGGGTGAACTAGTGTTTTCGGGTCCACCAGTGTTTTAAACCTTAGGATAAAGTTCGTCTTAATTGTGTCGTACCTCATACGAGCGTAATAAAAAAATCGTTATATTGTAGTAATTATCGTCACATTATTGCATTGTAACTTTTAAATTTCTAGAACATTTTCATTTCGCTTATAATATAAGAAATGTAGAATACTTATGAGCAGTTTTAATTGCGATTTTTGCTTCGTCTGTGGTATGCGAAAGGGAAATCAATTCCATTGGCAGTACTAATTAATGACGTTTCGGTAAAATTTCAATATGTTGCCTTAAAGTCCTCAAATATCCTCATTTAGTCAGTTGGTTGTTCTATGCAAAATTGCCTGCGCTTCCAACAGCAGTCGTCCACCGTGTATGCCGCTCTGTATGCTGCGTTCAGCAAGCTAAATGATTGTCCAGGGACATTTCCCTCGACATTAGCGCGAACGTCGCTCGTCTTTGTTGTTAAACTTGTCTATTTAGCCAAACAATAACACTTTCTTTAGGGCGACGAGCAATGTGCTATTGACCTACTCTTGTAGCGCCGATGCATGGAGAATCGGTGTGTTTATAGGAATTTTGAAAGGAATTCGGTGAGAGTGATTTGCTGACAAAAGCAACTAAACTTTGAAAAATGTTGACAGTTGTAATAATACAACTACCAATTGTCGAACTAAAATAGGGGTGAAATCTAGCTCTGCGTGCTGCGTTCAGCAACTAAATGATTCTCCAGAGACATTTCTCTCTGCATTAGCGCGTACGTCACCCGTCCGTTTTTTGACAAATTTGACTCCAGCTTTCAGCTCCAGACAGCCGCTCAATACTAAGCTCAAAGGCAGTTCTAGCTTTTTTATTTGCTTAGGTCCTAGCTTAGTAGATTGCTTTGGCGATAATCGAAACACTGCTTAGTGTTAAGGTTAAACTTTTATTAAAAGCTGTATTATGATAACCAGTCATTGATGATGATAACAATTATTATATTCAAGAATGAAATGTAATCCACATTGCAGTCCGTGTGTAAACAAATAGTGAATCTGTTTTACTAATTTCCAATGCGCGCAGAAATTGAAAGAAACTAGGGCGGCCTCCAGCCGTATGGAATGTGTCTATGGTTTCGTTGGATATCCAGGAATTCTGGGAAAATCCAAAAACAATTGGGGAGTTTCGATTTTGACTAAAAACTGCAAGTATTTGATTGCGTTATACCAAGTATTCTCACACTCAGTGCTTAAGACACATCTGACATGATGTGTCAGCAGAGATGCGAGGAAGGGGCTGCGCGTTATTAAATATTTGCTATTTGTGTGTTGCGTTATGGAAAAGCAACTTTTTTGGTGTGAAAAGAACTGTTGTATCTTGTATCCGTGTATATTATATTCTATATTTTTGCAATATTTGTGAAGATTTTGAGTTAAACGAATTTATTCAGTGCTATACCGAAAGTATTTAATTTATTGTTCTTCTGCGTTGTGCGTGCTATGTGGAATTTGAAGAGAGTGATTTGCTGATAAAAGCCTTATCCGTTATACTAAACTTCGAATATGTTGACAACTACCAATCCTCGAACTGAAATAGGCGTACAATCTGCCGTTGAGAGCAGCCATTGGTGATTGTAAAAAGAGTCAGTAGTGTATTAATCTGAATCGGTTGATAGTCCGTGTTCTTTCTTGTTCATCTAACCGGCGCCACTGCTCAGCCGAGGGTTGGGGGGGGTTGGCGGGGCGGTTGGTGGTGGGCGGGGCCGGGGGCGTGTACACGCCGCGCGGAGGGAATTTTTAATCCCTAATTTGCCGGTGGGGCGAAGCGCGTAATCTCGGTGCCGCGCGGCTGTTTGCTCGAGCGCCGGCGACGCGCCGGCCTGCGTTGCGCCAGTCTCATTAGCAGCTCCGGGGGCGGCACGGGGGCGGCCTCGGTGAGGGAGTGGGGGGGAGTGTGGCGGGGAGGGGCGGTGCTCCGGGCGAAAGAACCGACTGCGGGCGCGGGCGGTACGGTAGCAGAGATAGTAGAGGTGGTGGGGGGTAGTAGTAGTGATAGAAGTGTGATTGCTGGGCTGGTGGATACAGTGTGCTAGAGATTGTTTTGGTTGTGCAAACAAGGGTGTGTTGGTGTGTGGTGTGGTAGTAGAGGTGGTGGGGTGGTAGTAGTAGTGATAGAAGTGGTGATTGGCTGGGCTGGTGGTGGTTGTGGGATGAAAGTGTGGTGTGGGTGGAACGGATAGGTGATGTGTTGTGGCGGTGACGTTTGAACATTGGAGGTACTTTTTGATGATGATGATGGCGAGGTGTTGTGTGTGTGTGGTTTTTTGATAGTGCTGTTGTTTGTTGGGGCAATTCTGATGGGCGAAACAACAAATGTGTGGTGGGTAATTTCTTTCTTTAGCGTGAGTGTGTGCGCGAAGTAACGAAGGTAGAAGGGGAGGGAAGCGTAATTGCGAAAATATACTCCATCAATTCCTTTAGCAGGCAGGATTGTAATCATAGTGTGATTTGATGAATAGTTTTCTAGTGAATTTGTGAATAACGAGTGATTCTGATAATGCCATCCTCAGTATTCTCCATGTTAATTTATTTTTTTACTTCCGTTTTTCTGAAGATGGAACAAATGTAAAGCTATATACGAATTGAAAGGGATTCTAAGTTTTTGCAGCAACGATAATAAACATCATTTGAAAAATCTTAAAATTGACTTTATAACTTTCGGTTTTAATTTAACGATGGCTAACTATTACACAATTTCATTGAAAATACCGTGAATTTTATATGATGTTACATCGTTGTTTGTTTTTCGCAATTTTCGTCTCGTAAGAACCTTCCATTTCCCATCTAAGAACTCCAAGTTGTCGACAGCAGCTACAAAGACGCGGCCCGGAGTGGATGCGCCAACAGCGAGGCATCGACGGGAGGCGGGGCGCTTCGCATAGTCGTATCGGCGCCTCATTAGCGGAAGTTGTCAGCTCTTCCTCCATTCTCCTCCCCTACCCCTCTCACCTCTCTGCTTTCCCTTCGCAGCAGTAACCGCTTGCTTCGGCGCCGCAACCATCTTGTTCCCTATTACTCCGACGTCAGCCTACTCCGCACCGCACCACTCCGTGCCGCCCGGCGTCACTCCACCGTCCCGCTCCGTCCCGCTCCGTCCCGCTCCGTCCCGCTCCGTCCCGCTCCGTCCCGCTCCGTCCCGCTCCGTCCCGCTCCGTCCCGCTCCGTCCCGCTCCGTCCCGCTCCGTCCCGCTCCGTCCCGCTCCGTCCCGCTCCGTCCCGCTCCGTCCCGCTCCGTCCCGCTCCGTCCCGCTCCGTCCCGCTCCGTCCCGCTCCGTCCCGCTCCGTCCCGCTCCGTCCCGCTCCGTCCCGCTCCGTCCCGCTCCGTCCCGCTCCGTCCCGCTCCGTCCCGCTCCGTCCCGCTCCGTCCCGCTCCGTCCCGCTCCGTCCCGCTCCGTCCCGCTCCGTCCCGCTCCGTCCCGCTCCGTCCCGCTCCGTCCCGCTCCGTCCCGCTCCGTCCCGCTCCGTCCCGCTCCGTCCCGCTCCGTCCCGCTCCGTCCCGCTCCGTCCCGCTCCGTCCCGCTCCGTCCCGCTCCGTCCCGCTCCGTCCCGCTCCGTCCCGCTCCGTCCCGCTCCGTCCCGCTCCGTCCCGCTCCGTCCCGCTCCGTCCCGCTCCGTCCCGCTCCGTCCCGCTCCGTCCCGCTCCGTCCCGCTCCGTCCCGCTCCGTCCCGCTCCGTCCCGCTCCGTCCCGCTCCGTCCCGCTCCGTCCCGCTCCGTCCCCGCTCCGTCCCGCTCCGTCCCGCTCCGTCCCGCTCCGTCCCGCTCCGTCCCGCTCCGTCCCGCTCCGTCCCGCTCCGTCCCGCTCCGTCCCGCTCCGTCCCGCTCCGTCCCGCTCCGTCCCGCTCCGTCCCGCTCCGTCCCGCTCGTCCCGCTCCGTCCCGCTCCGTCCCGCTCCGTCCCGCTCCG
>JAHLJT010008446.1:41692298-41722395 GCA_031308135.1 Acheta domesticus | reverse complement strand
GCCAGCGCCCCAGGCAGCTAAATTACACAACGCGGCGGCGGTCAGCCCGTGCGCGCTCGCGCGCCGTCAAAGGTGAGCGCTAAGTTGGAGGTCACTGAATTTCAAGTAAGCCCGCGCACAGCCATTCGTCTGTTAAGATACCGGAGAAAGTCACAGCGCGCTGCCTGATAAAGGGGCGAATAGTGCCACGAGCGGTGCGGAAGGAGAGGGACGACTGGGGGCGGGCAAAAGGGGTAAAAAGGAACGTGGAAGCGGCGAAGCCGAGGACGCGGCTCGTGAAGGGGCAGCCTGAACAAACGTACGTAGGGGAAGGATGTGGTCGTAGGTACTGAGGAGAAAAAGGAAAATCCAAAAGAGCACCCACAAAAACACACAGTACGGAGACTGTTTCAGGTGCGAGATGACACGGTACGGAAATATGTTTGCGGAGTTGCCGGCGGAAGGGATGATGGCAGGCCAGGCGTCACATGAAGGGGTGATTGGAGGGGTATGGCGATACGTCGAGATTGCTGAAGACCGGAGGTACAGGCGGCAGGGGGGATAGTCCGCGAGATAGAAGAGAAACGCGACGCCGAAGGTCGAGGACAGCCCGACCGGCGGGGACGGCGCGCGCAGCGGACCGGCTGAGCGAGGGAGGAGGAAGCAGCGCCTTAAAGCGCAGCAACTCCGGCGGCGAGAGGGCGGTGGGGGTGGCGATATTTATAAAGCGGCGCGATTTTATCGTGCATCGCCCTCCGACTGCGGCGGCGGCGGCAGCGGCAGCAGCAAGGCGCGACGAGACTCGGCTGAGCGGGCGCGCGGGGGCCGGAGGGGCAGGCAGGCAGGCGACCGCGGGAAAATAGAATGCGGGGTAATTCCCCAAAACACGCGACCCCCGCGGCGCGTGGTCGCGAGCGCGCTGGGGCCGCCAGAGGGGTGAGGGGGGGAAACCGCGCGTGGCGGGCCGCGGCCAAAGGGGAACGGCGACCCGAACGTTTCCCGGGAGAGGGGGCGTGGCGCCGATACGCGTGAATACGATAGCCGTTCTCCGTTAATAGCTTCGCACCGCTCCGTCCGCCACCGCACCGCCGCGGGGCGCGCGTACAATTACACCTAAGTGCAAGGAAAATATTCACGTGAGAAAACTCGTTAAACGGGTAGTTCATAGATGTTATTCGTCGTCTAAAACAACAACAACATTCTGAACAAAAACGAGAAAAAAAGAAACAAAAAAAATGTGTCGGACCGAGGAGGAGAAAAATAACCGCTTGTGCCAACTAGGTTTCCGCGGAAAGGGCGTGAGCATATTACGATAGTTTAGGGGGAAAAACGGCGCAAAGTGTGGTGAAACTTTTGCCACGCGCGACTTTTCTCGTATTAAGCTAAACGCCCGCGAGATAGAACACGCAAAAAACACGCGAGAGGCGGACGCGAATTACGAAAGTACTACGCCGCTCCGCTTTGCCAACGAGCGGGCGCGCAAGCGAGAAAATACCCTGTGTTCCAGCATCTGAGCGCGGGAGCTGCAGTAGCAGCGCCGCCTCACGGATAATCGACCCTCGACCGGAGCATAATGAATGGAGAACAAACGGGTCAATGACACGACACGACGACCCAAACAATCACGACAAGCTCTTTGGCGTCGTTATGGAAACAAAACGATCGCTCCGCGTTGCTAGCTGTGCAAACGTCAGTGGCGTGAACGGCTCGGCCCGGGTGGAACCCTGCTTGTCGGCGGCCGGCACGTCCGGTATGTCCTGTCAAGACCCTTGGGCAATGCGAACTTCGTAGCTTCACTATGTGCACGTTTTCGTGAAGTTTCCGTTTGCTGGTTGAGGTAGAAGTATATCCGGTGGGGTGTTTTGCTATTTTGTTATCAATACTGTAAAATACAACATTTGTAATTGTATTAGCGGTACCAATAAGTTTTCTATTTCATGATAACGAAAATATCGAGTTTTCAAATGTTAACCTCACTTCGTTGCTGCTTTTATTTATCATTCAACTATGTATAGTACATGGATTTTTTCATTCTGTTTTCTGATGCAATGGATTAACCACTTTACAGAACAGTTACAGTACATTTCATACATAGTGTATATACATGCTATGTTTAAATTATTACAAATAAGGAGGGAGCCCCCTCTGGCATCATCTTCAACCATCTAGCAGTGCATTATTGAATTCATTTTTTAGTTTCTAGGAAACCTTTTTAATATATATATTTTGAGTAGGGATATAGGAGTTATAGGAATGCTTAAGGTGGGCGAAATTTGTCCTTGGGAAGCCCGGAGTGGATTCTTGTTTGTAAAGGGTCGGAAGTTTTGCCTACATGAAAAATGTTCTGGGCTAGAAAATTAGATAATTTTGGGTAGAATCGCTCTGAGATTTGGGAAATGTGTTGGAAGATTGTTGGGATATTAAGGTCCACTTTTTCACGGATTCACCTTTTTGCTGCAAAAAATTTAACAATAATCTGGAACCATCATTAAAATAACAAAAAATAGAATATCTGGGATATTGCTGAAACGATTATTATTATTACAACGTACGGTTATCGCTAATCATCCTGAAAAGAATGGTATTGGACCTATACTATATATCATTCCGACGTCTCCATACTATCAAAATCATACAAAGCAAAAGTACGGAATCTCACGATACAACTTTTATTAGTCATGTAATCTTTTTGAAATTAGAAATGAAGTCAGATGTTTATAACAGTCCTTTGATGCTGTAGCGGAGTGCAGTTCTGAACTCGAATCTTCTTTATTGCATTCATTGATTTGTATGATAAGCAAAACGTGTCTACTGACTGAACCGTTTCTGGCAAGTGAATAATCGCTTAATGACATATCTTACGTATAACGACTTTTTGGAACTGTTATCTTCTATAAAACCTGGGTTTCCCAGACCTCCGGGGGCGCGTTCGCCTCGCGGAGCGCAACCGGACGGGGACCCCCTCCCGCCCCCAGTTCTCCGCAGGCGACCGGTGCCGCATCGCGTCCCATCGGAACGGGGCCGGGAGACGACGCTGTCGCTATTGTGGACGAGCTTTCACGCGAGGCTTGCCGCGAATTACAGGTTCAATTCCGATTCCGAGGCGCGCGCGCACACGGAAGGCTTTTTGCGGTGCACCCCGTCACATCCGTCGCCGCCGCCGCCTCCCGTCGTCGCTGCTTGCGCGGGGATTTCGCGAAGAGCGGCAAAGCGCCGCACGCGGAGCCGGTGATCGTCTTGGCGAGCGAGTGGAAAATCGGGTTGAGGTGGGTGTTGGAAGAGTGTCCTGGGATGGGGGTGGGCTTGGAGAACGGGAGGGAAAGCTCAGCTACGACTAGGAGGAGAGCGATGGCAAAGGTGATGTAAGATAAAATATCGACAGGCATCAGATAAATTTCAGAGACGCGCTCTCTTGTAGAAGGCGGAGAGAAGAATTAAGAAGTCCCAGAATGTACACGTAATGGAACAATGAAAAATCGAGATAACAACATATCTTCAATATCTTGATATCTGGGATTTTATTCATTTTCGTTTATGTTTTATAAAAAGAGATTAGTTTTTTTACCGAAACCATATTTATACTTCGTTAAAGGACAGAGATGTTTCCTGCTGTGAACTCTTCTTTTTCCCATTCCTGCTATATTTTTTTTCGAAAATAACTAACAATCCAAGAAGATCAGGGCGTCAGCAAAATTTGACATCGCAGAATTCCGGGAAACGCAAGCTATTGAACGAAGGCGAATGATTTAGAAACAAACAGCAAACACAGCTCTTAAAAGGCGAAAACCTTCGACAGAAGCGTGAATGAAACTGTACATAATGTACCCAACGAATTTTTCACGGAACGCTTAAAATTATCTAGTAAATGACGTGAACTACGGAAGCAAGAGCAAGTGAGAGTTTGCAGACCCTGGAGAAGCGTCGGCGATGAGTCAGCGACATGGCCTGATAAACTTCAGAACGCTTTCCTCGAGGGTAGGAAGTTTGGAAGTCAAAGAAAATATAACTAAATAAAATTGTTGAGAAAGAATAGAATTGCCATCAGATTCTCCTTAAGTCTCTCACAGTTCTTGTTGGATGTCCGCAGCGCAAAGTTCGATACGACTAAACTAGTTTACAATAAGAACACTTGTACGCCAACACAAAACAAAACAAAACAAAACGAGTCAAACTGGTTGAGGACCAAAGTGGTGGTTTCGGGAGAGGGCGGACAGAAACGTAGCCACGATGCTTGGAAATAATGATATCTGCGATTGAATACGATAGATCTATTTTTTTTACAAACGCCGGCATTTGTATACATCAATATATTGGTGAAGAATAACTTCTGTACTTTGACCGTCTCTACAGATCAACCATTTTTTCTGTTCCTTAAAATTTCCATTTAAAAATATTTCTTTAAATCGAATTTTTTTATATCTTGAATTCATCTGACTTGACGAATTTTCCCAATGAAAAAAAAACGTACCAAGATATTATTTTCCTATAAATAAATTAGTTTTCTTATTTGTTCGATTCGAAAAGTCTTTATTACTACGGTAAAAATATAAAAAGATGCCTTCTGAGAGTTCGCGGCAGAGACCAAATGTTCGATATTGTTTCATTCTCTTGACAAACCCTGTCATCAAAGTAAATTTAGCATAAACGCGCACTTCGTCCAGACGTGCAGAACGAGACCATACGACAACGAATCGACTATCTTAAAATTAATGTCTAGCTATAGGGGTACAATATTACGTAAATCAAATATTTGTGAAAAAAACCGTCAAATACGCAATATGGAAGTCGAACTGTATAATGGAGGAGTAGATGAAAAATAGAGGAAGATGCTTTAAAATGATGCACAAAAAATGAGGGAGCTGAACATAAAATTGAGAGTGCTCAAGACAGACTGCTCTGAAGGAAACAATTTCATTGAAACCAACGTAACACAAATCTACATGATGTTGCTGATGCAACAGAAAGCAGAAAGCAGAAAATTTCTGTCAATGTATCACAATACATTGAAAACTTTGAGTTTTCAAATGAGAATTTAATTATCAGTGAAGGACACCATTATAGTTGAAACTGAGATCATTCATTTACCTAACGTACGTTAAGATCACTCATTTACGTTTCAGTCTATCTAGACAAAAGGTTTTAAATAGGATATTGTAGTGTTAATTGACGCCATTATCTATCCACGTTGAAAGCGGACGATTTCACGGAAGATCTGCAGAGGTGATTTCACTTGCACTCAGTTTGCGACCAATCGTAACTTCTCCTTGAGAACTTTATCAGTCCTTTTGTGTCGCAATACAGGAAATTCCCAACTAATGGTACATGTAGTAACAAAAGCCTCGGCAGTCCAATAGTATGCGAATCAATTGCGCTTATGTCCGGCTATAGAACTACAATAACTTGAATGCAGAAAACAAAGTTCATCAAAATAACGGTACATTTTTCACAATAAATAACACATCGAGATTGGCCATTCTTTCGTTGATTCGTAATTGGCTGAAAAAGCCAAGTGTGAGTTCTCTACGCTTGGTCCCCATTGCGTTAGGGCTACGGAACCAAAGAAGAAATAGTATCATGGCCGTCTGTGAGTTCCGTGCGTTGCGAGCCTGCCGCATGCTAAAACGCGGTCTACGCGGGACAACGGTGGCGCCGGGGGCGACGCGAGGGCGGTGCGAGGGCGGCGCCGGGGGCGGCGCCGGGGGGGGGGGGGCGCGGGGGCGGCCGGGCCGGCGGCAGCAACGCGATCGGGTGATTTCTCAGCCCAGCTGGCGCAGACAGCGGCGGAATCGTTTGACAAACGTCAAAAGCCTCAACATCAAAATAACATCAATTTTCGGGTCGCAGCCGCACCGCACCGCAAGCTGCAGCAAACGCCACCGCCAGCGACGAAGCTCCCCCGTCGTTCTTCAAAGCTTCGCGCGGCCCCCTCTCCCTGTCCCTCTTCCTCTCCCGCACCCGGCCTCGAGAGCCCATTCGCGGTTTCGGCGGTCGCGAACGTGGAGACGTCGAGGGGCGAATGTGTGCGATTATCGGCAGGCGCAGAATACGACGATTCCCCTCATCTTTTAAACTTTTAATTCATCCGACAATCACGTATACCGTTATACCGTTTTTTAAATGAAATCCAATATTTACTAGAATATGACAAAGAATCTATAAGTTTCATACTGGAATATAACAAGTCTAACGTAACTGTTTTAGGTCTTTATTAACAAATCTTCAAATTTAAAAATACATTTCAACTCCAATTAGTAAAGAACAGTTGTTTTGACGAACACGTGTAATATCCTAATCCCGAAAGAATATTTTTTTTAGTGAAATCATCGATTTGATAAATGCACGGCTTTCCACACTCAACATACGCCTAGGAAATTCAGAAAACGTATAGGAAACAACCTGGAAGCAAATAATATTAAATTGATTGAACGGACAAGTTGGGCCCATGTGGGTTCGACATGAAAAATATGCATGCATATTTCATACGTGTGTACATATGTGATAGATCATTTCGGTGAATAGAAAATTCTCCAACACTTCTAGAAGAAGGTTGGACCAGTTTCAAAATAAAATATTAGTCAGTGTCTAACATCCCTTGATTTATTGAAGTATTGTCGATATTGGCTGATTGATTTTTTAATTCTTACCAATTATCTTCAACAGTCAGGTTTTATGCTCAACATTCAACAGGCCCAGATCGTGGGGAAAAAGTGGATCAAAACTTCCAGAAGCTACTCACCTGTAACAGAAAAACAAAACAAATTAGAATACTTTCTCCACTAAGGGAGTTAAATAACAAAATAACAAAAATATTACTAAATGTCATCTATATTTATAAATACAGAGATATCATACTTTTGACAAGGAATTCTTCATTAAAGTTTGTGTTTGTAGAAAAGTAATCGCACACATATATAATTATATTTATATAAAAATATGAAGCATTGCTTAACAAAATCAACTCGTGAAAAAAATTGTTTTTGATAACATGACGCCACATATGTTCACAGACCTTAGTGCACTTTTCCCGTGAAAGACGCGAAGAATACCATAACTTGAGAAAGAACTGTCTTAACCCCGAAAAGTGTTACCCCTTTTGTGAGTAGTTGAGACCATCCACGCAATAAAATAAAATAAAAACGACATTGCTTAACGAACTTCATCGCAAACGAAAAGAAATATTTAAATGTTGGAGATTGGCCTACGTTTCTACCTTCGTGAAACGCTTCGTACAGGAGTAAAATGTTTTTGGGCTGAAAGATGCCAGTTTCAATTTAATATCAGGAATCCCAAGGTCTTCATTCTAATTCATCTCATGTGTAATTTCAGCTTAAAACGGATAAATAACAAGTTTGTACCCGAATGTTTGCATGGCCGGGGGCAATGAGATCCCAGCTTTTCGCGAGCTGGCATTTGCCGGCAATGTCGCCGACGATTCGATCATCATGCAGTAGCCTTTTCAAATCATAAAGAATATTCTGTTATAAAACAAAACAAAAAACTACATTATTACCTGAAGAAAGTCACGGCTTGGTAATGGGAACACTACTCACGACACGATGTCTCCCGAAGAGTCCAGATTAAAGCAACGTATGTCGATGGCTTACAGCAGATATGTTTATTGTCCAGAATTCCTGGTTCCGTGAAAACCAAGCTTCAAAGTTTGTAAAGGTGCTGTTACTTACGGAGCGACAATGTTTGCTTCCAGCGGAAGAGCATGATCCTTCTTATACAAACAGAGAAACTTCGTACTCTAGTTGAATACGAGCGAGAGGTCTCCAAAAATAATATTAACTAAAAAAATTGAACATGAGTGGACATACACTTCGTGAACTTCGCCATCGATATTTTGCATAGTGCTGTGTGATCAACGTCGACGTCATTCTAACTTAAATGTGCGCCAACGCGTAAAGACGAATGATCAGATTCATAGCGTGGCGCAAACTAGATCAACGTCCCACGTGCGCCTTGTCAATATGCGCATGCCAATGTCCTATATTCCACCCCGCGGCGCGCGTGCATCAGCCGGCACCCACCCACGCCTTCCGCAGCGGGCGACGCGCGCCCGGCGCAAGCCATGTTTCCCTAATGAGCAGGAGAGCGCGTGCGCACAATGCGGAGAGAAGACCGCAAAACGGAGTTGAGAGCCCAGGACCCCACATGGAGCGGAAACTTCTATTATCTTAGATTCAATTGCGACGATCTATTTCGAAAATATAAATTCGTAAATAAATTTCATCTGGAAGTAAATGTAAATGTTGGTCCTACACAGGGCTTGATTTCTGGCGGAACGCGACAGAACGGCGTTCGGGTACCTAGGGAACGAAATAAAGGGGAAAAAATAGATTTTTTGGTTCGATCAGCTTTATATATCACTATAAACTTAATTTTTTTGTACTATTATTATTAGCTGTAATTTATATTTAATAAATTATATTATAAATATATAACTATTTCTATTAAATTAGACATTAATTTGCTGCGCGTTACGGGACCAAAAATTGTATAAATCAAGTACTAGTGCCACCATTCTTTGTTTTATAATATTCCAATATATTGAAGAAGGTTTTTAAGAGATAAATAGGAAGATCAGGTCTAATCCTCTCCTATTATTGAGATATAATGAGTATTATATTAAAATAATATTAAAAATATTGAAGCAGTCAATGATAATTAATATTTTTATTCATTTCTCCAAACAAAGGATCACCCACAATTTCGAAGAATGTAGTAGGTGAAAGTTGAGGTCACACCCTCTGACCTCGCAGTTAGAGCTGTCAGACAAATAAAGTTTTTCTTTTTTTAATTTTAAAGATCACGAAAGTCGAAGAACGCTATGTATTTTAATTAACTAAAAATGAATAAAACTACTAACGGGCTTCAAAGGATGGACGAATTCCTTCAAAATAAAAAAAAAATCAAAATTTGAGGTTTTTTTAGGTTTTTGACCTTTTTTAAAATAAAGTAATGTGTTTTTAGAAGTAATTTGGGTATAACTCGAATTCTGTTTCACTCAGTACGAGTTATTGTATGTGATGGTCGAAAAAAAAAGTCTTAAGATGAAAAATATTAACATCTCCATCGTCTCACAAATGAGTTGATGTGATAATACCAGGTACTGAATGATGTGATAATAACCGGTCTAATTTTACGTATAATTACGAAAAATTACCAAAAAGTTTAAGTAAGGCACGCATGAACGTAAAAAAATTACAACTAAATGCTTCACAAATATTTTCAACATATATTATTTATTCTTAGTACTTTCGTATATTTCTTGTAGTGTAAATTTCATTTCGTTAAGAGTATCAAAACCAACAGTTCACTGGATATTCAATTAATAATCTAATAGCTAGCTGCTCCATAAAAAGTTATTTACTAAGAAGTCTTTATCCCCGAATTGGGCCATGGCCACTGGCTGAAACCGTCTGCTGCCGCACTGCGAAGTTCGTTACGAGCATTTGCAACTTATCCAACAAAGCGTCGCAATGAAAGTGTTTGAGAAGAGGGGAAAAAATTGATGGAGTGCGGCCAAACCAAGCGACGTCGACCTCAACGCACACAAACTGTTTTTGTCTGCAAGTTTCTCGCAAGTTCAAAGCGCGCTGATCCGATTAATGCATTTTATGCCTTTGATCGCCCCGCAGAAACGCCGTTGACTTTGTGTTGTATTACGTTACGCCAAAACACTAACGGCAGTATTCAGACCGGCGTACATCATCAAAGCGACAAAACATGAAAATATGTATAAGGGAAATTCACTTTTAAGCGTAAATCATAAGAGCAAACAGTTATTGTAATATAGATCATTAGTCTTCAAACTACGGAATAACGAGTGCCATATAGAGGCAACCAGAAAACAAAACAAAACTAAACTAAAGCATGCTTATTTTATAAGCGTTCAATACACGAAGAAAATTAAACACAAATATTACAAAAAATTGAAATTAATACTGGAATGCCAAGGAAAGTTTCTATGAAGTCAATATTACCTTTCCAATTAGAATTAGAACGCGACGTAACATTCGTGTCTGGAGAATGGATGACATTTCCCAACGACAGAACTCTGGGAGTTCTACGCGATTTGCCACATTAACGACCCGCTTCCACGAAATCGATATTCTCGCTTCGCTTCTTCCTCTTTCCCTAATTCCGAGGGATTTCACAGGCACAAAAACCCCGCCTCTCTCTGCCACCCTCCCTCAGGCAGGCAGATGAAAGGCGACAGCGCTCGAAAATAACTTCGCAAGCAAATGGCGACGTGGTAAATGTCACGTGTCTGGCCTCATTAATGCGTCCACGTGCTTAAAGCCCGTCGATGGCCCACGGCGGAATGGGAAAGTGGGAGGGAGAGAGAGAGGGAGAGGGAGAGGGAGGCGGGTACCCCCTTTTGTGGCCCTGTCCAAAGACGTCACAAAAAGGGCGGAGGCGGGTCACGTGGTTCCTTTGCATGGCCCGGCGGGAAGGGGGAGACGAACTGCCACGTTGACGAACACGCGAGCAGCTCGGGAGACTTGACAGATGATGACAGGGTAGGCGTCCCTATTGTTCTCCGTACGAAACGTGACGTTACGAATATATTTGTGGGTTATCGACAAGATTTGTGAGTTATTCCTTGATTAAGAAAAGCTAATGAGAAAATGAAACATTTAAGCTGCGAGAGCATACATTTCCTCTCTTTAAAATTAAAGAGATGAAAAGTACACAATACTCTTTCCTCTAAACATTCATTAGGTTGAAATTGCTTCTGTCGCAGTTATGATAACATTTTATGGAATACAGAAGAATAGCAATCAACTTCATTTGATAGCTAATATGAATTTTATTTTAAAATTATTTTGTAGAAAAATTTTAATCTACAGTTTAGAAACAAAACCCATATGTACTTGCTAAACAAAGACTAAATATTTCCCCAGACAACTAACAAAGATTCAAAAAGCCTGTGATTACCAAACAAAATATCGAAAACATTCCGATAGTTGTGAGTAATTATAACAAAAAGCATCAAACAAAAAATATTTTCGGTCAAGCTGATGAATTCGGAAGCAGGCGCTACCGTCACCTCCAGTTCGCTCGCAGAAGCGCATCCTGGCAGAGGCATAATTCAATACGCCACACACGAGCGAGTACTTTTCGACGCACCTTTCTAGGAAAATTCTGCGCGCAATCGTACAAGGATATATTAAATTTGAATACGGCCAGATCCGGTAAATATAAAGTGACGCATTTCCGTCGCGACGTCGTAACGGAATAAACGTCAACCCTAGCTACTAAAATATTAAAATCGCTCTGCTGAAAAGAGCAGAGCATTTTTATCTGGCGTACGCGCGGAATCACAGCGAGTCTACGGGCCACGGTGGTTCGGCGTGACGAGTGCAGTAGTGGCTGCGGATCCCGCTTCGTTATTGCGTCGAGCAGAGACCGCCGCCAGCGCCGACTGAAACGCGCTTTATAAAAACACCCTTCGCGCCCGTTTGCCATCCGGCGAACCGCGTTTCTCTATTAGCGCCGGCCATTCATGCGGCGACCGCCGCGCTCCGCCTCCGCCGTCATCCCCCCTTGCAGTGGCCGCGGGCAGGTGCTTGCGGTGGCCGCTTCGTACCCCGCGCGTGGCTTGGCTCCCGTCGGGTCGCGGCGCATCCGGGGATGCCTCGGCGTTCGGGAACCGGCCCACGTCGCCCGAGAAATTAATTGAAGCACTTTGAACAAAAAGACGCGGTGATGTCGATTGCGATGAGCACGCGGTTAGCGAGAACGAAGCGTGTTCGGGGAGAGGGCAACGTCTCTGGGCTCGCTGTTCGTAAGATGGGATACGGAGGTAAAAAAAATTGCGTCAATTTAAGAAAAATTCGATAGAAACGTTTTGAAATTGAAACATTTCTCAAATTATATTTATTGTTCGAAACTGCTCGAAAATGTCTTGATATTCATGCTTTACAATTGCAAACAATGGGTACAGGAACCAGACATATTCGAGTGTACAGAGAAAGGTGGCCATATAAAGAAATAACTTTCATGCATCAAATGTTATATATAAATCTTGTTAACATATAATACGAAAACTTTTCTCGTCGGTTGAATTATCCTGCAAAATGCTGGCTCAACCCGTACTACCACGTACCAGTGATTGTACATTTGTAAATTAGGTAACAAACGTGTTTAAACCAGGATTAATGCAAGAGTCAGCTTCTTTAGTTAACTCAAAATATGAGACAATTGACGTAACAGGAATCTCATTCATGTGGTACCATTACTTTATGAAATTAGCAAGTAATATGTAAGTACTGTACGTATACGGACACTGTCGCCCCCTTTCCATATATTAATGCTAAATTATTGATCTTAAAAATCATCAGTACTTGCAGATTTAGTTAGGGTGCTCGGAATATGATGATAGAGTTAGTTGGGGTGCACGGAATACGATACTCTAAAGAAATAAAAATCCATGCATGTGTTAGTTCTCTGAACACCTATCAAAGAGTAAACCGTTCATAATGAAATGTTCCAGCGGAGAACGAAGAAGGAAGAAATACCCAAACCGTGAAACACCATTGCCAGTCGCACTAGACGTCACCACCACTTTATTCGTATAATTAACGAGCGTGAAATCGAATCTGCAAAAGTAAAGAGACCGCAAACGTTACCTGAAATGACGCACGTACATTCACGGGAAGCGCGGCGTGGCGCGGCGCGGCGCTCTCCCTGCCGGTCACTGCACAGCAAAGGGCGAGAGAGTTCGTTGGCCGTTCGCTGGCCGGCGCGGCGACGAAGGGCGTATCTGCGTTAAATGCACTTCATTACGCATTCACTATGTAACGTAGAGTGCTGCGGACGCAGTTTCGAGCGGCAGGGCGGCGACGTCATGGTCCACTACTGCTCGCGCGCCAGAGAAAAACGCTTTTTATGTAACATTTGCCATCGGCGGAACCGCAAAACCGCAATTTGATCGCAGAAATTAACCTCGAGTAACTGACGGCAAACTTGGTAAAATCTTTCATCGGTCAGACATGTGACCTGTTAGCTGAATAGTCCACAGCGGTTTCTTGACACTAATTTTGTTTCCGAGATCTTAGATCTAGGAGCGAAAACTTATTATTAAGTCTCCAAAATCTATGAGGAGCAATAACTTAAAAACCAGTATAAGTAAGAAAAGTGGATTTGGGAATATATCTGAAAGAACGAAAGAGAGAAATAGGTTCCGCACTACAGCATCTTTAAATGAGTTGATTTACAATATTTCTAGATACTAAAATCTCGCCAACACAGTAAATTAATAGACTTACGCAATTGTTACCCACATTGATTTAGTGCAGCTAGAGAACAATTACTTTGCCTCTGAAGTTTTGGCATACCCACCGTCAGATTTAAAATTAAATAATAAATAATATACATGGAGGTCAACAATCATGCTATCCTTTGTTTATGGCATCGGCACGTTATGTTTAGCAGCAAAGAACAAGGTAAAACGCATTGGCTACTCTGAACATTAAAATAAAACAGTATTGGGAGCTCGAACAAACAATGGATACAACATCAATTTTTCCAAAGCTTGGTGATAAACGTATTTGTACAGACTAAACTAGATTGGAAAACTTGCATTGAAAATTGCAACACGAAACCTCTTTGGACGGCCGCACAAGACCAACATTGTTTTCAGAGAAACTTTTGACTAGAGGTCGATATTGTACTACATACAAAGAAATAATTACGTAGGGATATTATTTGTAAATAAATGATTAAAAGCAAATACACAAAAGCTCACTACCGTTCAAATTGGCTGACTGTGCCACGTCTTACGACAAAACCAGTAACACATGAATTCTACCCCACAATCACAACTGTGCGAAAAATACCCCTGACCATAGGTACAGTGGATCCCCGAAAGAACTACGAGCCAACGTGAGCGCAGTCGCGTTAAGTGTCACCGGCGGTCTGCCGGCAGACGAAGTCACGTTAAGTGTCACCGGCGGTCTGCCGGCAGACGAAGTCGCCGTAAGTGTCACCGGCGGCCTGCGAGCAGACGAAGTCGCGTTAAGTGTCACCAGCGGCCTGCGAGCAGACGAAGTCGCGTTAAGTGTCACCGGCGGCCTGCGAGTAGACGAAGTCGCGTTAAGTGTCACCGGCGGCCTGCGAGCAGACGAAGTCGCGTTGTCACCGGCGGCCTGCGAGCAGACGAAGTCGCGTTAAGTGTCACCGGCGGCCTGCCAGCAGACGAAGTCGCGTTAAGTGTCACCGGCGGCCTGCGAGCAGACGAAGTCGCGTTAAGTATCACCGGCGGCCTGCGAGCAGACGAAGTCGCGTTAAGTGTCACCAGTGGCCTGCGGGCAGGGGAAGGAGCCGTCTCCCGGCGGCACAAGGCCGGCGCCGCATGCGGCGCGTGCGAATGCCGGCGGGGCCGCACCTGACTCGTGGCCGGCGGCCAGGCAGGGCAGGTGCGCGCGGTCCGGAGGCGTGGGCGTGGGTCGAGTCCCGGCGGTGGTCGCGGGGCGGGGGACGGAGGGGGGGCGTTAGAGGTGTCGGCGCTCGGGCAGCCCCGCCCGCCGCCTCACGCGACCTCAATGTCATCGCGCCCTTCGCAGCGGCCGTTAACTCGCGGGGCCGCGGCCGCTCGCCTCGGCGCCCGCTGGCCACCGCCCGCGCGGGACCGCGTCTCCCGCCGCCGCGCCGTGCCGCAACGCTCCGTCGCGCCTGCTTGCAGCCGGACGGAATACTAGCGGCTTGGCGATACGGCGGCTACAGAGACGGAGCTTTGCTCAGAGGATATGGTTGAGGAAAGGGCAGAGATGATGAGGAAAGAGGTGACAGCCGTCAGGACGGAGGTGGAAGAAGGGGAACCGGGATGGTAGGAACTGAAGTGACGGCGAATTATGTAGAAGTATCGGATTTACATCGCACTTTCCTGATTGCGTCCAATCCAAGATTTGGGAGTGCAATTAATAATTAATACTTATGCTTCTTTAATTATGCACGTTTTCCACGTTTATGAATCGTATCACTAGTGTCACAATACGCAAAAAAGGTAAATACTCAAAGTGTTCAGGGCTTCAATTTCAAACAATGGAAATCCGAGGCTGCAAGAGAGGTATCAACAGTTGTAGCGAGCCTGCATTTGCAGCCAACACAAAGCGAAGGAATGGCGTGACCGCAGCGAATGAAGAGGTGGCAATAGAAATGGAATAGACGACAGTGATTGAGGTGGGCGAAGGTAACGGCCGCTGTGGTTGAATTCTCGAGAGTTATAGTTGCAACTACAGCGAGCCAAACACGAACGAAACAACATAATCGCAGAGTGGGTGTGGCAGGTAACGTTCGACGTTACGACAAGGTGTTAAGGTAACCCGCGCAATACCTAGTAGCGCTTTCGTCTCAATTGCACGCAAAGACTATGTAACTAGTGGTCTGGAGCAGCATAAATGCTGCTGAACACAACTACACAGAATGGTTTCGGAGAAGGTAACACACACACACACCCTGTTCAAGAATAACAAAATGCTTTTTTTATAACACAGTAATAAATAAAATATTTTTAAAAAAGTCTCCCTGAAATCTGTAATAACATATTATAGTATTTTTATAGATTTCAACAGTTCTTTTACATACCAAAATAAACAAAAGGGGCTGTTCAATAACGTAACAAGCGAATAATAAATATTTATTGCTTGTCTTGCTGCCCCATGGCATTAGCTGTGTCGCAAGGAGTGAGCCACTGTGTGCGAGAATTCAATCGTTACGCGCAGTGTGAAAGGTTGCCTCCGAATGTCTTGAACCCTTTCTTCTAAGAGTTCAAAAGTTCAAAAATACATTATTCAATGCTAGTACATTTCATTAATTCCTAGCATAGGCCAGTTATGGTGCTATTAACTTTGGTTTTTGTTAAATACATAATCTAATGATAATTAATGTCGTGCTTCTATTGTCGTGTCGTATCGTGTGGTGAAGTGGAGTGAAATATAGAATGGGAAAGAAGTGAAGTGAAGTGACGTCTGGTAGGGTAGTTAGAAAAGATCGTTTTTTCCTATGATTTTTATCCAGCCGGCAGCCGGTTACACTTTACGCCCCCAATGAGAGGGATATTCGACCATATACTATATACCAACACATTTGCAGGTTCCTCTGATCTGGGGTCAGCAGAACGCGAGGCCCTCCGCGACACCTACAATAAAGACAAGGGACAAACAACCTTCCCCAGGTGGGACTCGAACCCGCGACCCTTCGGACCAAAGCGCGAAGTCGGCACAAGCTCTTAGCCACCTCGGCCGTACAGGTTGGCAAAATCACGTTTTTAATGCGCTGAAATATTTACATACGGTAAACAAACGCTAAAGACTTTTTTTAAATTCGCGTATCGGTCATTTTAGGATCACGCGAACGTGCAACTGTACCCACCGAAGCCCAGTCATATTTACCCGGGGGTAAGTGCACGTGACTTTTTTTGGGGAGGGGGTATCAGCATTTCCGTGCTGAGCCCACTCTTACACCCCAAGGCTGTTAGCCTTGGGGGATGAGTTATGAAATAATGATGATGATGATGATGATGATGATGATGATGGAGGATGAATGGACAATTACAAACATCCAGGCACATACAAGCATCTACACCCCTGGCGGGATTCGAACCTCCGAATCTTCAGGCACGAGGCAGTCATGGTTCTTAAGATTTAGCGACCTCGGCTATCTGGGCTGGCCGTTTAGACTTACTGTTATTAATATTTTATTATCGCTATGCTTGTGTAATTATCTTTGGCACTACCCATTGCTATTATTCCAATGGACTAAATAGAAGATCATGTGCTTTAGGTTTTAAAATAAGTATAAAGAGTAGACATAACCATGTATAATAATAATAATAATAATAATAATAATAATAATAATAATAATAATAATGATTATTATTATTTCAAAAAAATTTTCATTTGTATTAATGCATAAATAATTTTAATTATGAGTAAATTATAGTGCTCTGCTACTGGGTTGCGAAAACCCAACTTGCAGAACTTATCGCTTTATCTATCTATCTAATGTTTACAGTACAGGTTTCGGAAGATCCAAGATTAAGCTTCCAGGTAGTAGAGTACCTTTTTAGGATTACAATTTAGAAGCGAGAAACCTTCACTTTCTCGCTGCAAACTCCTACACCACTGAGGTAGGGATTTGGCACAGGCACTACTCCAATTAAAACTTTATGTTCTATTTCAGAATACATAAGCAGACAAGAGTGCGGTAGCAATCTCTCCGACCGATACTGCCAGGGAAGTGCAGAAGCACAGCAACAGCAGAAACCGTGATGGGGAGAGCTCGCAGGGCTTTATCGCGGGATGTCGCGGCGGCTGCGGCTGCGGTGGTGACGACGGCGGCGGCGGCGACGACGGCATTGGCGGCGGCGGCGGCGCACGGCGGCGGTTGCGGTGGGAGCACAATCTCCTAGATTGCTCACTCGGGTGCCGCCTCGGCGCCGGTTAATTCTAAATGACCACGCCGGGCCGCGAGGTGGTCGGTGTCGCATTGCTTCCTCCGCCGATGCTACGGAACTTGGACTCGGTCGCCGGCAGGGACATCCGAGATAGATCCATCGATATTTGTTTGGATTTCTCGGGTGTTTGTCAAACCGCATGCCCACGGCTACGAAAGCATATTATAAACCTAGAAGTATCCATATCCTAGTAATCATCATTGCTAATCTGTCCTCGACACGGCTTACGGGGAAGCATCATAAGGGCAGATAAAGGACAATGCGACGTGACGTGACTCGGCGCGACTCGGCGCGACTCGGCGCGACTCGGCGCGACTCGGCGATATAAGAACAATTTTATGTACGGCTGTAAGCACGAACACATACCGATTTGCCCGCAAACTGTCTGCGATCTGAACCAGCTGTGATCTTGGATGGGGATCAATTGTTTTCGAGGCCGCGAATTTGGCACAGTAAGTACAAGTGTCTTCTTTATGAACTGGGAAAATATCTGCATATCACCGCAAAGAATCTATTCACGTGGTTCAGAGTTGGTTCACGAATGTAGACACAGAATTTTGTCAAATCTAAAGAGATCAATTTCATCGTCAAAACAATTTGTCAGTTTTAGCCACGGAAACATTACGGACAAGGGATATGTTTTCTGTTCTTTGAGTGTTTCATATGCTACAAACGAAATAAAAAGAAACCTTTGCGAGACAACAATATTGCAAACATCACGGATAAAAAACATATATTCTGTTGTTTGTTTCTTAAACAGAACTTGGAAGCGAATTATCCGAAAGGATGGTGATCAATTTGGAATGACATTACATAGCTTAACACGACACCGCAGTGTTATGGAAAGAATCAATACGATTCCTTTCATTAAGCTATTTACATTGCTGTATTATGTAATGGACAAATGAAAATATCACTTATCAATTATTAAATAATTAACTAATATCTTCCAAATCCCGTCGATCAAGTGCGCAATTTGTGCTTAAGTTGCTGACAAAAGTTCTCACTACTGTGCGATCTCCTCACAGTCAAAGAGTCGCAACTTCCACGCGTCAAGCATCCAGATCATCCACCTGACGTGCCCTCTTTTCCCACGACTCCCCGCATTAACAAAAGACGACAGAAAGGAACCAGTGGATACAACGACAGCTTTCAGCAGGAACAGCACAATCTCGATTCGCCATCGCCATCTCGAATCCGCCAAGATATCGATTCAAGTCGTTGGGGGTGAGGTGAGCGGGTTGCACTCCCCCTCGATAATCCGCCTTTGCGCCTCCTCTTTGTGGGAAGATTGCGTGGCGAAACGACTGCGCCGCGCTCCGCCCAGCTGTCGCCCGGGGCGACGGGCCCAGGGAAACAGCCGTCGCGCCCTCGCGGCCACGCCCGGAGCGGCCGCCGCGCCGCGGCGTTCCGTTACCCCGCGACATCGGACCGGAATCGGACCGCGGAATGAAACCGGAAAGAACAATATTTTATCGCCAGAGAAAATGAGCAGAAATTCAGAAAAAAAAAGATTGTCTCTGAATATGAGCAAAGGACGGAAAAATTATGGAGTTTTGAATCGATAATGGTGAAACACTGTTGACACGTGTCGACTAAACCCAGAGTGCAAATATTCAAAAAACGTAATTTTAATCGGGCAGATTTCTAAATGACACCGTTGGGAAAGATTTCCTAAAAATAACTTGACATAGATTTAAGGGTTCCATTGCTCCAATATACACGAACGGCATCGGACCGTTTGGATGAAAATGAAAAAACAATATTTTATCGCCAGTGAAAATTAGCTCGATTCCCACCCACACACACACACACACACACAATTTGTTCAATATGAATGGAAGGAACAAGATATCCCAAAGAGCAAAAATAAAATACAGATTTCTGAAGCGATAAGAGAGAAAATACACTTACAATATAATTTGTTATTAGCTTTTAGGGGTTCCTTGGTCCGAATATGTAAATATAATCATGCAGCAGAATATAACTGAGGAACAACGTATGTTATCAAATAAAAGTAGACACGATCCAGAAAAAATATTCAATAGAACATTTTTTTATCGAAAAAAAACTAATACCGATTTATGAGGAGACATACATATCCACATGACCATGACCACACCATATGAAATAATCAAGAATAGTTCTTTCAATTTGTTATATATTTAATAATATTCTTATGGAGATTTGGTCATAAGTAATCTATATTAAATTCCGGGGGATCCTCGACTCCAGCACATTGATACTTAATCTTTAAGAACGAAGAACATTCTTTCCATATTTTTGAATCGCTTATTCGTAGAAAGAATTCCAAAGAAATGGTGGTTTAGATGGATATTGAAAATATTAGAAATACATTTTTAATGCAAGTTATATTCAAAATCTTTCTGTTAATTTTAGTTCGGTTTCAAACTAATATTTTATCAGTACCTGTATTTAAAGCACTGATATCAATCAACCTGGCGCATTAACTTCGAAGTCAAATAAAAGAAAATTAAACACAAGTAAATTGTCGATAAATAATACTGAATGTGAAAAGCAATCCTTACTCTGAAAACAAGAATAATCGAGAGTAATATGGACTGACTTGTCTGGCGCACTGTGAGAAACTAAGAGCATTTCAGTTTTCCTGTTTATACAATTTATATGCAATATATTTAATAACAATTAAATTATCATTTTAATTATTTGAAAAAATAGCATAACAAGGCGCTACATTTTATTATAATTAATTATCATATTTTATTCATTATACTAATCTGAGATATAAATTGAACTATTTTATAGACCGAGAAAACCATGTTCATCATCTTGAAACCAAGACGTCCATCCATTTTAAACTCCGTCCTTATGGACTGTCCTACTTCCCCAATCATCCGTTGATGTTTCCCTCGGTGATTGAAGTAAGTAAATAATTGGGTTGTCTCCAGTGGTTGGGAAAAGGTGAAATTGTCTTGTCTAAAACGCATGAAGAGAAGACTGTAAATTAGCTCTTCGTCTTGCCATATAACACTAAGAATTTCTGTTTGAAGTCAGAACATATTTCGTATGTCTTATGTCTGACAACAACATTATATATTAAATACTACTAATTATTTTAATGCTACATTTCAAGAATTGTTACATTATAAAACCAGTTGTTACATACATTAATTAAAATTAAGATAATAAACTGGTTGAAGATCATCCATTATACTTCGTAACAGAAATCCAACTACACTGAATGAAGTATTAGAATAATTAACTAGTTCGTCGATTACAAACATCATTATAAATGTAAATCAATATGAAAATCATTTATTAATTTTATTTAATTATAATTTTATACCATTTTATACACTAATTATAAGGTTATTAAACAAAAACATATTTCAACTAATTTATAATTCAAGACAATTGATATTTATATTGTAACTGACAAGAAAATAAATACATTATATTGTATCTTTGCATTGAATGTAGTCAATTACATAATGTGGATGATATAATATAATACTTTGAGCTATTGAGAGAGTTCATAGGACACTTCGTTCTTACATTCAACTTCAAGCCATTTGGATAATTTAAAGTCCATCCAATGCAGTCGGCTGTACAAATATCATGTGCCATAATATCACTTATTCCATTCACAATAATTAGCCTTTCAGTTAGGGCACAACAAATATGCATGAGTGGAACTAAAGGCCACAAAAGCACGCGACAAAAAAAGGAAATACTTTAACCGGAAAATGGTAACTGTAGTAAGGAAACGTGATAAACATTCTAAGCGAGAGCAAACTAAACTGATACCTATAGTGAAATTTTTTTCAACTCTGCCCCTGGCAGGTATCAGCTGTTATCGGTTTCATCCAATATGGAGCTTTTACGTCACTACAGTGACGTCACTGTGGTGAGGTTCTAGCTCCCGATTCGATGAAACCGTCAACAGCTGATATCTGCCAGGGGCAGAGTTGAATAAATCGCATTATAACAGCATTAGAGTGCTCTTCCCAGACAACCGCAAACTATTACGTCGGCCACCCCGCAGCTTCGAACTGCTCGCGTCCGCGGTGGTCTGCAAAAGCCATCGTCCCAGACATTTCCTCTTCCACCAAGCGCTGATTCCTGCCCCCTCCGCGCCAACAGCAAACTCATCTCGATGAGGTTCAACTCTTGTACATGCCCGCTACATTTATCCATCTCATCTTTTTCAAGATCATGCACAGCAGTCATGTATGTCAAGGTCGCGGCCAAGGTAACAAGCTCACTAGAGTTAGCGGGCGCTGCGTCCAGAGCAATTTTAAGTAAGGATTGTACAAATGCATCCCTTCACACCAGTGTTAAGCGATTTACTGATAATGTACTTAGTTTATATTTTAAATTTCACAAACCGATTTTCCAAATTAAAATGCTCGTTAGCAAATGCTGTAACATGACAATGGATTTTGGGGTCATATATGTGTCACATCCAGAATCAGATAGCAGAATGAAGGTTAACTCAGTAACAGAAAAAAGCATTAATTCCTTATTGATTCTCATTATTCACAATGTTGATTTTAATTGGATGCAGTAAGTGAAATATAGGCTATCCATATCAATACAGTAATTTGTTCAAATTATTTATACGTTGTGTTGCGGCATATCATATAATTTCTTATACTTTACTCCTCAATCGACTATGGTTTTACAAAGGAAAGGTTCAGGGAAAGTAAGGTAAAATTCTTCTACAAGACAATTGTTTCAAATTGGGAAAGCTATATGACATTTCCTAGGTTATTCTTATGCAATATATTATAGTAATTATTTGTAATTATTACTCTGATTTTTCTAATTTTCATTATATATTGTTATGCATTTGAACCATTTTTTACTATCAACTTATAAGGGTAAAAACGCGAGAGTTGAAAGTGGATACAGTCATTGTTTGATTATTTTGTTTCCGGAGGCGTCAACTGCTATGGTTATTTGTCCAGTAAGGGAAATGCCTGCTATATCACGAGAGATGGCAGTGTTCCTCGCTGTTAGCATGGGTCATTCTGGTTTGAGACGTTGCAGCGGTTATACCTGTTGCCTTGAGCCATTGCAGCAGGTAGATACTGTAATAAATGTTCTCTCGATGCAATGCGTATTTCATTATGCGAGATCGACAGGAATGCCAACACCACAGGGTGTTGTTTCACCATGCTATAAAAGATTGAGCGGCTGGAATCCAAGCAAATACACTTACAAAGAGCACTTCAAAGTCAACACATTAATTCAATTCAAATCACAACACGTTGTGTACGAACGACGGTGGGAGATAACACGTGTCTCTATGAGACAGCTGACTCTGAAGTAATATTTCCATTCTTAGGTAATCGTACAAGAACGCAGAATTAATGTATGGGGAATCAAATAAGTGCAATAAACTTTCCATTGTACGAACGTGACGGAAAAGGTCTCTGTCCGTACCATCCACGTACGAAAATACACAACGCAAATTTCAGCCTATGAAGAAGTTTGTGACCCAAGGTTGTAACAGAATAAAAAAAATCATTATTTGATCATCACGATGTACTTACTGTTCTATTCATTACAATTAAATAGTAAGGTGTTCAATGATATAATACCCAAAATTAGTTTGACCGTATTTTACCCCCAAAACTTATTCTTCCAATGCCCAGATCATCCGGATGTCCATACGACCGAGGTTCGTATAACTGAGGTCAACTGTAATGTTAAAAAATGAAAACTGCTCTAAAATAGAACCATTCAATAAATACATTTCCTTCTTGCAGTCTTAAAGATTAACGGGAATTTCTGAATAAGAGGTACCCCTCTGGTTTTGAGCCAATTAAGGCGGATGATATGATTTACGGGAGGAAGCGGGTACAAAACCGGAGACCCTTTCAAATGAGGTTTTCGTAACGAGACAAAACATCCTGTCCTCTACACAACACTATAAGCTCATTAAAGGTAGAGAACAGATCGGCTGACAAGCTTAAATCTTCAAACTAGCTATTGTGAGAAAGAGAGTGACATTCTATTTGGATGAGAATGCCAATACACAGGCAAAATTTTCGTCTCTGGAAATTACAACAAATTACGAAAGACAATCTCGACGATAACAGATATATTGATACTTATATTTTCTATGCACTATTGAGATGTACACTGCTTTAAATGAGATATTTTATATTGTAATATGTCTTCTTTGATGAACCAAAAGTTAATTCTGATATACACAGAATAAGCGCAAAGAATCAGAAGCACAATAGTACAAAAAGGAACATCAAGCAAATAAAGCATGGTGCATGGAAACAATACACGGTACCTCAAAAGTACGCTCCTGAGATTTCTTCTTTCCAAAATACAGACGCTAAAAAAAAATAATATTGAATCTGCATTTCGTGTCGAGTGGAATGCATCATTCAAGTCTTTAATTATGTCACCCTTTGAATAGGCAACAAGGTACATATTGATTGCGTACACGTTCGAAGCGAGTAATTTGGGTCGATGAAAGGCGTACCTCACACCTGAACACAATTTCATAGTTTCCCGAACATCGTATTATCGAATGTGTGCCCTCGGAAAGTGGGTTTTTCTGATACGATCTCAATTAACCATCCATTTCCCTCTTCGTGGTGATTTACTTCCAGAACGGAGGAGACGAAACTTTCACAAACGATGTTTCCAGAAGCGAGTGTTGCTCAAAAGCAAAATGCAAAATTCGCCGACAGATTGTCTTCTGTGCCAACAGGCACGTTGCCAATGAGATAGCTCAGAGGGCCGAATTCCCACCTAGTGTGATTATAGTGACGTTTGGTGATACGGAAGTCGCATAGAAACTTCTAATGTCAAAAAACAAACTTTACTTCTTCCAACTAAATCAGTGTTGTCAAGGTCGATGCCACGGCGGGAGTCCGTGGCACGAGTGCCACGACGAAATCGCCCCTCCACGCAGTTCATCACCCCGCCACCGGCCACAACGCCATCCCTATTTTAAAACGGCGGGGTTACTGCTATTTGTAATACTTCCCGACGCTAGTGGCGCAGAGAACTCGTGCATGCTACGGTGCCACTACGCGTGTCACTGTCACCAGTAGAAGACCTCGACACCACTGAACTAAATAAACTATTTCCATGTCCTTCAGATTCCTTAAACGCGACCACCGCGAAAATTGTTTCCGATAATTCCTGTGGGAAGGGGCGTCTGCCACATTTGAATTGAATCTCCGTTTGAACAGCGCTCCTCGGAATAATGTTCTGGCTGCGGTCGGTCTACAAAAGAACACACGGGACGCAGGAAGGTTTTGCCCACACCTCGCCAGCGCCGCCCGCCCGCCTTCGCTAAGTGACACGCGAAACGTGCGACAAATTGATGGAAAGCCGCGCAGCGGGAGCCGAGTGTGCGGAGGATGTGCTGGTGGTGGTGGTGGCCGCAGTGCCAGGAGCTGTGCGGCGGTAACTGCTGAAAAGCCGTGCGGCAACTAACAGTAGAGGCCACGGGTATTGCAGTTGTCGCTGTTGATATCGAAAGTCTTGGAAGTGAAGTCATGATAGTGACGGTGGTAAGGAATATTATTTAGTATTTCCGGGCGCGGATTATATTAATAAATAATTTCTATATTATTGGCTCCGGTCATTGTATCTGCCTCTCACTTGACCACTTTCAAAGTTACATAAAAAATAAATGTGAAATATTTTAAAGGTCCGCTATTGGGCAGGTCTCACAAGTATGACAGGAGTGAAAACGAGGAGTAGGGTACTTGATGTAAAACGAACTTTCTCACAGCATTTCTGTGATTATATTACTACTTTAACATTAAAAAGCACAAGTTGAAATTAATCAAAACTATTTGTTAGAGATGTGAAACTCTGAGATTCCGAATTTCTATGAAACTTTACCCAATTTCATAAAATTTTGTTATGTAACGCACAGCAAGTGGGAATAAGAGACGACTCGAAATAAACTACGATTAATCAAGGGGAAGTAAGAAGAACTACTAGACGATACAGAAACAGGGAGGGGGATAATAAAGTCATTAGTCCCGTAACAGTAACGCATGTTACATCCCACGGTGACTGGCGGTCTTCGTTTCCCGCTGGAACTTGAGATCTGGCGCCGACCTACACATCAGCTTGGAATGTTGCCTCACCAGGTACTCCGCCGGTGGGGTACTGACCCCCGCCGAGACAGCTCTGTGTTCCCGACATGGGTGGGTCGAGCAGAGCATGAAGCGAGTGTGGATGTGGTAAGAAGATAGGAATCAAAACATGGTCCAACAATGAGCTAAGAAAATTGCCCACTGTGGAAGCACTCGTGTGTGGAAGTGGTGATAGAGCGCGGGAGTTTCCACAGCCACAGGCGCGAGCATTGCGGTTGGCGACGACATGGGGGCGGGCGGCTGAGCAGCACACTCCTGCGCGCAGGACCCTTTTCTGCCGGGGACAGACCCCGCCGGAGGCTGCCTGACAAGCGGATATTTTAACGAACGCGGCAGTCTACAAGATAAGCCATCGATTTCGCCCGCCGGCGCGACACGTGCTGTGGAGCATGGAGCCAACTCAACGTCCGTTGCACAGAGGACCAACACGGGCGACTCGTAAATAGAGAAGCGCGTTTCACGTGAGCGCTATTGCCGAGACGAAGGGCGTGAAAATACCACATTCATTCTAGTATGATTATATTAAATAATTTATCTACAGTTAGATCAGAGTTTTTAAGAAAACAGAAATGGGTGAGTAATCTATCTAAAGGACGTCTTCAGTCTTAATCCATTGCCGGTACACCGTAAGAACAAGAAGCAATATTCACGCATTCCATTCGCATATGGAAAGAAAAGAAAGCAGTAGGTTTTTAGCTTAAAGGGCAAAGAATATGTCTGTCTTTCGGTGCAACAACATTTGACGAAGTCTGGGCCTACCAGTGGGCACAGAATATGAGAAAACGGAGCGTATGATGAATCAGAGACTTTATAAAATTAAGCAAGGGAGGAAAATGTAATATTGAGGTCACGAATGTAAAATCCGAATCAAAATCAAGTAAAATGTTGCCAGCTCGGCACTTGTAACCTCCTTCGGCGATATTTTCCCGAATATCAAAATAATACAAAGTTCTTAACGTTTTTTTACACACAACTATTATTGAAAAAAATATTGCGGTTGGAATTATGAAACAAAAATATTACTCTTCGAATGGATTTAGCAGTCTTTGGGATAAAATGCATGTCTTTATTAAATACAATAAAATACATTTAAAACATTAACACATACCAAATTTAAATGAATGTTATTCCACTCAAAACTTATTAAAGAAGAATATCATCAAGGCGAACTCCAAACCATATCAAACTTTTCACACCGAACATTTAGCCCGCGCGTTTTCGCCACGTCAGGCTCCTTTGTGAACCCATGTGGATGTATCCCTCCCCTCTAAGCAATCGGGAGTCGAACGACAGCTCTCATGATGCGAAACAGCGTTCTTCAAAGGGCACCGCGTCCGCGCCTTTGAGTCATGGGCTTTCAATTTAGGGGCGGATTCACCGAAGCAAGATAGATGTCCCGGCGGGTCGCTGCGGCGGCGAGGAGATGGGGAGGCTGCGGATTGCGGGCGGGCACAGAGGCGGCGGCCGGCGACGCTGCGCGCGGCGAGGCGACGACGCCGCGAGGACGCGGAGAGGACGGAGCGTGAGGAAGGGAGCGTCGCCGCGTTGTCTCCGCGGGTCGTCCGTCTTGGGCCGTCCCGGTCTCCGTCTGCGCCGACGTCGTCGTCGCTGCCGCCGCCGTCGCCGCCTCCGCCGCCCTCACTCTGCGTCCCTCCTTTATCCCGGGAACGTCAGTCGCACACGCTGAGATATGCGATCATTATGCGAAGCCCCTCGCCGACCCCCGCCGTCTCCCTTTCCTGGGTCCCGCCTCTCGCCTGGACCCCGCCCCCCTCCGCCTCCTGGCTGCTTCCTGCTGCCGCCCCCCTCAATGCCCGCCCGCACCGGGCCCCGGTTTTATATTCTAATGGGAAAGCGCCTCAGAGGCGTCCGCCCAACGCGCCCGCCTGCGTCGTCGACGTCGCTTCCACTGAAACTTCCGTAATGTGCTCTCCTTTGAAAAAAAAGAAAAAAAAAGAAAAAGTAACCCTTCCCCTTCCCCAGGCTATTTTCGTCGAAAATCAGTTCTTCCAAAAACAGTACAATGCGGCTAAATTGTGTTTGCTTCTTTTTACATAAATATTTGATATAAAGTAATGGTAATCAAAGAGTTTATGAAAATATGCAATTTTACGTCAATGACGTAAATAAAAAGCTCTTTGCCGCCACGTTGTTCCCGACAGAAACATTGCGAAATTTCCAGACATTAGATCATAGAGCCAGTTAACTCATGCTGTCATATCTAAAGGATGTTGCGCGTTGCGAAGTTATAGCATTTTAGGAAAAGCCGTTTTAAACAGTGTCATTCTTTTGCAACACGTTACAAACCACTCTATTAATAAAACACTATTCACAACGAAGCAAGAATTTCATCCAGAATCAACAATTGCAGTAAAATAGATTTTTCCAGCTAGGGTATAAAACTATTCCAATTGCTATTCTTGTGCTTGTCTAAACATCTCCTGAAGTAAATTTACAGGTTTTATAGGTTTGTCCAACAACCCAAATATTAATTCGAATAATCATTGCTTATGAATTTCCAAATTGTGTAGTAATTTAACAATGTTTTTTGTTAAATTGTTAGAGAAACAAGAACACACATATCGCATAGGGCAAACTATTTGTTTGTACGTGTGAGAATATGTTTTGGAATTTTTGTGATCAGAATGTCTGTCGACAATACTTCGAGATGGCTCATATTTCTAAATCGTTGCTGAAGTTTCCTTCAGTGATATCCGAAAATTGGAAAAAGTAAGTTTTCTACTTTCCTCTCATATTTTGGAGATGGCATTCGATGGACTAAGAAGCCAAGCGATGCAAGTTCCTTAAATAATTAAGACAGTTGTATCCCTTGGTTTCTCAGCCCGTACACTTTCATATGATTTATCGAATTCCAAAACGAAGCCAAAGTGTTACCTTGAATAAGAAACATTCATTAATTTACAATACAATTCTGTCAAAAGAAACAGACAGAAAAATATGGCATAATTACGTCACGGCGACGACAATGGCGAAAGGCACAAGAATAGCAATACAACCTCGAGACTGTGGCGGAAATCGACTAAAACAGGCACCACCAGGCACCTGAAACTATTGTGCCAATAATATTTCTGTCTACTTGACAGCTAGCGGCTGACGAGGGGATTCCGTTATCCAACAAGATGCTGTAAATTATGATTATGTCACTGAGTTACCAATGCTTATTAAAAAATGGAATCTTGTATCGCGAAGCAACTGAAAATTGAATCGTCAGCGTCAGTCGGCCTAGAGCATCATGACTTGTTTGGTTACGCGTGGTGTGTGCGGTTCTGTGTCGACTGTGTGCTCTCATTGCGATGAGTTTCTTCCTACTGCTGCTGCTGTCGTGACCTGATGCAGGGACAATTACGTACCTGATGCACATAACTACGTAAGTGACAATATCGCTCTACTCCACCCCCAGCTGTCAGGTGGTCAGAAATATTATTCGGACAATACCCGATAAATAAGACATTCATGTTTCCATATGGGAGGAATGCCTGTAATTTATCTCAAATTATATAAGAAAACATGAAACCTTCACAGCGTACCGTATTTACACGAATCTAATGCGCCATCGAATCTAGCATGCACCTTACATTTGAAACTTAAAATTATGAAAAAAGGGTTTATATCGAATGTAATGCGCACCAATGCCAAAATAATACGTACGGTATTTTATTTAATTTTTTTTAACAAAGGAGCATAGGTCGATCCCTTCCATATTGTAACTAAAAATCCTCCCCTCCATAAACCTGTTTCCCCTCCATATCGTAACTAAAAACCCTTAATAACAGGCCAATGATAAATGAAACAAAGTTGAATTTATGAACTCCAGCAATCCATTGTGACGTAATGAACGAAAAAAGTCGAAGTTATTGGCGTTCTACGGAACGGATATTGTACTCTAATCTAATGCGCCATCGAATCTAATGCGCACCACGATTGTGAGCACTATATTTGGTCAAAAAAGGTGCACATTAGATTCGCGTAAACACGGTATTTCGAGAACATCCCCGCCTGACGAGTGCGTCGGCACGCAGGACGACAGCGGGATCTGCCAGCGACGGGCAGCGTCGGCGACGCCCCGCAAGCGCGTCCTTCAGGGTTCCCCTCCTAGGAGAAGTAAGAGGAGGAGGAGGAGGAGGAGGAGGAGAGAGGTAGGGGGAGGGGAGGAGGGCGGCGCGCGGCGTCGCCCCCCCCTCAGGCGGGCGCTCCAGGGAAACCCAACGCTGCCCTTCGACGCCCTCGCGCCCTGCGCGGGCGACGCGCCGCTGCCACGCTCTTGGGCGACGGGGGTGGCGCGGCGTGGTGGCAGTTCACAGTCTTCGGCGCGTCGCCCACGTAACTTGCCACCCCCGCGGGGACGAATTCCCCCCGGGGATGTCTCGGTAAACAACGGGCGCGCGCGGCGCGGCCCGCTCGACGGGAAGCCGCGCGGGCGACGCGACGGGGAAGCGCTCGAGACGCGCGCTCGAGCGCCAAGACAGCGCTCATGGGAGGTCGCTCATGTGCCAAACTAGTACGC
>JAHLJT010008446.1:41657783-41691298 GCA_031308135.1 Acheta domesticus | reverse complement strand
TTATTCAATTAACCTAAACATCAGAACGTAGAAGAAATTTGAACGTTTCCAAATTGTTCTTTACATAAGTAGATTCTCCGATGTTTTAACGATATTCTAAGGCAAACAAGGGTTAATGGGATGTCATTCACACACTTACTTTAAAATATTATCTACATGGAAGATCCACGCCTCGTTAAAAGCGAGGATAATTTAATATTCTGCACCGAACACAGGCGTGATATAAAGTGCCAACACGGCATCGGGATGACCTGCAGCGTGAAGGATGTGGATGGCGCCTCGTCTGACAATGACTATACATCAAGAAGCGAAGTACTTGCGGTCCGTGCGGGGGTAGGGGTGAGGGTGCAGTGTTTGCCAGCCTGCGCTGCAATGGGAGAGCCCGAGAGAAGGGTTGAAGGAGCCGAGAAACACCGAAACGTCAGCGTATATGCGCCCTCGCATAGCGTGAACCTGGAGGACCCTCCCTTTGCTGTCACTCGGAAATCTCATACACCTTGAAGCTTAAAACGTTCCAGTAATATTCACGTCTGCAGAAACGGGAAAAGCATCAACACAACGTGACATATTGAATGGCATTATTGTATAGAATGCTCTTGTTTTTCGTTTGCGTGATAATATTGTTCAAAAATTCCCCATGAAGAAGTTCGTAAATACGCCCATACAATTAATTTCGTTTGCAGATTTCTTTCATTAAGAAATGACATTCTACAAAATGTAAAGAATTAACAAAAAGTAGTCACTTAATGTATATAGTCACTGTAGTTAATCAATAGTTTTACTTAAATTCAGAGGTAAACCTCAACTTCGGTTTGTTTAAAGAATTAATTAATTTTATGAATTAATAATAAAAGTCGCTTGTAATATTTTTCTCTGTTTTGGATCGGAAAATAACAGAATAAAAACGTTTAACAAGAATTTGCTACTTTCCTCTAAAAACTGAGAAAGCGCAAAAGTAAATTTATTTTGGACTTACTCAATATCCAATAAAAACAACAATAGAACTGTTTGTATTATTATTGATGTTTCGCAGTATTTGGTAATAGTTTCACTAATAGTTAAATCCAGGGGAGAAATGAGTTAACAAAAATACATACAAGGAATGAGAAATTTTACGTGCTTCTGTTTAGTAATTTCAATATATACCGCATATTACTGAAATGACAACATTTCAATTTGCATATCGATGTATACACATCTCAAAGACATCTTAGTACAAGTAACTATCGACAACACGTTTATTACGAAATTTTCATTTTCATAATGCTAATCAATTTGCGGTATATCTCTTCGACTTCACTGTCACATCCTTCGTATTGACCACGGCCCAAACTCCAACATTCAATTATGAATAAGACCGGATAGCCAATTCAGAACTAAAAGCCTCCCAGGAGCACAGCGCCGAGAAGGGACAAAAGGGTTCGATAGGTTTCAGTTGACGTATCGGTAGCAGCTGTCCCCGCGGGGCGGGTGGATGTGCAAGCACCTTCGTGTGTAGGGGCACAAAGCGCTGTCCGGCCCAGCACAGCGCAGTAGATCCAGCGGCGGCATCGGATGCTCCCAACGGGCCACCGCCTGCACTTCCACAAGAAGAGCTCTGCTCGAGTCTCGGCGGCTCGCCTGAGCACGGCGATCCCAAAGCTACGACGCTAGCGCGAGCGACGAAAGCCTGACCGCGGCCGACTTTGAAGTTTGAGGCCAATAGAAAATGGCCCATAAACGCTTAGGATTCGTTTGAGTTTCATCCGTTCAGTTTTACCCGTCCGGAAAAACAAAAATGTCTAAAAATACAACCTGGTGGGTAAAATTATCACGAAAGAAATACGTCTGCAATATTTCTTGGAGGATACGGTTCGTGGTATCCTGAAGGTATAAGCCCTGAAGTGCATGTAATTCTGTTCTGAGTACGGTGCCCCACAGGGACGATACAGACGCACCCTTTAACACACAAAAAGCTGCCGTCGGTGGAACAAATGCGAACAACTGTGGTGGGGGAGGGGGAGGACGGCACAGTCAGACAGCCGCTCAGCTGAGAACATGAGACGGAATTATTAGCGAACGAGCAAGTTTGGGCCCTCGAGGGATACGGTTCAACATCAGACACGCAAACGCGAACAAGTAAAGCTGTCACGTATCCCAAGTGTACCCTTAAAAGGCGGTAGTGATAGTCCCTACGGCGGCGGCAAAGGTGACAGTAGGGGTTGCTGAGATGGCGTTAATTGTAGTACTGTACTGATGAAGAAGTGATCACTTGGCAGAAGTAGCACATTGATAGAAAGGTGGGCGCTTGATATGACGACCCTAGACGTTGGAAAACCGCAAAAGCCGTGAATGGTACAGCCGAGAAGTGGTAAAATCGAGAGGTGCTGTATCTTTGTAGTTTTAGACGCTCTTTTGCTAGGAGAGCGACAGAAGGAAGTATTTTTGTTGCTTTTTGCTGTAGTTTGCGATGGCGTTTCTGTAATTTATTTCTTCATTTAACATAATATCTTAATGAAACCTTTTGGATGGCTCAAGGAGAGCGTGCTAGCTTTCTCTCAGGGGATCGAAAGTTCGATTCCCGGTCGCGGCAAAAACAAAGCTGTAGCTTTCTAATATAAATCTCAGTTCATGTAGCTATGTGGCGAAAGAAAGCTCCAAAAAAGATGGATACAGTGAAGGGACTCCAACATGTTCACCACATGTCTCTCATACCCCCAGGGCCGGCCCTGGCAACGTCGCTAGGTAAGCAAAAGTCGCATTTATCTACCCTTAAAATCCCATATGCATACACGTACATTTTAAAGAACTGTACGTGTCATTTTAAAGTGAGACGAAGAAGAAAAGATATGCGGAGCCAGAGCAAAGCAACGGACCACATCAGCATTGCTCAAAGAATCAATGGATGCTGCACTAAAAATACCGATTAAAATCAACGACCTATTGAATTTGTATATCGGATGATACACAAATGACTAACGACTGCACAGATTCTTGAGGCTACAATTGTAGCGGTTGCAGTGGTTAGCAAGCGTCACCGCTAGTGGCAGTCGTGGTGTTTGCGGATCTCCTCCTCCGGCAGCAGTGGCTGACGGCAACAGCGACCGCGTGTCAGACCGCGGGCACGACGCCGGTCGCTCCGCTGCGGGGAGGTGGGGTAGGAGAGCAGTCCAGAAAACGGAGACACTCGGCAAGAGATAGGGGGCGGGGGCGGAACGAGAGAGCAGGGCGGAAGCGGGAGGGAGAGCATCGCGAATGCGCGAGATCGGCACGGGGGGTGAAAGCAAACGCAACGGCGGGGCGGCGGACGAGGGCGCTGGCGGGGACGGGCACAAGAAGGAGGGCATCGGCGAGGGCGCGGGTATTTGGCGGGGGCAGGTGCGGAGACGGGGGCACGAGGACGGCGCGAATAACCGGGCAGTGCAGCGCGAGATGCGACGGAGGACGAGGAGAGAAGAAAGGAGGAGGAGACTCGGAGGTGCGGAAGCCTCTGTGCCATTACGGAGATAGCTGCTCTGTTCCTGGAGATGACGAAAGCGCGCAGGCCGAGGCTGGGCCCCCGTTCGCGTTCACCGCGTCACCCCTCGCCCTGCGCCCGTCCCCGCCCCTATCGCTGCCCCGCTCGCTTCGGTGCCTCCGCGAGATCTCGCGGCCGCTGTCACCGCCGAGGCGCAGCGCCCCCACCCCCACCTCCACCACCAGTCACCCTCGCTCGCAAACATCGCGCTCCGCCGCGGTCGCTATTGTCAACAATCAACAGTCCAGAGCGTCTCTTGTACCTCGACCCTCTAGTTACGGAATTGTGGACGTGACATTCAATATTGCTACTTCCTGACAAAACTATTCTCGAGCTACCTCCGCCCGACGTTCCATTAGGCAAACTTCAACAACTCTGTCGCTTCTACGTTTTCACTGCTTGAACATGAATAATACATTTTCGGAAACATTTCTTAGGTATTTGATCGTAAAAGAGCTAAAGTAATATATATATATATATATATATATATATATATATATATGCGAAGTCCAAAATACCATTAACCATGCAGACGTCCAGTTACAATCCAACGCCCAAAAACGTGCATACTGAAGATAATCACACACTGCACTCATTGTACGAATTTGCTAAAATGAAGCAAACAATACTTGAAATCCCCCCCTCAACACACACACAAATTGATTAAAAGGTCATTCGCCTGTGTTTTTCAACAAAATAGCCTGGACTAAAGAACGTTCTCAGTGCAGAAACACGTAACTCTTCGTCGCCCAAAAACTCTGCCGTTCGCGGCAAGGATCGATCCGGCGACCTTGGCTCCACTGGCCCAGCAGATCTCCGGTCGCGGGGTCCTTCGCAGCATGCGGCGTGGCGCCGTCCGCGCTCACTCGTCTTTCTCTTCGGAAGCTGCAGCCCCCCCACCACCACCACCATCGTCGCCGTCGCCGTCGTTGCCGCCACCCGCTGCCCTACTCGCTTCCTTCCGCGTCCCGCTTTCCGGCTTCTGCCTGCGATTTGCCCGTTTACTCCTCGCGCGGGGACTCAGCAGGGCGCGCGAGGGACAGCGAAGCAGCAGCAGCAGCAGTTGCGGCGGCGGCGGCAGCAGCAGCTTTTTGCGTCGCACTGCGGAGGCGAGCGGCTGCCTCTGCCAGCAGCGCGCCTTGGGGCAAGCAGCCCCGCCCACTTCCCGCCGACGCCTTAGGCTACGCCGTCGTTCCATGCCCCGCCGCCGCCGCCGCTGTAGCCCAGTTGGCGATCCGCACTGTTCCTTCGCTGGCGACCGTTCCGCTATGATAGTTCTCAAAGGTTATCGCTGACAAAAACTCTACGGTTAACTGAACATATACCAACAGCTAACTAAATTTACGCGAGGGAGTTTGTATCGTCCTGTGGGCAAATTTATCATATTCGGGTACTTTAGGAAATAAACACTAGCAACCACCAGTTCAGCATTGTACTATTTGTACCATTTTTGTATATGATCTGGTTATAAGATTAATATATATTCTTCAATCAGTAATTAGTTTTTCAATTTTTTAAAAAAAATATTCCAAATGCAAGAGAATTGCTTGACTTCTGACAAAGTATTTCCAAATTTCATAAATATCCAGAGCGGCATTAATTGTTTTCTTTTCGCGCAGCATGAATTAGACGGATATTTCTTGTTAGTAAACTTCCCACGCCACGATTACACTCAAATTTTCAACTGAACGGAAGTTTTCAGAACATTTGTGCGCCAAGTAGTATATTCGTGATCTGTATTAACACACTTCGGTCTAAGCTCGACTTCACATGCCGTGCTGGGACTCCGTCGCCGTCATTTTCAATAAAGATAAATGGGCATTAGAATGACACTGCTGTTTCCCATGCTAATAAACATAGCAGCTTTTTAAATATGTCCAGAGTTTTTTGTGCACTGTAGTTCGCTTTTGGCCACTGCCCATCCCGTTTGCCCCTGCGTGAGCTAACGCACTAAAGTTATAAGGGGAAATTCTACCGTTGTCGAAAATCCATTCAATTTCAAATTCCGTGAAATTTGGTCACCTCGAATCTGAAGAGAAAACTGAGAGAGTAGAGAAATGTTTCGTCTTATTGAATGAGCGTTGTCGAACATCGTAAGAAATGAAATAGTGATGAGCAGTGAAAACAATCGATAAATCAAGAACTTCCAGATATCAAAGGATTCGATGCCGAAGCACTGCCCTAACAAACGGGCCTAGGATCAGCCATCTTTCCTTCCTCTTCCTTGTCCTATCCTCTCCGTTACACACACACTTACACATCGGGGAGCTTACAGCTTGTTCCGGCCTGGGTGGTGCCCCGCTGGTGGGAGACACCTGTTGAGAAAAAAAACCGCTAGTCGACGGTAGGTCGGAGCCAGATCTCGCCATCCAGAGGGTAAAAAGATCACTTCCACCTCCCGAGGGAAAAAACACGCACTCCACTAACGGGACTAATGGCCCTAAGTAGTTGACGCGCCCGGAAACACGAATCAATCAATCAATCAATGGATTCGAGACATCGATCATTTCTATCCATCGCTTCTATCCGCCCAGGGTAGTGTTATCGGCCACTGTAACCACCCAACTCCGCTCCCCCCCGCCGGTGCTCATCCATCGCGTCGGGGGCTCCGGCGTCGCGTCGCGTCGCGTCGCCCGCGCTAAGCACGCGTTAAGGGGAGAGCGACGGCCGGGTCGCGCGCCAGGCGTCGCTAAGGACTTCGGTGCATTAGAGGTGATACGTGCCCCGCGCAGGCTCCCCTTCCCTTCCCCGGCCCCGCCCTCTCGTCTAACCCTGACGTCCGCCCACGCCCCGCGCGACGAGACGCGCGGACCGCCACCGGTTCCCCTCCGCAGAAGGGTGCTCGTAGCCAAGGGAATGTGTCCGCCGTGTCCCTTTACTGAAGGAGTGTTAATGGACTGTTTGAAGCACGGTTGCGTCGTCCTGGCGACCCGGGGTCTGAACAAAAGTTGTTCTAATCGCCTGCTGAAGTACACTTGACGAACAAGTAACCGTAACAGTAACCAACAAATGTCAAGTTTCTGTACACATAGTTTACGAATCAATTTCCGAATGTTCCACTGAGACAATCTCTACCGATTTCTTTGACACACTAAAACCACTTGCTCAGGTAGAAACTGAAAACAACTTTTTGTAGTAAAAGTTGCTTCCGTGTCCAAAAGTTTAATTAGTGACTGAAGAGAGAAAACTCTTTCATTTTTTTCAGCGTTCATAAAACTAATGTGGCTTGGATTCGTGGATCAAAACAAATACGCTTGAAAGCGGAGACAAGATGGAAAAGGAACAAAAGTTACTCATTTCTTTGAAATGACACAATTTGCATTGGAAGAGTGTGGGTGTTATCACAACTTCTAAGCAAATACATGCGAGTGAAATACAGTGATAACATGAAAATATAGGCGAGGAAAACATCAGACATAGGTACATTCGAACATAAGGTATTTGTTGAGAATCACACTCGAATCACAAAAGGGAACAGAGTAAAACATAAAAGTAAGAAAGGGAAAGAATGAAAAGAATGTATATACTACAAAAGAAGAGTAAATAAAGGAACCGTAAAATAAGGTGGAGCGACCGGAACATATTCGTCATAACGCACGCAGACAAACTCGGATGAAAAAAAAAATGACCAACACGTCGACTCAGGCAAAGGTGTGTAAAGAACATTGGAATTGTTTTTTTCGAGTCTACAATGCGCGTGTCGCCTAGTGCTTTCTTCCAAAAAGAAATAAAAATTCCAGTAACTGTTCTTGCAAGACCTAAAAGCCATTTACCAACTTTTACAAAGAGGAAAACTGCTGACTGTCGGGTACTTCAGATCATTCTATCACTGCATCCCACATTGTTCACAACTATAAAATAACTTTCGTCCTGAAGATTGGGAATTGTTTGTACGAATAAAAAGATTTGACGATTCAGATACTGGCAAAAAGAATGAATATCACACTAAAAGAAACATGAAATATAGTACATGTCCTTGGACATTCATTGATTAAATAATAAACTGTAAGAATAAATGAATACTGGGAGAGGTGGCTCAGATCATGAACTAATGTCACCGCAGTGCCTCTCACCGGAGGGGTTCGAGTTCCGACGGTGACAAGATTTTCGACACTAGATAATAGGTTGATTTCAGTCGATGTCTGGAGGAGAATTCTAGAGGCCGGCTGCTCTCATCGGCGGTCATGGTTCTCCAATCAACACCACGTGAATGCCGGAGCAGTACCCCCAACAAACGGGCCAGGGATCGCGCGCGATCTTTCCTTCCTCGTCCTATCCTCACCCCTTACTTATACACATTTACACTTACATGCACTACACTAACGCACATGCAGGGAGACAGCACGGGAGCTTAAGAGCTTATCCCCGCTGGAGCGGTGCCAGCTAGTGGGAAGTATTGGATTGGAAAAAACGACGGAAAGTTCCGCGCCGGATCTCACAATCTAGCGGAGGTAGATCACCACCACTCCCCAAGGGAAATATGCACTACACTTTCAGGACTAACGACTTTTGCAGTTGACACGGCCGCAATCATCAATCAACTGAATGAATTGGCATGCTACAGAGACATATTAAACGTCGTGCTCGTTTCGTAAACATAATTATCAAAATTATTTTCTAAAAAAATATTGGAATTTAAATTGTAGACTCAGAAATAAAAATTATGTTTATAACACCTGACACAGTTTTCCCAGATAAATGCAATGTTTGGAGGTGGAATGCGGTAATGTTTCTGTGCTATTGTCTGAAGTTGTCACTTCAATCGTTTAGAGAAAAAAACTTATATCAAACAACATACATTTGCAATGATTTATCACATTTTAATGCAAAAATATCAAGTATCAACAATCAACCCTCGGATACCAATTATCGCGACTTTCTTGCATCTCGTGTCCTGCACGTCCATCCATTCCCATCTTCTGCTTCAATGCTCGCTACAGAACAAACACTAGTTGGAAATAGTCACGCCTAAGCGCGGACTCCATCCCGTCACTCTATTTTCCCTTCGAAGTACATGTTATAACACAACAACTATAGTTGGTCAGCGCGCCGACCCTCTGCGCCATCAAGGTCGCCTCCTAGACCCGTAACGCCATAAAAATACTCCGCAGCAGCCATCGGCGAGCTTCGCGCGTGCCATAAGCAGCTCGTGAAAGCGGCAAAGGCGGCGCCTTGCACGCACCGCGCGTTGCGCAGCCTCCGCCGAACAACCCCACCGGCTCCAGGTCGCTGGCTGCTTTCATCGCGGACGCCGCGGCAGCGTATCAAGTTCATCGCATCGTCAGTCGTAAGTCAGGCCTCCTAACTGCTAACTACTACCCGCTTCGCCGCCGCTCCCGACCTCGTGGCCGCTTCCATTGCCCTCGCCCGGCGCACCTAGCCGTGCGCGCACGCGCCAGCTTCGTGCCTAGTAGGGCGAGACAACCCACGTTGTACCGGTCTTGCAATAGTACTAGTTCCGCACACGGAATATCAACTTGTCCGTTGTTGTATTTCCCCTGATCGAAGTTAACGTTCAAATATTATTTTTGTCATTATTATTATTATTATTATTATTATTTATTATTATTATTATTAATATTATTCCTCTATATCACAACTAAAGATGTTATGTGTCGGCTGAATATAAAATCTACTCCATATTGCAACCAGCAACCTAAGGAGTAGATCTAGGGACTGTCGGTGCCTCTACAATACTTTGCGCAAAATGTGGGCTATTCCAAATAAAGCGATTTCTTGCACTTCCCAGTCATTTGAATTACCTGGGGTTTAGAGAAGTTCTTACACAAATTTTGCGGAACAAATCTCAGAGCTCCGATAACTATCGGGACGACCTGTGCTTTTACGCCCCACATTCGGCTGATCTGGATTTTCAAACTCTTGTATTTAAGACGTTTCTCTGCCTTCTTGGTAACGACGTTTTGATCGCAAGGTACAGCAACATCGACAAATAAACACGATTTGTTCTCCAAATCCCGGATGACTATATCCGGTTTGTTGCCGCTATCGTGCGACCAGTTTGAATTTGTTGGTCGTACAATATCGTACACAATCCAACAGACGTCACCGGTTTCGGTGAGTGTTCGTACCGCTTGGGGCATGTGTTCGGAACGTCGAGGGCGGTACAGATCTGCCAGTGGAGGTAACTGCACACCCTGTCATGTCTTTTCAGGTATTCGGTCTTTGCTAGGGTTGGACAAGCTGAGACAATATGATCAATGGTTTCTACGTGTTCCTGACAAATGCGGTATTTACCATCTTGGGATTATTTATTATTATTATTATTATTATTATTATTATTATTATTATTATTATCATCATCATTATTGATATTATTCAGTATGATCTGAAGCGGTAGAATGAGAGATGGCGCAAACACGTGTATCCCTACGAAAAACGTACCGCGAACCCACTCAAAACCACTATAAAAACTGCGCAAGGATGGACCGGTATTTGAATACCGACACCCAGAGGTGGAGAGCTAGCACGCTGGCCGCTCCGCTCCAGGTCGACTCCCACACACATGTTCTAATTCAGGTGCAAGGTATTGGACGGGTGCCTCTGGTTAGTAGTTTTCCAAACCGGTTCCCTCCAAAATTGGAAGTTTGCATTATCTTGTGAACGCTCCTCAATTGAAAACGTGTGAGACTTCAACAGTACACACGTGATCACATTATTTTAACGGTTACGTAATATTATACTTGAACATACAGTAGTATGTGCGTAATTTTTGAAAAATTAAAAACGTTGCATAAAAATGACGGTTATGCAATTCGGTGCACATATCTTTTATCTATAAAAATTTTAAAAATTAAGCCTTTTTTGAGAAAATCTTATTAAAATTGCCTTTACGTCCAGCGAAAATCGGACCTGTGCCATTTCTATTAATATACCCTGCTCTGAGGGGGAAAAAACAAAGAAAGATTGGAGTGATATGTGAAAGATTTGAAAATGTCACATGCGGTTTCATGTGAAATTAAACGTTCTCTCAAGAAATCCCTTTAAGATTAGAGGAGCAGCGGTATCAACCACATCGATAAAGGAATATCAGTTTTAGTAAAATTTCAGCCTAGGATTTACCCGGTATTGTTCACCGACGAACACACAATGAATAATATCAAGGGCACAAATAACGTTGAATATTTGCTACAAACTGTATTAGATGAAATAATTTACTACATACAGAAACATGAATTATCAATTTCTTGGATTGACTGATTTATTGATGTTACCGTGCACATCAACTGATGTCATTCGTCTTGTTAGTGTAATGAATGTTTCATCCCTGGAGGTGGCTTCTCGATGTATCTCCCTCCAGCAGGGCACCCTCCCCAGCCGGTATAAGCTCTAAGCTCCAGACAGGATTCCCGACTTGTGTAGTAGTGTAGTGCATGTAATACGTGTGAGTGTGCAAGAAGAGAGGATAGAACAAGGAAGATGGTGCTCGGTCCGTGACCCGTTTGCAAGGGTACTGATCCGGCATGCGCCTGGTATTGATCGGAGGAACCATGGTAAACTACCTGTCACAGAAGCCGGCAGCTGAGATTCTCCTCCAGTGGCTGAATTCGGCCTGGCAATGCAGCTAGTGTCGAAAATCAACCACGGTCGGGACTCGAACCTTCGGACCTGCTGACCAGAGTTGCTGCAGGTACACGCTCGCTCGAAGCAAACTCTGACGGTCACTTTTTTCGGTATTAGGTCCTACAATACGGATTTTTCTGCCGGAAAATCGCCGTTCTCACCAGAGTACTTAATAAATTTCTACTCGAGTATTATGCGAGAAAAAAAGAACACATTTGCCTTCACTGACACTGGTCCCGTCCGTTGCTCATCACGTTCGCAATCCTAATTCGAGCGGTTATAATAGGATTTTCTCTGTGGTATCCAAACCGTTGCTCACAAATCGCAACCGAACACTAATTAATAAACCTGTTTCCACTACCTTAATTAAGGCATCGGCATCTACTTAAGTTAAATCAAGAGAACCGCTACGAAAATCATTCTTGCCGACCTCCTGATTTCAAACGGACGGTTCCTCCCCACCAATGCCCCACGGCAACATGCGAACTCGTCCGCCCACGGGAATCGAATCCAAGGTCTCTTAAATGCAGAGCAGGTGCAATCTGGTCTACGGCCACCTCATTCGACAGACCCGGCTTCCCTTCTCCGGGTCGCCCGCCGTACCTAACGTGTGCCTATCTACACGTATTTACGAGACGCCTGGCACGTTGGCCGCGGAGCGCTTGCATTGAACGACTTCCTAGCCGGTTACGGTCAGCCGCGTCGCTGCAACCCCGCGGCCCTCCGTCCGCCTCCCGCCGCACCCCGCACGCGCCGCCCGCGCCCGCCGCCGCCGCCGCCGCCGCGCCGCATAACAGTATCCTCGCGGGCAGCCCCGCCCACGACGGCGCAAGTGCGCTGGACCAGCGCTTCCATGTGCACTCCCAACTGGATATGGCCAACTTTACAAAGAAGCCCAACAACTGAGAGCCCAGGCAACGACACCCATCGTGAGCGTAATACGAAAACGAGTACGGCGTGTCTATTATAGTTGTTAACGTCATTACGTCGACAAACAGCAAAAAACATTGCGGTGGAAGATTGAAACTGAGGCAATATACGAGCCATTTTCTTATAAGAAAAATTCGTGAGGACAAGACATATAATTTCTTGTATCTACTCTTACGCAACTGTTAGCAAAATCTCATTAGTTTAGATTATTCTGAACGGACGGTCGACTGTTAAATCCTTAACGGACGTCGGACGTTAAGAGGGGATTTTCGTTTCTCTGGTTAGTTTCGCTAAGTGGATAAAAGAGGTAAAGTAGTAGCAAAATCGCATAACATTTACAATTTTAATGACAACCTGTAGATCCAATGTCATTTTTTATCTTTTTATTATCACACTCAAGTACCCTTTTGTGAAACCATACACTAACACACCTCTCACCTATGAGCTCTTCGGATATGAGATCAGCAGAACGCAAGGCTTTCTACCACACATGAAAGGCAGCGATGACCTCAATTACGTGGCATTTCCTGTACAATTAAATCACCAAGGCGAGTACATATATGTTTGCAATGTATTCACACTTACGTCACCGTATTTTACAGGATGGATGATATGTCTAAAGCAGTGAAATATCTTACAGCAGAATTCGAAAGATGCGCGTGAAGTTTGAAGGAGAAAGGTTTTAAGATAAGAAGAGACATCGACACAAGCCTGTGATGTAGACACCATTATGTTCCACAGTTTTAACTGCTGGAAAATTCTGCTGATCTTAGAGCAACTTCATAAGAAAAAAATCACACTATAAACCAAACTAGTGGTTCCACACACGTATGTATACCAATAATACTGCATCTTCTATCCTACTGACACTTCAGCACAACACTACAGCTTACCGAACAAGAAATGAAAGGTATAACTTTGATTGCACTTCTCCCCCAGTATTTAACAGTTTTTGACGTTAAATAAATAAATTTACATTCAAGAAACGTCCTGAAATATCTCCATGCAATTTGCTCTCTAACGTGCCACTCCGATGAAAATGCTGTTTTTATTGTGCCTTATGGAACTTCGATATCGTAGAATTTTATCCCCAACATCAAAGTCATTGTGGAGTGATGAAGGCATTCGGTGACGCCCATATCTGGGGACGAAGGTAGCTCTGCGCTTTTAAGCTCTTGTCACAACAGAAATAAAAAATGGCCTCTTACGATATACAACATGGTTTTTATTAATAATCTCCAGCAAAATTTTACGTGTCACATCGTCACCCCTATTAAAAATTTCGCGCTCTTACGCTGTTACGGCTCAGATTTTAGTGCCACGCCCGGGCCTAATATATTTCGACGACTAACGGCCCAGACGGCAGCACTCCCTCTCCCTTCGCGAAGCATAACAAGATATTCGCTCATTCTTCCCGCGGCCTGCTAATTGGCGCAAAAATGAAAAACGCCGTATTTAGAACGAAACCAAATGACCGCGGAGAAAGAATTTTTACGACCCAATAACCGCCACGGCCGTGAAGCTTCCACCCGAGACCCACGCGTAAGCGGGGCCGGCAGGCCTCCAATTAATGCTTGTGACAGCCCCGCACGACAGCGGCAGGCAGGCGCGGGGGGCGGGGGCGGGGAGGCGGGAGCGAGGGGCCGCGGGGAGAGGAGGGGAACCTGTCGAGTCCCCGCAGCGCCGGCCGCGTGCCGCCCGGCCGCCCACGCGTCCGCCGGCGCAAGCACGCGCGCACACATCGCACACATCCCGGCCTCTTGTGGCGAGCTCGTAATGGATGGACGCCGTCGTCATCGTCCGTTCGTGCCAACCAACGAAATGCTCACGTGCGCATTTTTTCAGCCTGAAAAGCCGCGGAATGCTGCGGGCATGTTGGTACTTCCTCTTTGGATTTGGGGGAGGTTCGGAGCGTGCGAGTGACTCATAGCTTATTGATGTCCACATAAAATTGAGAAAAGTGCATTTGGGTATAGGCAGATGAAAGATGAGCAAGTTAGAATGATTTTAAGTTTTATTCATTCATTGTTCTTAAGTAAACGAAATTCCTCCACAGAATCATCTATAAATCCTTGATATGTATACACAAATAAGATTTCGTTCAAACGTATGTTTCTATTACTTCCTTTGCAAGTTCAACATGCTCAATATTTATCCACGAACTCGCGGAACTATAATGTCTACAACAAAAAGAATAAGCTGAATGGGAGATAAAATTGTTACTTATTATTTGAAAAGATAATACAATTACAGTAGAGTCGCGGTAATACGAGCCTCGCTAATCTGGGATTCCGAGCAATTCGAGATGGAAAAAGCCTGATGTGAGCCAAGTCACCCAAACAAGAAACCTTATAAAAATCATCATGGAATCACACAAACGGCAAGAATCTGGAGCTGGCTCGTGACGGATTGGCAAAACTGCGTCAAATGTTACGTGTGCGGCGATCGGTGTCAGTGTCAAGTCTATTTGCTAAATTCTTGTGAGCAATTTGCGCTTATTCGTGTTATTCATTGTACAGTACGTTACTACAGTAGACAATGTAATTGCAAACATAATGCACGACTGTGTTTATGTACGAATATATGTATCGGTAAGTTTAATAGTATCTGTACATAAATTTGACATTCTACCTTTTAGTTGAAAATTCCGTTATATATTTTCCTTAATTTGTGTAATCCGAGTTTTTACGATATCCGAGGTACAATCAGCCCCAATTACCTAGGATTATCGCGACTCTACTGTTATTCTATAAATATTGAACCTCCTATGCCTTAAAGTACACATTACGGCGAAATAAGTAAAATGGGATAGGCATAAATGTATGCACAGTTTACGAAGAAGCTCGAACCACACACTTCTTTACGATATTTGACCATCGGATGCCCTAGGTTGAAGACCAGTTGGCTGTCGACTCGCTCCGTGTTGGTCCCTCCTCCATTGATCATCAGCGTTTCGGCCTCACACACGCGCGGTCGGTCGCCCACGAAGCCATTCGCGTCCCACGCGGCCACGTGCCCTCAGAGCGCTGCTCCACGACCCTCCCCCGCACGGAGGGCAAGGGGTAGACGTCCCTTTGTCCCTCCTTTTTGTGCGCGCGCCCCCCTGTTTGTCCGTCTGTCAGTCGCCGCGAACCGCGACGGCGGCGGCTGCAGCGGCAAGTCGACCGCGCGCGAACCACTCCCGTCTTCCTCCTCCTTCACTCCCTACCCTCTTTTGCGCTCACGGGGCTTGTAACGCTGCCTTCTTTATGGAGCCTGTAATTAAAAGTGGGCTTCCGTGGGAGTGGAGAGGTCGCGGCCCCCTCGACGTCTCTGTGCCCCCGCCGCCGCCGCCGCCGCCGCCGACGGCCCCGCGCGACGCGCGTGAGCACGCCCGGATGCAGCGTCGCGAGTCGCGGCCCTCGGAGGACCCTTTCGCACGTGCGAGGCGCGGAGGGGCGGGATCCACGCGCCGCCGCTGGCGCCACCACACTCCGCGCGGGTGAAGGCAGTAGGCAGCGAAACGAATCTGATGACGAACGAGTCTGCAGTCGCCGTGAATCGTTTACGGTGGAAATGTGACAGTCTTTTCAACGATACTGTTAAAGGGAACAAAACCGTCGAATGTATCCCGATTAATTGTAATACAATGAAACCTGTTTTCGGGGGTCACCAACGATTCAGGTCTGCTTAAATAAAGTTGTAAGATTACTGGAAGCATAATCAAATCTAATTATGTGAATTGCTACGAAATAAAGTACGTTCTTATTAACATTTTGCATTTCTATAAATGAGAAAATACAGTTTAAACAAGGATATTTAGGATCATTTGCCTCCTCGGCTAAGACAAAAACATCTTTCATTTGTCACTCATTATGTTTTTCGAGAAAATCACTAACCATGCTCACAGAATCAAACAAGCGATCTAGGCTTTAAGATGAAATCCACATCCTGTAGAAACTTCATAACAGGGTCTTCTAACGAAGGATTCGTGCAGGCGGTTTGCTCTGCGACAGATTCCCACAGAATGGAAGTACGATTGAGAAAACCATAGGAATGTTGTGAAATGGGAGAAGCGAATGCGTTGTAGTTTCATTAAGAAATATTTATTCAAATTATCTGCTGTTACCTGAATGAGAAATTAATCCTTCAGCAAGATAAGGACTCTGAATATCATCCGAAGAAATCTGTTAATGCGTCCGGTAGTAGAAAGATATAAAATTAACAGTTAATATACAACACTTTTACGCTTCGTATAACACAGTTCAAAAACCCTGACGTTGACCGCTTAGTAAAGGTACACACTCAAAATGTGCCTCGCTGCTGGTAGCTTTGACAGGTGGTCGCTGAAAAGTGTCAATATTTTCACGTGACTTAAGGAAAAAATCAATAGAGACGATAATTGAGGTGACGGCGTAATTGATGTGGGCGTTTAGGCAGATGTCACTATAATTTAATTCAAGCACAGTGGATACTTGCCCATTCGCTACGCAGATACTAACTCACACGTAAGGCTTGAGTTCACAGACATCTAACACATCGGTTCGTCTAAAAAAATCATTATTTTCCTACAGTTTGCATTAGAAATCTCACACAAAAGCCCAAATATTTCTTTATTGGCAAGTGCTCATTCTCAGACTACATAATTTTGCTTATGCCTATTTGTTCTGCTAATGGGTGAAATTGAGACTTTCAATCTCGGCATTCAAGTAATGATTAAAGCATTAAGGATTCCATTACTTGTTCCGTTTTTCGTGGAATTCCTTTTCGCTCCGCATTAACAAGCGGCACGACAAGCCTCGACAAGCTCCGTTGGCAGTAGGCGGTGGGATAAGTTTCCGAGAAAACGGTCGAGTGAATACGGAGATTTCATTGCCGACGTCGCGTATCATTCACAAGCCACGTCCGTTCGCATACTTTCAAGGCGACCCTGTTCAGCCAAGAACGCATCACGTGAAGAATCGTGTATGTCGTGCTGGCTTCTATCCACCACATGTCTTCTGAATAAATGCAGCTAGAGGCGTACACCTGTGGCTGAGATTATTCCTGCCTCCATAACTCCGGCCTGATGCAGTCGTTCTACACAAAGAAAACATGTGCTGTATCGCACTGACACAATTGCGTTGGTTTTTTCTTACACTGACACACATCACCAGCCAGGAACTGTCTAGGAAGAAAGAGCAGACCATTATGTAGTTAAGAAGCAGTACAGAATTGAGTAGTGAGTAGTGACGCCGTTAACTTAAATCAAGAGTTCTTATTGATATTTTAACACTGTCTGACACGAATTCTTTTCTCAGAAAAGTTTATCTAGACTAAAAGGTACTGAATTTAATGAACTTTCATAATCAGAGTAGAGTTCCTCGTAACTGCCTAACTTGCTATTTACCAAGTGCATTAATAATCAGGTGATGTAAGAAATGGTCGACAAAATTTTGCAGACAACGAGCTTCTTTATATTCTATTAATCCATGAAAAGTCGATGCTTTACTTTCGTCTGAAGTACTTACTGAAATTTTTCGTTTTTCGAGAAACTACACACGTAGTTTATCACACATCCAACACTGCACATCAAAAGAACCACCTCTAGAAAAGACAGCTACCAGCGCCCATTGCAAACAAAGAATACAGTGTTCGAAATAAATGATTCGTGAAGTAGAAAGCAACAGACATAGTATACCCTCATACTGAGCTTCACCTACGCAGTCCTCGAAGGACATCGCAACAAGCAGTGGGCAATGACACCTGTTTACAGCTTCTCAAAATCAGACATTTCGTTTTATAGCACAAAACTGCTCGGCAAGTTAAACACGCCAATAAAACTAAATCCGCGTTAATAATATTAAGACATTTAACATATCGCCTACTACTAACTCAGTAAATGGCAACGTCCTGAGAGAGCCTGGCACGAAAAGTGACATTCATTACGCCTTTTTATGAAGAACCAGAAACGAAAAAGCGTAAAAATGCCAAGGTTCAGAGACGGATGAACAAATGAAAGAAGTGACCCGAGCATTGGAAAATAAATGAAAGCCGAGACCAACGCAAGAACGACACCATGGACAATAAAAACAGCTGAGCTAGGGAGGAGAAGGAACTCGATAGACTAAAAACATTCACAAACCCGTCCGAAAGAGAAGTGGGCAGTCGCCAAGACGGACTTAAGGTCCTCGGCAGCCTCGTTTGTCCTCATACCGTCGCGTCGCGTCCGTTCTCGCTCGTGTAGCCGTGTCGCATTGACGCGTGAAGCCCGCGCATCACGCGATGTACAACGGACAGAAGCACGCCAGTGATGTATGCATGCTCGTATAATTAAGATGGCTCCCTAAGCCAATTCAATGCACCACTCACCACTCGTAGTTCACGAAAAACAAGTTATGTCTACATTAAAAAAGCTGTAACCATAATGATCCTGAAATGAACGAATACCTCAAATAAAAAAGGATAAAATTCATTAGACACATCTAAGAGACATAAAGAAAAAAAAAATATGTTTCAATTTCAATCCCGCCGCAATTCTTGTATGTTAAGAAATAACAGAACAAAAACAGTAGAACAAAAATTTTGTTTCAAACAGTTGCTTAATTACCCCCAATTCATCATAACTTTTTATTAGAATTGTTGCTTTTCCCCCTTTATATGCATATTATAACAGAGCAACGAATGCGCCCGTGTACATACATTAAGACACGGCCTACGTGCACACCCGTCGTCCCGTCAATTTATTCAGAAATATCGTAGATTCAATTAAAAAATTAAAGCGTTGCCTTCGCAATTACATAATCTGTCTTACTACTCAACCTCTAACGGGGAATTGACACCTTTCTTTCCCTCGCAACCATTTGAACATTTCTTTGCTCCGGTCAGAATCATTAAATTAGATTTTCTTTCATTTGAGCAATATCCATCCAATGCTCGCCTTAATTTCCTAATGTCATAAATTTACTTTTTATTTTTCAGATGGCTTAAAGTGTGAGGGAAACGAAGGAATGGAAATCGTTCAGGAAGCAAAACCTCAATGTCAACTCCTCACGTCGCATCGTGGATTACGCCAACATGTACGTTAAAGTGCAACGGAGATGATGCTATAAAATATGCGGGCAGTAATGACATGAATGTAGAGAAGGTAATGATATGAAAACAGTAGAAAGAGAGAAACCCGAAAGAAATTGACGTAAACTCGCCTTGATCGCCACTAATTTCACGTGAATAGTCCTGGGCTTGAAAACAAGTTCTGGAGGTGGGGTGACCACCAGGAGTCGCACATAACACAGAAAATCTTTGAACTTACACTTCCGTGTATCCGGTACCAGCTCTAGTTCTAGTTCGTTGGATTCCGAGTATAATTTGTTTAAATTTGCGAATTTGCGTTTTGTTGAGCTTTCTTCTTGCTATTTGTGATAGAAGTGTCAACAATACTAAAAATCAAGCTACATTGTCAACAACACTAAAAATCCAATATTTTTTTTTATTTCAATGACCTAACAAGGTGAAAATTTTGGAAACTGGCTGCATTTAAAATTCCCGCCGATATCGTGACGCAAACTGGTGTCGGAAGTTCATTGGCTGCAGCCGGACGCGATGAACAACAGCTCCCCAATCTCTTTCCACCACGTATCGTTCGGTTGGCGTTGCCAATACCAAACGTATCGATTCAAGACTCGTTACGACTCTTTCGCACCCACGCGAGCGGGACGAGTCGCGCCAAGTCGCGCTGCGAGGCCGACAGCCCGCGCGTCGCGGGTTATTCGCGCTCTCGCGTGCGCGGACGCGGGCGCGGGCGCTCGTAAAGATAACGCCGCGCCGCGCCGCGCCGCGCGCCGGCGCCCGCCGCAACGTATTTTGACGCGCCGCTAAACTGCGGTGGAGCGCGGAACGCCGGGCCGGACACGCTTGAGGTGGGTGGAGGTGGTATAGTGGATGGTGGCGGATGCCGGCGGTGGAAGGCGATGGAGGGGCCCTGGCCATTGTGTTTGTGAGCGGTTGATGCGCGGTAGCGAGTGATGGAAGAGAAGGGCGGGTGGTTGGGTGGGGATGGGGATGGAGGGCAATGATTGGACACCCGACACCCTGGACAACGGTGGATGAAGTAGTAGGGGAGGTAGCGCAGATAGAAGTATAATTACAAATGGTGGAGCTCTTAGCATCGATGGAATTGGTGGAAATGAATCTGAGTTACATCGTGGAGATGGTATTGATGGTGGAAGGGAGTGGTGGAAAGAAGGTTTTGGCGACAGCAAGATGAATAAGTTCTCATAAGCGCAGAAAAAATACGAGGGAATGGCGACGACAGAAAGCGGTAGGAAGAAAATCCCGAATTAGCACTCGCAAGCTGAATGAATATTATCAAAAGACTTTATTTCCCAGGATAACACGAAAGGACACACAACACATAGATCCTATTTATTATATAAAAATAGAAATAATTTTAGTTGTTTAATTTCACACATCACTATTTAATATACAAAAATAGAAATAATACTAGTTGTTCGAATTTCACACATCACTATTTATACAAAAATAGAAATAATATTAGTTGTTCGAATTTCACACATCAGAAACATGACGGAAAATTCACACAAACACCGCTATCGTTCTTTGTATCTAATCCCCCCTAGTGCAAAATTCACAACTGCGCGAACATTAAAAACCTGTGTCCCGTCGCAGTTCTTCTCCAGAAACCCCATTTAGGTTTGTACGATAAAGGACATTCTATTTTCCAAAAGCGCCATAGTCAGACGTTCTATTTATTTTAGAATATATCAAATTTCTTAACAAAAGGTTGGATAACAAATGGTGAAAAAATAAATGAACATGCTGCTCAGCATATAGACAGCGAAAGTGAAAAAGAGGGAAAGGAATATGCCAATGACCGAGAACTGAGTAAACATCGCAAGAAGTTGAGAAATATGAAAAATGAATACAAAAGAGATTTCGACGAATTCACATGGGAGATTCTCCTCTCGCGTGGCAGCGCAAAAAACAAGCAACGTGAGCAAAAAAGCGTCGGCGTGGATTAGGAAACCGCAGCAGCGATGTCAGTCTGGTGCGCAGTGGGCGGAAATCCCGGCAAGGAAGCAAGGTGGCGAACAGGTTGCAAAAAAGGGGGGCGGCGGCGGCGGTGGGCGGCGGCGGCGCGGCGGTGGGCGGTCGATCGCAGCGCGGTGGGTAGTGGGCAGTGGGCGGCGAGCGGCATGCACCGCCGGTGGGCGGACAGAGCAGTTGCAGCGTTTTACGGCCTGGCGAGCCCAAGCGCGCGCGACGAACCGCTCGTCTGCGCCCCCGCCCCTTCCTTCCCCAGCGTCCACACCGGCTGAGTTAGCTCACTGCCAGCGTCATTGTCTCCGCAGCTACTATCATGGCAAGGCCCTGAGGATCGAGTCCCGAGGGTGGCGGATTTTCGGCACTATACTTGGGTTTTTATTTCTTGGTGCGTCGGGGCGTGTCATTACGATGGAATACGTCACGATATTTCGCGTCGTTCTCGATCGTGTCACTAGAAGTCGCATGATCGTGACTGTATCGCGTAGTGCTGGCGATCATGCTACGCGTAACCGAGAACGACGCGAAATACCGTGATATATTCCATCGTGATGACACGCCCCCACGAGCCAAGAAAGCAAAACTCAAGTATAGCTAGATATCCGAGTCGAATTCAAGCGCTGCCTGGAGGAGAATTGGAGCTGCCGGTTGCATTAGCCGTAGTTTTCCGTGTTTTTTCCCATCAATATCAGGCGAATGCTGGAGAAATGCCCTAACAAACGGGCCACGGACCGCGCGCGATTTTTCCTATATTTCGATGAATCCAAGGGAGGAACACAGTCACCTCCCTGGATCAAACATTCACTACACTAACGGGACTAATACCGTAACAGTTGACGAGCCTGGAAACATCAATTAATCCATCGCGTCCTCCTCTATCTGTTGCTCCGCTCCGTTACCTTACTTCACAGGCGCAAAGGCCAACGGAGGGCTTTTGCTTCCGTCCCCGCTGCCGCAGTCCCTGATGTTTTTTCACCAGTGCTTCTCTAAATAGCTCCTGTCCTGTATTCTGTTTTGCCTGCATCTGTGTATTTATTGGGATCAATAGCGGCCCACTACCACCACGCACCGTGTCAGATGTATGCTGGTTACCACGACGAAGGAAATCACCTCCTGCACTCTACGTTGGTAAATTCTAACGACCATGGAATAAAAGTACCTGTTCATCACAAGATTCAATTTATTCACAATTAAAAGCGGCAGAGACTGTCATTTACATCGTCTCTCATTCAGATAGCATTCCCTGCATTTGCAGGGAAAGTATGTCCTGAACGTAAATTATAAGAGTGATGGTAGAGAATGCTAGTGATTAAGAGATTTTTGCTTGATGCGAATGCAAATCGATAATTTTAATTCAGTTCTGAACTCACCATATCAGCCACATGTGCCCAAGTATGAATAAACCAGAACAGGACCAAAAAAATAACTCACCTGAAACAGAGAAACAAATTAATCTAAGTATAATTGATATGTAAATTGAAATTGTGTAAAAAGGCATTGACTCAATATGGAAATCAAATGTTTTTACATATGAACGTAGGTAATATAGGTAAATACAAAAGTATTATACATGAATGGTGAAGCTCCAGAATAGCCCAAAATAATCAAACACAACATAGCAAGAATTTTTTTTCGGAAAACGTTAGCAAAGAACAAATTAAATATTATATATGTAGTGTATAAGTAATATTTACTGCAATCATCATTAATAGTCTTATGCTAAAATATATGTTTATGAAAATGCTATAGAGCAGCAACTTTTTTAAATTTTATTGCAGGGTGTTACAACAACTCATTACAACAACGCCGCGCAAGACATCCTCTACGAGGCCACAATTTTCCCTCCGACTGCCAACTTCTACCGAGAGATATTCAGAGCACACAGAAAGCCGCTGCCGGGAGACAAGCGCCGTAAGGTTCTCCACCCGAGAAATTATTCCTCGACTTCCACTAATGTTCCAACTTTTTCAAACGCCACATTTAATTACATTAATTAGGCACCGGAAATGACCGCACATCGCTAATTAATAGACGCGCAGTTATTGAGAGGCTGCGGGTGAAAAGCGTGGCGGGATGGGGTCGGGCGAGGGTGCGGGTGCGGGTGGGGGTGGGGATGAAGCAAGGGCGGTTCCCCATCCGTCGCCCGGGCGCCGAACTGGGACGCGTAGCCCAAGGTTTTAATTAAACGGCCCGGAGAGCGTAGGGGTAGAGGAGCGCAGAGGAAGCAATGAGGAGATTAAGGAACGAAGACGACGCCAACCGGAGAACAGAAAGTAGCCCGCGAAATACTTAGTCTAGATAATTTAGAATGCTTTAAAATTCATGGAGAAGCATTTTCAAAGGAAAAGAAAATCTGAGAGTTTATGTGATACAGTAAGAAACAGTAAGGTTTAAAATAATTAATTATATTAATTTAAACATTACGTTAATATTTCGTGGAATCAATTTCAAAATTCAAAATATCTGAGACTGACTACTAGAATAGTAGTCGGAAAAAAAGTTGGAATAAATGCTTCATTAGTTGCCATCAGATACTGTGACACAAGCGGAACTCCGCGACACACACAACAAAACCTAACACCTAATAAAAATGTTAAACTTTCAGCAAGATGAAAAGGTATCTGTGTTATATCACGCACAAATATTCATCGAACATCCAAGCACAATGGGAGCACACCAAGTACAATTCTTACCGCAAGCTTTAGAAATATCAGGGGGATAAAATGACCAACAGATCCACTTGTGTCGACAATGACACAACAAACTAAAATACGAAAATCATAATAGAAAAATGGCGCCAAGAATAAAATTCTCAATTCAAACTTTCTGGTTTTTCGAAGGAAATAATTACTGGCATGTCATAACACGCATGTGTTATGTAAAAGAACCCTATCTAAGAAACCGCCGAATTTAAATGCTTCTATATTACCCGTCCTAATCATATCTCATCCATTCAGCCGGCAATCAACATAGTAATGGATAAATAAGAGAAAGACAATTGTCGTGTCGGTCCCTGTCGGAGAATTTTGGAGTAAAAATCAATTCAGTGTTTGGCGCCGCTGTGATGCACACTTGAAAATTCCTTACCAGTTGGTCCATGAAGGAGGGTGACCCAAACGGCTCGTCTCCAGAGCTCGAGCATAAGACGACAGCACAACATACAATACTATATTTATTGATTACTAGTGATTCCGACCAACTGCTAAGGTCATTATTCCCGTAACTATAGTACACGTTTTTGCTCCGGAGGTGGAGGTGATCTTCCCTCGCTCAATGGCGAGATCCGGTGCCAACCTACCGTCGGGTAGCGGAGTTTTCTCCAACCTGGTATTTCCCACCAGCGGGGCACCACCTCAATTGGGACGAGCTCTAAGCTCCAGACCAGTCTCCCGGCAATGTGGGGTAGTGTAGTGCATGTTAATGTGTGTGTAAGAGGTGAGATAGAACACGATTGGGAAGGAGAGAACACACGCGTTCGTGGCTCGTTTGGTAGAGGGTACTGTTCCGGCATTCGCCTGGTATTAATCGGAGAAACCACGGAGAACTACCGATCAGAGCAGCTGGCCGCTCGAATTCTCCTCCAGACAGCGACAGAACCCGACCCAACTATTTGGTTAGTGTCGAAAGGCTGCCACTATCGGGACTCGAACCCCAAGGCTTCGCGGTCAGAGGCACTACAGTGACATCAGATGATGCCCGAGCCACCTCCCCGGTACATATGCAGGGTGGCCCATTTAAATTGACAAATCAAAATAACTCGACAAATATGCAACGTACAAAAATGCCAAAGGAAAAAATTAATATCTCCAAGGGGTACATCTGTCAGACCTCAATCGAACTTCCCACTCGCCCCTTCAATGTGAGGCGGGAGCCAACTTTGAAATCTTAAATGGGAACCCCCACTTTTTATTGTAGATTCGTATTCTACACTAAAAAATACATAAGTTTGGTCTAAACCGTTTTTTGATCGAGAGAGACGCATCCAGACATGTTCCAGAAAAAAAATTAATGTCTCCAATGGGAAAATCTGCCTGACCTAAAATCAAATCTTCCTCCCCCGCCCCCTAGGGATGGGGGAGGCAACTTTGAAATCTAAAATTGAAATCCCTAATTTTTCATTACAGTATTTCATTTAACGTGGGCGATTTGAAGCCGGTGGATGAATAAACATTGGAACGTCTCACTAGATCAAAAAAATATTTAGACCAAATTTATGTATTTTTTTAATGTAGAATCCGAATCTGCAATAAAAGTGGGGGGTTCCATTAAAATGTTAAAGTTAGCTCTCGCCTCACCCTAAGGAGCGAGCGGGGAAGTTTGATTTTAGGTCTGACAGATGTGCCCCTTGGAGATATTCATTTTTTGCCTTCAACATTTTTTGTACTTTGCATATTTTTCGACTTATTTTGATTTGTCAAGTTAATAATGGGCCACCCTGTAAACAGTACTTTTGTATGTTATGCTGCATTGACGATGAAAACATCAAATATAAGAATTATTTTACGTGTTTTTTAGGACGCCTCAAGTTTTACTTGCTTTAAAATCACCATAATAGAAAAAATAATACGCATAATCATGTAAGAATGAGAATTATAAATTGATCTGTCCAGTATCCTATTAAATATCATAAGGCATTGGAGAGAAGCCAGACGTTATGAATTCATTACGGGAGCAAAAGTCAATAAATATAAGTAATAGCCATCATTATTTTTAGTAGTACCAAGGTTATTAATAATATAAATGTGACCATCTAATTGCCTCAAAAGGTCGGAAGCTAACCATACGCGCTAATTAACTTCTGCGTGTTCATGGTTCTCCTGGTGCAGGCCCCGTAGGACAAGGCCCTCCTACTCCCTCGTCCGTGGAGCCAAACTGGTGGCGCCAGTGCAGTAAAGGCTCCCGCTGATGCAGCTTCGCTCCAATTCTGTCGCCGGCGACATAGCACTCTCTCATCCAGCCGCCTTCCTAATACAGCCAGCCTCCGCCATATACTTCATCTCCGTTCGTATCCCTCCAATCGAGGGCTTCCAAGAACTATGCTGAATGCGCTATCCGCAGGTAACCTGCCACTGTCGAGAAAAGTAACTTCTATAGACTCTGATACTATCACTTCCCTTTACTGATGTCCTCTCGTCATGCTCTAATTCCGATTGTCACTATTGACACCCTCTTTCGCGAATGTTTCTGTTGACAGTACTACGTTTTCCTCTTTAACGTTTGACCCAATTTTGTCTCTTTCAACCGTAAATCTCACCTTTAAGCTGAGAATAAAAAGTTTGCAACCTTTATTGGTAAAACCGATACTCCACGGGACCGTCCACAAACAAAAATTAAATGAATTAAAACGGTCGATAGGAATATCGTTTCATCCTACGAATATCGTTTTCATTTCCGATCTGCGAGAGAGCCTTGTACATAACATTCATCTACTCTCCTTGTCGCCCCCAGAAACGTCACTACCTCGGAAGTTCTATGTCCCACACTCTCCTAGCTTCACTGTTACTTCCACTTATGTTCCCGTCTCCTGGTGTTCCAGGGTCACCCTCTCTGCTGAAATATCTGCCCCACATTTGCGACCTTTCTCCATGACTTTACGACCCCCGCCTCCATTTTTCTCCGCGACGCCGTCGGCGAATCCACTCCCGCCCTCTCCTCCTCCCCCTTTCCTTCACGACCTCCGCTTCCGGCGCTCCCGTAACTGTCGCTTCGCAGGAGAACAATGTCGCACGCGCGGTTTGGAATGCGCCCTCGGTAAAAGCGTGCTCTCTCTCTCTCGCTCTGCTGGCCGCGCCTCCCGTTGCCCCATCTCAGTCCAACCCCTCCGTTCCTCTTCGCGTCCCTTCATACTCCGAGCATTATATCCTCCGGAGCTTATCGATCTAGGGCCAGCGTGAGAGAAGATATGCGATGTCGCGCCGATTCGGGCGTTTCCATCGAAACCCATCCGACATTTATCCGCAATCGAGGATTACTTTCGATTTAATAAAATGCAAATACCGCGGTGGCGGGGTGAGGGAGAATACAAGCGGCCGCCGCATTCTGCGGAGTCGCTGTTTCCACCCGAAAGCCCAACGGTAACTTCATAAAGCCTCGGCGCATTCTTCTCCTCATGGACCATTGGCCTGGGCGAGAGTAATAGACCCGCATAGCTCGGCGATGTAATCTCCAAAGAATGGGACCTTCCCGATTCAATTGTGAAACTCGTCCGAATATTTCTCGCAAAAACTTTCAACCCGTGGAACGTTTCTTTTGTGACAAAGAAAATGTCGAGTTGCGAATGGAGTAGGGCAGGCGCCACTGACGACAATAGATTCGACTGTGACATGCGTATTAGAAAAATACCCTTGTCCTATCACAAATTGTAATGCGTTTTCACATTCGAAGAGTATGTCACCAATTAGTGGCAAAGAAAGACAGAAGAAAACTTCATCTCATGTGATCATATATCCTTCTCAAATGTAAAAAAACGAACTAAATGTTTGGTCATTTGTTCAAAAAACCCGTTCGGAAAATCTACTGTACTTATTCATCTTTCATTGGAAAAACCCACACCGGGAATGAAATCATAAAAACTTAAAAGGGTAAATTAAATGATACTGAATTGACTAACTTACCCCAAAGGAAATGCTGGGAGAAATGTATACTTTAATACGTAATATTTAGTAATAATTAACTTGAATAATTCATTACTAATATTTTACAATTTTAATCTATTTATAGAATAATGGGATATATGAAGCAGGCCTTGATAAAAACACAATAGTGCAAAATTTGGGCCATACCACATTAAAGGACTACCGTACACGAGTTTATCTGCAGCCACTATAAACTGGTTCTTTTATTGAGCAGCAACTCGGCGATAAAACGACGGGTTTACACCTCTATTGAACTCCGGGCGAGATGAGGCAAGATCCTGATAACAATGGCTGAATAACAAATGATTCCTCCTCCGGTTTACGCCGGTGACTCGGCGCGGTCCCTACGGAGGATTGTGTGCGGCCGGGGCGGGGGGGGGGAGGAGCAGGAGAGGCACCATGTGCGCTAGCGCCTCCGTGGAATGGGCTTCGTCGCAGAGGGACCGTCCGGCGCGGTCGTCAGTCTCCGAGGACCGCTGCTGCGGGCATCTCGTGGGGCGGGGCGTGGGGCGGGAGGCGGGGCGGCACGGACTGCGGCGGCTTAAGACCACCTGCGCGAAAACACGGCTGGAAGAATCAGGTCGCGGCGGCGGGAGCACGCGCGGACTTTTCGCAAACGCTCCTGCTCCACGATTCTACGCTCTACGTCGCCCCGCTGCAGCTTCACCCTACGTTCTATCTAGGGAAACTTCTTACATTTCAGAATCGAAATTTTTGACATTAATATTAGCTTCACTGATTCAGATGAACTTCTAATTTGTGTAGATAACTAAATTCTATGATTAGAACAAAAAAATTAACTGTCTTTTAATAAATCGATTGCTAACAACCATTACTCTCAGCGTCTACTAGGTCTATTGATAATTCCACCGGCTTTTCTGTAAAACCCTAATAGGAAAAAACTATACTAATCTCGTTAAAGGCAGCAAATTATCGCGCCGTTTAAGCCAAATTAATGTGAAATATAACATGAGATGCGAAATATTCCTGGACATTTTTACCAAACATTTTTATGTAAAGTAAAATTCATGATTTTTTAATGTAAATTAAAGCGTATACGCATACTCATACATTTAAGGCGCTTTCTAAAAATGTAATTGAAACAAAACTCTTACTGAAGAGTCGTCACGTGTTCGACACTGCATTTTTACAAATCTATGTCTCTCTGCAAACGTGCCTTAAACTGCTCCGCATTGCACCTAGGTTACCGTGTTGTCGAGAGAGTCCCGCTCGCTCTTTTAATCTTCTTGCACCAGTATTCGGCCAGGTCTGCGTCCGCTTTCCGAGTTAACCATCTCCTTACGTTTGTTTCTTTTAGTTACGTCACACAACGTAACACTCACCATCTCCAATACTTCGCTCAATTTCGCCCTACTTTTCCACGATTCTTCATACCACTGACTACATACCATGCCTACAACAGTATTCCACTTCTGCGTCACTGCGGCCCTCCTCATCTCGTTCCGCCTTGCTCGCCCCACTTTTCTCCTTGTTCAGGTTCCTCCGTCTCGCTTTTGCCCTCTCGGGAACTCACCCCGACCCGAGCCCGTTCTCGGCCTATCCCCCCCCCCCGCCCGTTTCTCGGTAGCGGCCCGCCCTGTTATGCTCTGCTCCTGACTCGCCTGTGTACTGTTTCGGACCGCTCCCTGTTTCGCGCGGGTCATGCTGCAAGCTGCCGTCAGGCTGCTTCGCGGCCGGACCGCCCCCTCCTCCTCACGGACCCGCCCTGCCCCGCCCACTCGCCGGCCACAATACCAGGGGATAAGCCAGATCAATGCTGCTGCCGCCACCGTCGCGAGTGCCTGTGCTGCTGTAGCTGTTGTGGCCGGCGGCGGTCTACGAACCATTCTGGAGCACGGAATTAACTCGTCTGTAGTGGGTGCGGAGGTGTGGGTGGGTGTGGGTGGGTGCGTTGGTGATGGCAGCAGTGGAAGATGCGACGACGCAGTAAGAAGGTGTCGAAGGTAGTGCACTGGTGCCGATGCTACAGATGGATGCAACGGGACGGGCATTTCGGAAAAGACGAATAAGTGGATACTAATTATAAGTGGAAACTTCTTTCTGAGAGTTATTAAAACAGTACTAGATTTCAGTTTTCTGTTCCTCCCATAATATTTAAAATAATAATGCAATTAATTAATTAGTTATAAGAATGTAATCACCTAAAAAGCAGAATACCAATATTGATTTATTATTATTTTGCCTTATTTTGTATATCCACAGAAAAAAACTAATTTACATTAAATTGAAACGTACCATTTTAAACACTCTTAGAAAAACGTCCAAACGAAAACAAGATAATTTTAAAGCAATAGACAAAAACCACACTGTAAAATGTTTTCAAATATAATTTTGACATTGCTACAAAGCATTCAATAAGGAACTAAATGAAAACAATATCACTAATTCCATTTTAACGAATCAATCCTTCTAACGTTCCCGACGCTGAAATATACTCAAGATTCATGACTTGACTGCTGGTGGACGAAGCAGCAAACGAGCTAGGTGACAAGAGACGGTCAAGAAGACAAGAGAAGAGCAGTCTAAGGATGTCACTCTGCCTGTGGGTCCTGTCAACGACACCCTTGGAGAGGCCTTGGGTGTGCTCTTGGATCTCCAACTCCCGTCCTCGCCCGCGCCCGCCTCCTGGGCCTCTGACGGTCCTTTGCTATGCTTGGTCTTTCAATTTAAATAAAACTCAAAGAACTGAAGGAAAGTTTTTTAAAGAATATAAATATAACACGGCCAAAATTAGGAAAGTCTTTTTTCGGAAATTAAAAAAAGACAAGAAGTCCAGTCGGATTATAAGGATTACAATCTTCTTCGAGGGACAGACGGCTTGGCATCTAACTCGTACTAACAGACGAGCAACGAACGGGCCAAGTGTCAAGAGACATTCAAAGCGGAGGCAAAGTAACACAGCGGATCTCGTCTAGCGTGCAGGGCCCAGTCCTTGGACAGGTCTGAGATGGGTGCCAATGCCATTTAGCCCTGGCTTTCCACTTCCAACCCTCCGACCCCAGTCCTCGCCCGCTCCTACCTGTTGGGTAGAGGCACTCTGAACATTATTAGCCTTTTAACGACAAACACAACCCAACGAACCTAAGGATGATTTAAAACAACATACTGATATGTTGTCCAAAGCGCCGAGAGTCTTATGTATTTTCGAAAGTACCTCAAAACGACAAAACGACCAATTTCGTTTCAAAATTTCAATCTACTTCACGGGACATACAACTTGGCTTCCATCTCGTACCTGTGAACTGTAAGTAAACGAGCAAGGTAATCAAAGCTAAGAAGTCCAGGGAATGCGTCTGGCCTGTGGGTCCTGCCGGCTGGTCGGCGCTTTCGGAAATGCCTGGGGTAAGCTCCCGGAAATGCCATCGGCTCTGGACTCTCCCCTCCCCGCCCCCAGGCTCCCGTCCTCGCCGCCACCCGCCGGCAGGCGCCTCTGACGCTTCGCGAGCATTATTAGCCTTTTAGCCGGCGCGCGCCAGACATGCCGATGTGCTAATTAAACCAGCCCCGTGCTTCTACGAAAGAGGCTGGCTGCGTCCGAGGAACGGCATTCCTGTGCCGACGGTTGCTGGCAATATGCGACAATTATCGGGTTTGCGACGCGGGCGAAAGCTGTCAACGTGTATGCGGCGTGAATCCCCCCGTCCCCCACACAATCCTTTTGTCTGGCACGTGTTTCATATATTCACTGTCGACGTTTCAAAAATGATGTCAAGTATAACATTACTTAAACCTCCATTGAAGAGGTCCAAAAGAGGCGCCAATGAACGTGATTCGGTACTGAAAAAAACTTCTCTCAAACATATAACGTGAGACAATCAGCAACACATTACAAGAATTATATGCTTCTTATGTTTCCTTTCCTTTTTTACATATCTAATTAGCATGCAAAAGTATGCAAGGAATTCAAGAAAACAATAAAGCAATATATATGTTGATTACCGTAAGTTGATTACCGCATCTATGATATATGACACTCTCATGTTAACAACTGTCCAGTATATTTTTTCTGATTTAATTAATATTGTGAAAGGCACTTCGACGCTGTCGTAATCAAGGACTTTGTTTCTGATGAAATTACATCACGCTCCAAAAATTGTGAAGCTCTCTATGGGACGAGTTCGTATCATATAGCTTTATGAACGGATTTTTTTATCTCGATGATAAACATAATAGGCATCGAATATCTGCCACAGTTTCCATTTTAATAGTTAACTTCTCTGATGTAACCTCATCACTCTTGCACAAGAGACATCCCTTCAATTGCAAACGTACGAGGTCAACACAGTTTGATTTTCATTTTATCAATTAAATACGTGTAGGAAATAATTTTAACTGTCTGAAGCCAAAATGTCGCAAATCCTTCCTAATTAATAGACTGAAATAACTTTGTAAAGGTGCCTATTTGTTGCTGTTAAGCAGTACGCAAACTCGTTTTTGAGAAAAACATTTCGTGTGGTTTTGTTCAGCAGAATTTTTCTTTACGCAAGATAATTGTAGAGTACTAAACATGGACATCAAGTTCGAATCACGCTGTCAAAAATAATAATAATTGAATTCTATACAATAACATACGACGTGTGATTCATTATCCTACGTCTTAGGTAAAAAAAAATTACTCGAAACAGAATAATTAAAAAAATATCTTGACACAGCAAAAAAAGCATTTTCCAATTCAAATAAGGTTTCATTTCGCAAATGAAGTTGTGAATCCTCTAGTATATACTGTTTATTCCTTAGTTGATTTTAGTGTAAGTAATTTAGCACTCAAAAAATCAGAACACGAACCGTGCAAAGCGCGGAACGTGACAAAAGAAATCAAGTACCTCGTAGGTCAGGAAAGGTTGAGGGCTGCCAATATAGATGGCCGGAGCGTGACATTGTCCATACCGCCTCTCCGCGTGGGGTCGCGTAATTGCGCAGGCTCACCTTTACGGCCCCCGTGGGCCCCGTCAACCTCCGCTGCGAGACAGCTTTACTTATTATACATTGCAGTGCCGCACTTAGGATCAGCACGCCTGCGCAACTGCATGCTCTCCGTAAGCCAAGGCTCCGCAATATACGGCCTCGGGCCCTGTCCACCTCACCGGTTGGCCCGCTCATCCTCCCCACTTAGGCACGCAGTGCGAACCCCCTCGATCAATGCCAACGTTGTGTTATATGGACGAATCCCGCTTCGTCTACAGACAAAGCGAGCTTGCGTCTTGTTTTCACGGAATTTGCCTAGCTTCAATTCTAGCATTCTGCCATCATCATTAGCCATAATGTCGATACTCCCATCGTAAAGGCGTGGCAGGCCAATCGCAACCTCAGTTTTCTCCCACGTAGCAGCCAGCTCTAAGAACGGATGATGAGGTTTCCTAGTCACAAGTAACACACTGTCGTTACAGATGCCTGGAATGAGCATTCACAAGCGACAGCATGCTAGGACGCCCCAGCAAGTCAGTTTGCGTTTCAGAGCTTTTTGAAGAGACAAGTTACAAGACAGTTCACACTTCAAAGTGTAACAACCTTGTTGGACCCGGGGGGTACAGCTGAAAAGCTGATCCTAAAAGTTACAGACGTTAATTGTGTAGCGTGGTCATAAAAATTCACTTGTTTTAGATATACGAAATAAGAATAACAACGAAACTTGTTTCAATATTGGCCGATGCGCCAATAATAATAATAATAATAATAATAATAATAATAATAATAATAATAATGTAACATTGTGTAAGAACTTGGCTAAACTTCCAGGTCATTCAACGGACTGAGAAGTGCAATAAATTGATTTATTTGGAACAGCTCTCATTTTGCGCAAAGTATTGTAGTGGCATCCACAGTCCCTAGAA
>JAHLJT010008446.1:41581006-41657683 GCA_031308135.1 Acheta domesticus | reverse complement strand
TAAAATGAAAGGCAGTAAACTTTAGTTCAGAACAGCTGACCGCTAAAATATCCTCCAGACAGTGGTCGACCTAGTTGTGTAGATACAATAGCTAGTTGTGTAGCTATTGTCAGAAATTAGTAACTCTTCCCAGAAGCACATGACTATACTCGCAGGTCACCAATCAATTGAGTCACGTACTAGCACTGTAGTCTCAATGTCAATTGGACAAGTTTGGGAAAATTACAGATGAGTTCAAGCAAGGAGATATACGAGGAAAACGGTCAAGGAAAAATTATACAATTATTTTATAATATCGCGACCCTTTTAATCTTTTTCAGGGCTGACTTAAAACATTCAATCCCAATTATGAAAATATAAAACGTAAAAATTCCATATATGCATGTACAAGTGTCTACCTTCACTGATTGGATAAATACGGGTTTCCCTTCGGCACGCATCGCTAATGTACAATTTCGCACATTTCATGACAAAAGCCGTGACAGGAAATTATTTATCGACATGGGTACAGGGACGACCAAATCACGTGTGATAATAAATTCCAAAAAACGCCGCGCAGAAAGACTCCGACGCGTAAAACGCGCCCAATGCCGACGCGCGGGTTGCATGATTCACACTCACACCGCTTTCCACTTTGGGCACCTCGCTTCATCAAAATATCATAGGCAAAGAGCGTGCATGAAGGGATAATACAGCTTCATGAGCGACTGAACACCGAGCTCGCTGGGAGGGAAGCCCCAGCGAGTGCTCTGGGCAGCCGGACGCAGCCACCCTCGTCCTGCGCCGCGCCCCGGCCCCAGCCTTAGCCCGCGCCCACTACCGTGCTCATAGTCATCGTGCGCGCCCAGCGCTCCGCGGCACCCGGCGTCGCGCGCCACCTCGCCCTGCCCCCGCCACGTTTCCTCCGCCCCGCCGCAACACGTCTCGTGCCCCGCCCCCCCGCACCCCCTGCCTCCCGGCCTCGCGCACAGCGCCCCCGTGTCCCATGCCCCGCTACACAGGCCCCGCGCCCCGCACTCCGACCACATTCCCCACACTTCGCGCCCCGCACATCCTCGCGGACCCGCGACCCCGGCCGCGCCACCGTGCCTCACGCCCTGCGCCCCGTAACCCCCGCCCCCCACATATGCCTCGAGCCCCGCGCCCGGCCCCGCGCCCCCGGCCGTGCCCCTGCGCCTCACGCCCCGCGCCCCACGCTCTGCGCCCCGCGTATCCGCCTCGCGTCTCGCGCCCGGTCCCACGCCCAAGGACCATGCAGGCGCGCGTCTCGTCCCGCGCCCCGCGCCCCGTGCTCCGTGCCCCGTGCCCCGTGCCCCGTGCCCCGTGCCCCGTGCCCCGTGCCCCGTGCCCCGTGCCCCGTGCCCCGTGCCCGTGCCCCGTGCCCCGTACCCCGTACCCCGTACCCCACGCCTCATGTCCCCGCACCCGTGCCCCGTACCTCACGCCCCACACATCCGCCTGACACCTCGCGCCCCGGATCATGCACCCCGCGCCTCGTGCCCGCGCCCCGTACCCCGCGCCTCGCGCCCGGCTCCCCAGGCTCTGCACCCCTCGCCTCGCGCCCCACGCCCCGCGCCCCGCCCCCCGCGCCCTCTGCCTCCGCCTCGCACCACGCTCCCAGCCCCGCATCCCAGCACACCCGCATCCCTGCACCCCGTTCTCTTGCCTGGTGACGCAGTCCCGTCCTGCGCCGGCACCGTGCCGGGCCTCTCGCGGTTTCCCAGCCGCAAGGGAATTGTACAGACATCAGCAGACGCGATACCAGCACCTCCACCCCGCCCACCTCCTCCCCGCCGAGCCGTCGGAACTGGGCAGCTAATCCCTTGTGGATATACGTGGTTCTGCTTCGATCGTCGCCGATGGATCGACGGAGCGTTGGGGCCGGTAATTCGTGGTAATGAATTGCAACGGGATATTGAGTACGTAATTAAAACTTTGTTAGCAGCAAGATTCAACGTTTCCTGTATTATGCCCATTCCTCTTCTACACAATACTCACAATGCAATTGATGCCACACCAGATAAAATGATACGCTTAATTTGAGATGTTTAATTCCCAGGGAACTGATCAAGCAAATCAAGAATAAATTTTGTCCTCATACAGAAACAGTAGATTCTTTAATAATGCACTCAAGACTCAAGTCGAGAAAATAACTCAGACTCTTCAAAACAACATGTATCAAATGCTGACGATTTTCGTCCACGAAATATGAATGGCTCTTCGCCAAATATAATTTCAAAAGAATATACATTGTCATTAATTTCGACAATTACGATGGAGCTGTTTTGAACGTTTCGAAATGAAGACTTGCTATGGCCAATTATTAATGGTATACACCGATGTTGTTCGTTTCTCAGCTGTGCGCTTGTCCCGCGTTGAATATGATTGTAATGTTTTTTTCATGGCCGTATTCACAGTGTCAAAACCCATTATTATACAATATCGATTTGAGGTAAACAAAGATGCACGGGAAAAATAATTGTGAACACAAACAATACAAACAGCATATAATGGATGTTGAGATTGCTATTTTTATCCTTGTTAAAAACACTGACACGGATATCACAGATTCATTGAATCGTATGTCAGTTTCTCTCGCATATAGAATTACACCATTTAGCAACACTGACATTTCCTTATGGAAAGTTATCACGATGACTATAGTGCCGAAAAAGTTGGCGCAGACAAAAAGTCTCAACATCTTTTCCGTTCTTTAAAAAGAAAACCTTATTGTAACAATTATATTATAATGTATATTAATTTAACATCTCATACGCAAGAGACCATTGCCTACAGTCCTAACAGTAGAGCTCGGTAGAAAGAACTGACAAAGCTTTCGTTGACAAAAATTACAGAACGCGCTGATTTTCTTCAGAACCGAAGTATTCAGAGTGTTTGTGTAATCTTCTTACGAGCACAGTCCTCTTCAAATCAATCAGCGACGCACCTCACCCGGCCAAAAATAAGAAATGTATGGGCCGCATTGGTATACAGAAACAGTGACTAATGACAGTTAAACGATTCATTAAAAGTGAAGAAGAAAATTAATTTTCATAATAAGTACTTTGATAATTATTTTAAAACTCAGCATCAAATACTTTAGATATAATTTTGATAATTTTAATCAGATTTCTAACATGAGTGTAAATATAAATAAAACAAAAGAAGAAAGAATGAGGGGTGCAGTTGAGGACGATGTGTGGTAGGAGTGGTGGGGGATAGAAGCCAGGGAGCAGGGACGAGAGTGGGGCGTGGTCGACACTGAGTCCGACGCTTCGTCTGCAGTGGCAGCGCTTTGTCGCCCGGGCAACGCGGCGCCGGGCAGCGAAACGTGCGATGGACTGGAACTATCTCCTGTGAAGGGGTCGGCGAACGAACTGCCGCTCCTGATACCGGTTGCCCCCCCCCCCTCAGCTTTTCTTTATTTAACGCCAAAAAGTTTTTAAAAAATGTGCGTGGTGTACTATGGGAAGAACTGTATTCTATGCACGCTTTCCTTAATTTTGGTTAGCCCACCTTAACCCGTATACAACTGGAATTATAAGTACATATTGCAGCGTCGTGGCGCGCAAAAACTGTTACTACCTGCGGCAGGATGTTAAATAAAGGGCGCAGAAGATGACGCAATGGGAATTTCTGCCTAGCGCGGATACGACGGGGTATGGCGGAGGCAATGGGGACGGCGGGTAGCGCCGAAGGCCTATATAACGGCACGAGAACAATGCCTCCTTCTTGCTTCTCATCAGCTTCGGCGTGCGATTGTGCGTGAGTTTGTGCGAGTGGCGCACGTGGGCAAGGGGTCGGCAATTTATTGTCGTGACGAGCGAGACATGCATGTAGAGCGGTGTGGTAGCCGTTCGATTAAAATCTCTCCTAGTAGTGGGATCTATTTAGTTAATTGTAAGCAGTGAAGTTTGTTATTTGTGACTACGGTCTAGTTTATGAATAAACTTACTGTTATTATAACCCACTCTCGTCTGTGTTTTGATTACACCCGTGTGACGCCACAATATACAACAGAGCGTTTTTGTCAAGAATTGATGAAATAATTGCTCCCGTGTAATAAAAACTATTCGCTAAAGCAAATCAGCTACAAGTTTGGGCTATTATCCCGCATTGTGCCTTTTGTGAAGGAATCCACTTACTGCCGAGAGAACATGTGCTTGTGACAAGTATTGTTCCTGAGCACCATTTAGACTTTAAAAATTTTACAGTTCAAGTGATAACTAATTCATAAAATAGTATTGTCAAAATGAATATTATGTTCCTTCTTGATGATCGATATAGTCGCCGATTGTTTAGAAACAGATAAGAAAAGAAAATATTTTGTTTGTCACTTAAACTTGTGTATCAATTTTAATCGTTTAACGTCATCTGGCAAAGTGTTGGAACATAATGCACAGCATTTTATATATACATTGTTTGTAGTAACGTGGTAATAATGACATCTGAAGAATATTATTACTACTTCGGCTGTTGTAGTTGGACATATGTATTGGATGAAAAAATGTTCCAGCCTTGAGTAAGTCATTTTTACAAAACCACAGAATCGTAAGTCAAGAGACTTTGCGTTTGCATTCGCGTTTTACAGCTTCACAGATTACACTTGCCGAAGACAAATAAAATGTCTCTCACAACCCTACGCATCATACTCACTGTAAATCAAGAAGTGACAACGTAACTTCACACTGAAGAATTTACAAGAATTTATACTTTAGCGATAAACACCGCGTTATATAAGATGTGGACGAGAAAGAATGAAGCTCTGTCGGAGAGTTGCGAGAAGCACTATGCGTGCGAGTGTGAAATCGATATTTGTAGATAAATGGGGACGACTGACCAAATTTCCAAGTTTTAAGTTAAAGCGCACGCCGATTTTGGTTAATTCAATAAAGTATTAAACGACTGTGAAGTCAAAACAAATGACGAACGATTTCAAATAAACAATGAAATATTCATTCGCGAATGTGGAATTACAGTTAAAGCCAGTATGTACGTAAATTGAGAATGTAGTAAAAAAAGCAAAATATTTAGAATAATAAAGGGCTTTAGACTAAATTTTTCGAATAAAATTACGAGAAAAAATGATTTGATTAATTATACAGAAAAGTTCATTTGTTCATTAATAGAAAACAAAATTCTCTGGAAGGGAAAGAGGCGCTATATGTGTGTCAATCACAAATGAGAAAAGTAGCATACCTATCAGCAAATGTTCCTAATATGAACAGCTCGCTCTTTCATAATGTCACACGGAACGACAGCTACAAAAAAGCAACATAAAAACTTTGTTATACGAGTCGTGACATCAAAAGCGAGAGAACAGCAAAGGTGGCTTGTCTTTGAAGACATAGTTCGATTCTCGTTAACACCGCTCCACATAACATATTAACAACAGGTCCTTAGTAAAGAACAAAAAAGCTACCCGAAACACCAGCAGCAACAGCTTACTCTGGGCTGAAGTTCTGTATACAACAGATTGTTCCGTCAATTTTATGTTGAATTTCTAATCACTGTCATAAATCACGCTAAATTCAATTACAGATAATTACAAATTGATGAGATATTAACTCACAATTTCAATTACATAATTTTCTCCAACAACAAAGCACACGCGATAACAAATTAGCTTGGTGGGCGTATGACTCATTGTGACTTTTCTATACAATAATGTATTAAAAGTGCTGGTTCGCTTCCACACACAAGGTATCATTACGAAAGCCTAGGTTCAAAGTACTTCACTGAAGTGCATTTTCTCACAAACAAAAAAATACTATTCCATTATTTCATGCTTTTCGGTTGTTTTTTTAATTATGAGAAACAATTCTCAAAACTGATTGAAATTCTTCAGAAATGTTTAAATTCGTTTAACACAGAATAAAGATTGTGCTGGAAGGGGAAATTTCCTTGAAACGTTGATATAAAGTTACAAATCATGAGACTTATTAAGATGGTTTTCATCTTTTGGAGAAAATATCACCTGCGTTATATTGAATAGATTGTCATGAACTACTGTCGACCGCGGGCGGTAGTAAGGAAAGGGGTTTGCATACAGCCGGTCTGACATTCCTGAGATACGGAAATACCAACAAAGCGAGCGTTCCCCTACTCAGCTCGTATTCACTACTCAGAAGGAAATAGGAGAGAGAAAAATTGTGGGAGTAAACTCCCTCTTATCAAGTGGCGTGAGCGTCGCCATCAAGTTTCTTTCTCGAAGTGCACGAGCCCTAGCACCGTCATTGCTAATAATTGCTTTCAGATATGTTGACAAGGAAACCCGTTCACCTGACTCCTGCTCTGCCCTAGTAAGCCCCCGATACACCTTGTGTTCGCGAACGGGTGCCGAGTAAACTCCTGTTAATCACGCGCCCCAAAACGAGGGCGAGAGGTCGACGCGGCGCGGCGCGGCGTGGCGCGGCGCGGCGCGGCGCGGCGCGGCTCGTAAAGCCCGCGTGATGCATCGCGCAGCCATGAGCCCAGCTGGCCGTATCTTCGTCATAATCAGGCGCGTATCTGCGTCCCCGGCAGTCGAGTGCAGAGTGCTTGAGTTACGCGCCGCGCGGGTGATGAGCGGCCTCGGGGGCGGTGGCGACTGTGGAAGGCGGGAAGGGAACGTGGGAGGGAGACCCGCGCACGAAATTACGGGCAGGAGGTGCAAATCTGGAGGGCGGGAAAGGGGAATGGACTGGGTGTGTCACAGCAATTGGATGTGAAGGGGAAAACAAAGGTGAGAACGAAGTCTATTTAAGGGTGTCTATGCTGACGAGGAATTGACAGTGACAGTGACGGTGGTGGTGATAGTGATGGGGGTGGTAGTGATAGTGGTGGTGGTGATAATGGTGGTGGTGGTGATGGTGGTGATGATGATAATGGTGGTGGTGAGAGTGGTGGTGGTGGTGGTGGTGGTGGTGACAGTGGCGGCGATGGTAGCTGTAGTGTCGATTATGGGATAAAGGTGGCAGTACCAATGGCTTTGACGTTGACAGTAATGGAAATGACATCAATAAAGGAGGAGAAGTTTGAGTCTCGGGAGTGCGAATTCCGTGGTAAATTAAGTAATTCACGTTAGAAAACAGTACAGTAATTACCGAGATACCTGGACGAATGCGGTCGCATAGGTAAATGCTGGAGTGGGATCGAGAGTGACGGTATTTGTACATGGCATCTAACCTGTTAATCAGACACCGCATCATTGGAAGACGACCTAGTTTCAACAGGCATGCTTTCAGATTCTCGGCCTTCTTCAGAGCATAAAGCGCAACGTGCTTTTTCGGAAGCTTTCGTGATCTACTTGATACGCGGTCAGAAGTGGAAAAGCAATGCAAGAGCAAAATACATTATCGGTGTTGGTGGAGAAGAAATCATCAAAGGAGATCGGTGGAAGGAAATACGAGAAAAACTCGAATCGCCAATTAATATCTTGTGTCAACATAGACGACAGAGTCCGTTATTCATCACAGCTGTAAGATACTGTTACAATGGCGTACTAAGACTAAGCTACCTCTAATAGAGGACATGCGCAGTAATTGTGATAATCTCCGGCTTTAAGGGACGTCCAACAGCCCAATTACTGACACAATAACGTTCTAAAGGTCCGTCTTCCTTTATCACAGACTGCACCACGGTTATATGTCAAGGTACGGCCCATAATGTATCACTTAACACAAGAACAGGGTTAACATTGAATAACCAGACCACGCACTCTCCCTGGGGATATTTGGTTACAGTATTACAGGACAAAAAATACCATTGGAAGGACGACGATTAAGTAGGTCTTCACACTATATAAAGTAAGAAAAGACGAAATTCTTATAAAATTACATATTTATGGAAAATTAATACATTTATTCTACTTCCCAAAAGTGTTATTTAATGAATCAAACGACTGAAATCAAATGAATAAAAAAATTTAGATTGGCGCCAATCTACCCCCATTAACAATCTTCAACAAGTAATATTTTTTTCTGTTTCATCACCTAAATTTAAATATTCTGGATTGGTACAAAGTTAACATGCTAGTCATTCTAATACACATATCATTAAAACGGCTTCAGAAAATGAATACAGACCGTGTACCTTATAAATCAATATGAAATACCTTCTATAACGTTCTGTCTCCAGTACAGATCTCGTATTAGACGTGAACGGACAGCATCATTAATTTAATTGACGTCAGAGCTTGAGACAGTGACAATTCTGACTACCGCTGAATCAGATGAGCAGCGTAAGGACCGACGTTTTGTTAGACTACACCACATGTTGATCAACGACAAGGTTCCAAAATACACAACCTTTACGACCTTGTCTTCGCGGGACGGAGTGCCAGTGGCAAAAGCACTGCAGTGCCTCTGACCAGGATATCCTAGGTTCGAGTCCCGAAAGTGTCAGGATTTTTGATACTAGCTAGAGGGCTAGGCCGAATTCAGTCGCCTCCTGGTAGACGGCTCCTCTGATCGGTAGTTTTCTGTGGTTTCTCTGATCATTACCGCGCGAATGCCGGAGCAGTAACAAACGGGCCACAGACCACGCGCCATCTTTCCTTCATCTTCCTTGTCCTAACATCACCCCTTACATATACACACACACTTACATGAACTAAGGGGACTGGTTGGGAGCGCACAGCTTGCCCTAGCTGGGGCGGTGCCCCGCTTCTGGGGGATATCTAGTTGGGGAACAACCCACAGGCCGAGGGTAGGTCGGCGCCGGATATCGCCATCCAACGGGGGAAGATCACAGCCACCACCCGAGGAAAAAATATGCACTTCACCTACGGGACTAATGACTAGCCGTTGACGCGCTCGAAATCATCAATCAATCAATCAATCAAGCGACCACAGCTTTCCGTGAAGGGAAGCTGCGTCCTGCGTTCGCAGTGACACCGGCGTTCGCCCAGCGTCACCTGCCACGCTGCGCGTCATCCCGCCACGCCCGCCGCGCATCGCCAGGGCTCCGTCCCATTGGACGGCCGTCCGCGAAATGGGCGCGTTCGAAATGTCCCTCCATCCTCTGCGCGGTATGCCCTCCCGCTAGATCCACGTTCTCCCTCTCGTTTTCCATGCGCGTTCGTTGCACAATCGTTGTCCTCGTCATTTCAAATCGCCCCATCATCGACTCGCAGTTAGAACGGTCTCCTGCGGCAACAGTATTTTCGAAATTCTGACATGGAAGGGAACTGAAAAAAGGTCCTAATTGAGCCCACAGATCAACGACAAGGTTCCAAAATACACAATCTCTGTGTTATATACCCTCGACCTTTAAGTAATGAAATTCCATTATTTTCAAACTTTCCCAGCTAATTATTTAGTAAGTTAATGAAGTAAGGACGGGGACGGAGATTATATTTGCCATCTGAAGAATGTCATACGAACGAAAATCGCATTACGCCACATCAAGCTTGAAGCCATGATTTGCACAACTGAGCAGTCGACATACGTTCGTACCGCTGCACATATACTCTCCTAAACGTAAAATATATGTATTACAATATATTCAACAACTTTCAAGTAAAGTATTTCCAACATTATCAGAATTTTCCAAGTCCTTACATAATATCTAAGGTAGATCTATAAATTTAGGAGAGAGACGTCAATTTTATTCCTTATTCGCAGAAAGCTTTACATATGAAAACATCACATTACACAGAAGTTGAGGCCGTGACTTTCAATATTTGGGCTGCGAAATACCTGCGGACCACCACAGAGGTTCCTCCTAGAACGTACGATCTTTGAACCCTAACCTCTCAACGTTCAATAATATTGAACTGTGTTATAGTATTTTCATTTCTTTCAAAAAGTCGGAGGGAAGCTGAAAAACAAGCAAACCATGTCCCAGCAGCTTCCTCGTTTTCTCACCGCCTTCCCAATTTGTCGCCCAAGGACGTTCGCCGCCTCTGTCGAAAATCGCATACTCGGGTATCTCGCTTCTGAACAAAAGAGGCCCTACGTCCAACTCCGGAAGCCGCTCGGAAAGAACCGGGCCCATGCCATTCATCTGGCGGCGGAGCGCTGTCCCCGGGCAACCGTCCCCGACGCCCTCACCCTCCACGCCCACTCTCCGTCCTCACCTCCACCCCCTCCGCAGACCAACGGGCTGCGACCCGATTTCCATCGCAAACGAAACTCCCGCAGTTGCCGCTGCCGCCATCGCTATTCATTTATCGGCCAGAATGTACAATGCGTTTCCAACGAATAAATAAAACTCGTTTTCATTTTGCCTGTTCGAAAATTCGGCTATATTTTCTCGATAATGAAATTACTTTACTACACCGTCCCCTTTTTTACCTGAGAAAATAGATGTTCGTGTAAATGAATGGCGAATAAGTTTTGACGGACTGAATTACAAGAAATCAAGGATAGAATTCAGTAATGTAATTGCTTACTTTTTTGACACGTTTAACATTATAAGGTATTATTTCAACTTTTATTAAAGATATGATTCAATGTAGACATTAATGGGAATATTGAACCCTTCAATAAAATGTTGCGTAATTTACAATTAAATTTGATGTTAAAGGCACACGGTTCGAAGAGATCCTAACTGTTGACATTTCTGTTCGATTCACATACATTTTGTCAGTGGACTCGACGTTAGCGAACTTTTTTTCGCTTTATACAGTATAACAAGCTTAGCACACCATATCCGCACCAGTTACAATCTGAATAATACATTCAGACTCCGCAAGCGCAAGCGTTTGCATGAACAAACTGAACGAAGATATAGTGATTGTGCGTCAGAAGTATACTGTAAAAAAAATTAGAACTTCGTTTTCATGAAAATTAAAATTTTCATAAGGATACAAAATCATCTAATAACGTCTCTGAAGAGTGAAAGTAAACAAAATTAATTATTTTGTGTATAATTGAGCAAATCTATTGATTCATTACCAGTTATTATTTCACAAATCGACACAAATACTTTTACTAATATTAAGAATGCTAAACATATTAATAAACATGTAATGATAAAAAATATTACTGTTTTCATTATTATTAAAGGTATTTTTTTGTATTTGAATGTCCTTAGCGCACACGAATTGCAACACCGTACCTCGAGAACACAATATAATAAATAAATAATACGTAAGGACTGAACACTTCAAACAGACATACCTGAGACGAACTTCACGAAAAGCTCTCCGAGGCCCAGCGTACTGGAGAACAGGCGATAATAATACCCCCTCAGCAGAGTGAATACCTAGTGACTGGCCGTCACCATTCAAGGCTCAGAGCACGGACGATGATAAGACCGTTAATTCGGCACTGGGCTCGCTAATGCCCCTCAACTGCGGAGCATAAACCATGAAGGGGCGAGGGCCTCCTGCGGCGCGACGTGCCGTGACAGCGTGCGGTAATAAGCCGAGCGTGGTCGCCGCGCGGAGCGCAGTGGGACAAAGACATCGCCCCACCACCACACAAACATATCGAAATGAAACATTCAAAAGTCCTCGGGCTGCTCCAATCACCGCAGAGGCAAAACACTCCTTGTCTTTGCAAAGCATGACAGCCGTTGTTAGTCTTTTGTATAGATTTATTTATTTATCGTTATTTATCTTATGGGATTATTTGAGGGGGGAAACTGCCCATAGGCAGTTGTTCCGCACCCGTGTTTTCGACCCAGGCTTCATTGGAAGCGGTTTGGGCACCTTTATCGAGCAGGCGCACCTCGCGGTCTGTCTCCTAATTGCCCCTTGAATTTGACCCTCACTTTCTCCGCCAGATGTCAGTATCAGTTAATTCAGTGTTGTCAAGGTCGATGCCACCAGCTGGAGTCCGTGGCTTGAATGACACGACGAAATCGCCCCTCCACGCAGTTCATCACCCCGCCACCAGAGACAACGCCATCCCTATTGTAAAACGGCGGGGTTACCAATATTCGTAATAGTTCCCTTTCCCGGCGCTAGTTGCGCAGAGAAGCTCGTGGCTACGGTGCCACGACGAGAGCCACAGCCACCAGTAGAAGGCCTTGACACTACTATATCCGAACTGTTTTTGTAGGGAACTTGCCGAGTTGTAGCGTTCTGGACTATACATCGGACTCCATGTGAAAAATCATGGTTTTGAGAGTTAAACCAGCATCGCTGCGAGAAGTGTTTCATCGGATGTTCGCACCTGACCACGTATCGTCAGGTCGTCGGCATGTAACATAAAATGTGTGCCCAGCATAGGTTCTCAACAGTGACAGTCTTAAAATAAAAATTAAAGAATGTGAAGTCAAATCTTCAAATTCCTCCTTCATTTCGCGCGCGGTAGTGTTGTCTTTCGCCATGTTCTCATGGAAGCTAGTTGGTTCTCTCATGTTCGGTACGATAAGGGATAAGAACCAACATTTCATATGAGTAATTTATAATCAAATATCCATGTTTTGAAGAAATCGTGTAATTTAGTAAGCCGATCTTACCTTCACTTAAAATAAATGTCACAGTTCTTTGACAACTGCAACTTTTCATTAAAAGTGCCTTGGCATTTTGAGTATTATTTCACGCGTCCTAGAATAAACAAATAGTTATTTATGCACCAAGGGTGTTATGAGGGTTCTAATGATCGAGCGACGACGAAAAGCCCGAATACTTTTTGTCGCTCACGCAGCACGAGTTAACGCCCGTAGTACAAATATGATTTTATTCTTTTACGTAATTTTAATGATTCAGATTGACTTATTTACTAATTAACTAGATGTTCAATTGAATCGCTTTGTCTTTTCATATTTCTCCCCCATGATCTCCTTTCATATTTCCCTCCATAAGAGAACATGAGCACCATTCAACTGTTTTCGTATTTCCCTCGTAACCACGATCCTCTCGATCCAAGTACGTTAAGGCGGCTCCACACATTCGCTATTCGGCGAACAGCGAGCAACCGCTCGCCGATTCCCGAGTAGTGTGGATGGGTCGCTTTCTATTTGCCGAGTGACGAACATTCGGCGCTCGCCCTACCCACCGCGTGTCGGTCTTTTGGACACATCAAAGTGAGCGTACATTCGCCGAACCCATCAGCTGGTAGGGATCGGGCAAGCACGGGGCTCGTTGCTCGGCGAATGCCGGATGTGTGGAGCCACCTTTATTGCAGCGTATATCGCACTCCGTATCCAAGGTAATAGCAAGTAATAACGTATCAGTAAAAAATTAAAGTAATTTGTGTTCTTTAGTTTCGGATTTCGACGCCATCTCCTCCACTGCGCGGGGCGTTCTCCGTCGGTGTCGGTGACGGCGGCGGCGGCGACTGGCAGGCAGGCGGGCGGGCGCGCACGGGCGGGCGCGCACGGGCCGGCGCTTCCTGTTCGATCCCGGAGGCCGCGCGAGGGCGTGCGGCGAGTGGCGAGCAGCGATGGCGAGTGGCGGGTGGCGAGTGGCGCGCGGCGCTCGGGGGCCAGCGCGGGGCTTCATGTAACATTTATGACCGCGGGGGGCAACTGCGTTCCCTTGCGCCATCGTCGCCCTAGACCTCACCGGGCGCTGCCCGTTGCCGTCTGCACTCCAGCACCGGGGCATCTTACTCGCGGAATGGCTGCATTTTGATTTATTTTCGTAAAAAGAAAGAAAGAAAAACGGTAAAAAGTTGTGTGACGTATGGGTGAGAAGTATAATCTGCGCACGTGCTTCATTACTTTAGTTCTAGCAGTTGAATACTTTTCTTAGCATTGGCGTTGCTGGAGAACACCACACGACTTCGATGTTTGCCTGAAGCTAATTCGCATAAATTCGTCAAAGATATGGTCTAAAGGTTCATTGAGACGAGTTTGCTGTGCAAAATAAGTTCTCATGAATAGATTTCTGCTTTTGTTTCTATGGAATCAAAGGTGTATGAAAGTATAAGATTTTCTCAGAATTGGGAAAACGTGGGGTGAGATTGGGAAAGACTAAAGTTATAGGAGGAGTAACAGTTGTAGCAACTCAACATAATGTGAATATCTTCGAGAAAAATCAATTAAAAAACACTTCCATTATTAACAAGAACAACAAAGAAAAACAAAAGATTGTTTTGGACGTATGGGTGAGAAGTATTATCTAAGCACGTATTTCATAACTTTAGTTCTGGTAGTTGAATGCTTTTCTTAGCATTGGGGCTTGCTGAAGAATACAACACAACACAAAAGTTTGTGTGAAGATAATTCGCATACGTTTGTCAATGATATCATTGAGCACAATCATTGAGTGGCATATTTCAAGAATGGAAGCTTCTTAGAAGTATAAACGAGGCACGTAAAGAAAGCAAGTTTCCTTAAGATGTCAACAAGAAAAAAACACAATTTTATGAAAGACTAAATTGTTGCACTATTTTCCCACATAATCACCACCAGAAGTGAGACATTTTTCATTCTGTGGAATCAACATTTATATCCCTGTTTTTGTATATCAGTCTGCCGCCTGTGATAAGTACCAGGTTTGAGACAACGACCTACAGCTCTGTAACACGCATGCAAAACTCCTATTGTGCGTATTCCCTATTATGATGAAAATCATTTAAATCTCTTCCACCATTTAATGAGGCTCTGATATTCGAGAGACGTGATCGCTGAATTGAGGAAGGAAAGGGCGAGGATAACTCGCCTCTATGGGGAAGGGCGTGGCGGTCCAATAGGTTTTGTAATTAACGCAAAAATTCGAATGCCTCTTAGGTACCGTTCTTTTCCACAGACCGCTGATTTTCATGAACATTAAGACCGTGAGTATTATTTTTCCTAGCGTCCAACAGACTCGTTTATCAGAATCTGGACTCGCAAGGATGAAGCCATAACCGGCAACTGTTCATGCATCGCTGCTTCGGTTCTCGAGTCGATAAATCACACAGGTCCTAGCGCCATATCTCAGTCTAAATATGGAAATCACAGTATCTCCTGTTCACGAATAGTAGTGTGGGATACGCCTCACTCAGTCAAACTGGCAAGGCCGTAAACAGATGCCGCTTCGTGACGAAAGGTTGGGTGTAAGTTTAACTCGATAAAATACAGTGTTTCCTTTGAATTCTGTGGCTAATCATGCGGTACCGCGCAAGGGAACGACGGACACGGTGTGAAGAGCAAAGGAAACATCACGACGAACCGCCGCAACGACCGTTTCTCACAAAATCACATCACTCAATATGGTTTTCCGGGTTGTTTCGTAGCATCATACAAACCTCATGTAACAAATATATTGCAAACAGCTTTTATGAAACGCAAGTTCAATTTGAGATTTCAAACTGAGTGTTCCTTTTTACTATAATAGGACTAAGCCTGCATTAAGTGCAAGAAACACAGAAAAATATAAGCTATACGATGATTTGAATTAACGGCATGTAAACGGCGCTCATCAGAATAATTTTAAAACAACGCCAAAATGAACAATTATGGAACGAATAAACTATTTTGTAAAATTTTGATTCTTCGCTGATTTTTTTACAGAAATTATTTCAGGAAATAAAGAATTCATTTGATTCATTTGGTCCAAAACCTGTGAAAACGGTATGTGACGTATGGGGAAGAAGATTAGGAAAGGATTAGGAAAAGAATAGGAAGAGAAGGAAAGAATGAAATAAGGTTATTTAAACTATATCAAATCGTATCAAATGTTATATAGTAGTACTACTATCCACTCATATACTATCAAATTGTATCAAATGTTGATATGATTATAGGTTTGCATCTGGAGATCAAATATAGCATTTCATCCCATCCCCCAATTACAGGACATTACATACAAGTTTTACTACACAACCATAAAGAAATAAATTTGAGTACGTTGACAACAAATAATTAGATTAAGAACGTTTCACTGTCCATTAATGTGAAGAGTCAATTCACGAAAACCTATTGCTAGTTACCAAGTATCATGATCAAAAAACTAAACAATCGAAATATGTTGCGGTTCATTACATTAACAAAATCGCCAACTTTCAAATGTTTAATTTATTAATATTTATTAGGCACTTTAAGATAAAATATATTTAACACGTGCGTAAAGAGTTGTTCGTGAAACTGGTCACCCTTCCTATTTGGGCACCAAATGTTTCACATACGCGTCCGTAAAGTTCTATCAATACCGTCCCCTCAACACATGACGTTCGATGATCGTCCGGCCGAAGCGCGACCGTGGCGTCCCGAGCTCGATGCCCCGCCGGTCCCGCTATTGCGGGATCCTGGCGCCAACCCCCTTCCTCCCTCTTGCCGTCGCCCCACAACCGGCGCCGCCGGGCGCAGCGGCCAGGACCGGTTTCCCATTTCGGCGCCGGTGCCCTCCTCGTAGCCGAGATCCTTCCTCTTTTTTTTTCTCTCTTTCTCTATCCTCTGCACAAACGAGCAGTTCGGACTGTTTCCTGAAGACTGCGCCGAGCGAGGAAGTTTTGTTGCTCCCTGGGGCGCCGCGTGCAGCTCCATGTAAATTTTCCGCTGGTAATGATAATGAAATACCGCAGAGAGTGTTAAAACGCATCAGTGTCAAGAGAACCATTCTTCATTCCGTGCACGTTGTTCCGGTCACTGCGTATGACATTGAGGAGCCAACACTGAGTCAGCATTACACCATGTAATACTTTAACGTTGTAATATCAGTTCAAATGGAGCAATACCGACAAAAACACTTTCCTTCGCACGATTTTAATGATAATTTGATGCTTTTGTTATTAGCGAACACACATACTTAATTTCAACAATTAGAACAAGAACCCAATATTTGACATAAGACGCTTAAAAAATAAACGTTACGAAAACTAATTTTTTACAAATTATTTCTAAAATCGTTAATACGTACCATAATCTTAAACAACAAACTTTTTCACTGATGACATCGAGGTCTCAACACAAGACAAGAAATCCAATAAAGGCCAATAAAAACAAGAAGTCACACTTCCGGGCAATAAGAACAATAAATCTACTGGGAATCACTATACGATACGTCCACTCAGAGAAAATCTTGTGGAAGACTAAATCTCAAGCTGCAGAAGGAAGCTGTGGAGGTCATCGGATCATTTCACTTATCACCGATCTCCAATAAAAATGATAGGACATTTACATGGCTAGGCATACGGAATGAAAATATTGGCAAGCAGATGACATCATAATCCGAAGAGCTCTTTGTGATAAAATATGAAGTCCTTGACATAATGGCAAAGAAATATTTATTTACAAACTGATATGCTAAATTATTACGTTAGGCGTTGCAGATGTGTAATTTATTCTATATTTTCCAACCTTCTTACCAGTCGCCTGCTTCCTCATAAGTAATTACGTCAAGTTCTCTTCTAAATAATAAACAATGCTTCTCGTTATATATATTCTTTTTATAATGAAAACCGAAATAACTTTAGTCACTAGCCATCAAGTTTAATGCACAGAACACATAAAGATACACCAATATGCCCACATCTGAAAAATGAATCAGTAACAATGATGCACGATTGTTGAACCGTCAAGTCGTATATTTTAACTTTTTCTTGGACTCATATCGTGAGAACCAAACAAACTCCTAAAAAATTGCACAAAATAGTTACGCAATTCTCCTTTATCAATTCATTCTCATGTGCTGACTCAAGATATAAGCAGTACAGTTACTGAACCCACTTCACCTAAATCTACAGTGAGGATTGAAATACTGCCATTTTTATAACCAGATGGTAATTACTAGTGACAGGAACTGGAAACAAACATGAGCTTCCAAATTAATGAAAAATTGTTTTTATCTACTTCTCGAGAGAACAATGATCACAAATTCCAACAGATTTTATTTCTGTAATACTCATAAAATAAATACTGTTATAATACAGAGTTTGTTATTTCATAAACGTCATATCCTTTCGCTTGCTCATCAAATCTCATGGTGCCACAAAGGACGAGATCAAGATATAAAAAGTATATATTTATTTTCGAATTGTTATTTACCTGAAAGAGATAATTCTTCCTATTGTTCGTAAATTTTTGTAAATTAATTAATTAAAAGTGAATGCCATATCTGACAATCTACATTAAGATGAATAGAAAGAAGACATCATGTATGTAAATGTGTAATGTAAAAATCTAAATGTGTATGTAATGTAAAAATAAACCAATAATTCAGTAAGAACTTCCAAACAAGATTCGGGGATTATTTCCGATCGCCTCATCATGTATTTCCAAAATATTTTGCAGTAACCATCAATAACTAAATCAAGAGAAGAATGTAATAAAAAAAACAATCTAGAGGTCGTCTAGAAGTCCAAATGTTTCTCTCCAAACATTCCACTCGTATGGCTCTCCTCTCTCTCTTATCCCCGTGATTTCCAAAACGGTAGTGAGGGTAATTCAGCCCATCGGTAGATGCAAGTTTAAGTACACCTTCGTCTAATAAAACCTACCGGAATATTTTGACAATAATCTGGAAAGTTGATCATATATTTAATTTTCTTTATATCTTGCAGCACCTCTAGAGTTCTGAAATATCACAGAGTATCTCAGAATCACGATTAAGAGTCAATGCTTCAAGACATGTAAGAGTTCGATTCTCGATTTGCGAGAGTTCACGTACCAGAACATGAGTGGGCAATCTCAACTCCCAATGCTCGTCCTTACCAGGGGATGGGTCGAACCAAATTTCGCAGGGCACCGCATCCCCGCAGTTTGTAGCGTGGTGAGCAACATTAGCCGAGTTACAGGGGATCCGTTTCCTTAATCGCCCCGCTGCGGCGCCGCCCCCGCGGCTGCGAGTTCCCGTGGGGCTCCCCCCCCCCGCCACCCGCGATACGATTCACCCCGTCCCTCCAAGGGGGCCACGGGGTAACGGAGGTGCCACCTGCTCCTCCAATCTCTTCTTCGAACGCTCACGAGGGTGCAATGCACACGCGTGCAAGGATTAAGGCTTCACTTTCATTCAGTTCCTTCCGCAGCAAGGGAGATCATTTTTTTTAGTAAATACGGTACATAGAAAAAGCAATTTATCATTTGAAGAATACATAAAAGTTTTTGTCGTTTTTAAATAAAATCCTACTGTAGCTATTGCTCCTACAGAATGAGGTGGCAGAGATTTTAAAACAAAATGTATGAACAATTTTCTTATGCCAGGAATCTCACGGATATTAAATGCTTTCAAATGCGTCAAACATTATTCGTGTTAATAAACGGAATATGACACGAGTTTTGTAACCACTGAGTTTGCTTCTCAGCTTCATTACTCCAAAGGTTTGAAAGCAAATCACTCTCGATGTATCCGTGTTCCATGTATCCCTGTAGGTTCATCTTACCAAATTATGCAATCCAGTAAACCGCCGGTCATATTTATTAATAATATTAAAAACATATACAGCATTTTCTCGAATATAAGCCTCCCATTCCCCCGCCCCCCAAATTAGCAAGAAAAATGAGGGAGGCCGGAAACGCTCCTTCTGAGTTGTTTCCCCATTCACCCATTCCATACGCATTGACCGGGAGCGAACAAGAAGATCAAATCAGAAACGAAAATGCTAACTGTCACGTTGCACCTCGCGTCATAATAGAATCAATCTCCCAGAAGTACGCTTCCTGTAACCCAAAACACACTTCCTCCGCGTAGATTGGCAGCGGCGTCGCGCCGCGGCGGGGTCCCGAGTGCTTCCTCCTTGGCGTCGCGCTCGCGCGCTCTCTTGCTCCTCCCGGGAGGCGCGTCCATCGGCGGTCGCCCGCCCACCGCACGTCCTGTTCTCCGCCGCCCCCCCCTCAGCCATCGTCCTCCGTCCTCCCGTCCTCTCTCTCGTCCTCCCCCCGAGCGGAGATCGACGGCGCGGAGCCACGTGCGGCGGAGCGGCGCGGCGCGAAGCGGCCTCCTAATGCCGAATCCGTGGGTCGCCCTCATAAATAATGCATCTGCCCCGTGAGCGCGGCGCGCGCCCGCGCGCCCGGTCGCCCGCCCTCGCACGCACACACACGCATGCCTCGCTCCCACACGCACACACACACACACACACATGCTTCGCTCGCACACGCACACACACGAGCGACTGCATTCACGCACACTTTCGACTCCGCTGCCGCCGTCGCCGGCGCGACCTCTCGCGTGCGGGAGTCGTGGGATGCGGGCAAGTACGAGGATGGGTGGGCGGGACGGTCGGACGACGGAGGGTTGTGGCGATGCACGACAGTATTTTCTCTTCTCTTTTTACTTCTGAAGGAGACCTCTTCCTGCATTAAACGGGGGGGGGGGTAAAATATTACTTTCGTTGCATGGGAATTTTCAAAAACGTGATTGAATGTGGAATTTTCAGAATACGAACGGCGAAATTATGCTGTAGGTAATACAGGAAGTTTGCGAAACGCAATTAAGGCAGAACGTTCGACAAAATTGCACAAGATATGATCTTTAAATTATAGCGAAGTTCATTTGGGCTTTATCGGAAACGTCTGTTCCTGTTTGCATTGTCAATAGAAATTTTTATGATTATTAAAGATTATTTTGTCAAATGATAATTTTTGATATCAGTAAATGATTTAGGAAACGTTTCTAATCATACAATCAAATACAATTTCGTTTAATTTGTGGAATGCATAATTCCTTCCAAAGAGGCAAAAATTAGACATTTTACTTTTACTTTAGATTTCAAACTGAGATATCAAGTTATTCAAGACACTCTTCCTTAAGACTGAGCTTCCGAGTTCGTTTCCATTCCACGTATTGACGAGGCTTATACGAAACCGTTTTATTACGTTAATAAAATTTTACATCTTCGCTTCTCAATGAGTATGATATATCCACGGCCATGCATCCTTCACTTTTTAACTGCTGTTTTTAACTGCCCGATTTATATCTCTAGAGCATGCGTAATACTGCACCGTATCTTCTAATATACGAGGTCTAAAACTATTACCAGAAGTCTTTCAATTTGTCATTTCGAAACACTCCAAGGAAAACTTCCAATTCATCACGATTCTTTATATCATCAACGACTATCATGAAAATGAGACAAATTCTCCAGAAGCAAAACAACGAATAATGATCGAACTTCCTTGAACTCAACAAATGATTCACATGTAAATTGTCAGGCAAGAAATTTGCCGGGTGAATAAAAAATATAGGTATAAAGAAAATTAAAGAAAACAACACACACACACACACACACACACACACCACACACACACACAAACATTTATAATAACAAAGTATGACTGACAATAACAAAGTAATGACTTGATTGAAATGCATCTATGTTACGCATGCACACACAACACTTTCATTTTAATTACAATTTACAACACACTAAAAATATTGCAACTTTTGATTGTACGTTAATACATAAAAGTGATTTAAGATATTACAAATACACCAGAGTGGATTCGAGCCTGGGGTTGTTTTCTGTTTTGGTTAATAGGTCGATCCTACATGATCCCATGTTGAAGCAATTTGTGTCAAAGCATCGACTCGACTGAAACCCAGCGTGATGGGGGTGGGAGGGTCATTATTTAGTTATCATGCCCGCAGACTGTTGGAGATCGTATGTACCCGCAAATTAATGAATGATCGATGAACACGAGTTATAGATGATGTGATGAAAACTGTGATTGTTTACCGCACCTACAACACAGCAGCTCTAAATGTGTTTGATCTTTCGTAGCAAACTCAAAGCTATGGTTCAGATCAAAATCATCCAGAAAAGAAAGCATTGTGTACATGAATCATGATAAAAAGTGTATAGATCGTAAGCTGATTGTGACATACTTTATTAAATCTCGCAAACGTAGTAAATATATTAAGAAAATGGTCAGATTACAAAAAAAAGTCTTGTCTTCCTTCATTAATTTTAGTGTGATATTAATCTGATTCGCATACTTTCAAGAACACGTTTGCTTGCACTTGAAGAGTTCGTTGGTATTTCAAAATATTTCCAAATAGGAAATAAAAATGAACAATAATTGTAAAGAGTAATAGCAAAATCCACGCAGTACACTGCAAATTGAACTGCCGAAAAAAGTATTGAAATAAATAATTCACAATGAATAAACTTTATCAAATAATCTTACAGACATTTACTGTAACTCATTTTCGCAAGAAGCCGAATAGGGGCCTAAATGAAGTCAAGCGCCTCTCATTATATTCTTGACCTTTGCGTGACTACGATTTAATGAGAATCCAGCAAGGAGACCATAACAACAGAAAGTGAAGTATTCCGTCTCTTCGCACAAACTGGTGAGGCATGAAATACGATTAGAGATCTGTGAAGCACACTATTAGAAATTGTTTTAAAACTATTTTTCAAAATAGTGTGCTGTCGATTATATACGTAACATGTAGAAATGGCCAAACCATGAAAAAAAATAACGATGTTTTAGAAATATTCTAGAATGTTAGACTCGTTGCTCTACAAAATAAATACGGTCTAGAAACCTTTCGGAGGTAATATCGTACTAGAATTCGATACAATGGCGTTGTTTCTTTTTTGAGAGACGCGACGGGCTACAAAGGAAATATCGCAAAAAAAAAAGCACACCCTGCATGCTACGACACACAACGGAGCAAACTGGAAAGGCAGAGACCGTCTTGGACGCGACTGGGGGTTTCCGCTCCGCAGTCTCTCCTGAAGAAGTAGAAGAAAAAAAATTCTTTTCTGAGGAGGAATTTATGGAGCGATAGCAGCGTATGCGACAGACGATCCAAAACTGCCCGACGAGGCCTTCTTCTCCTCCGGGAACCGCGATAACAGGCAAAATGGTGGAGATGGCGCCCCCCGGCTCACTATCCCCGCGTCCCATCGTCCCAGCTCCCGACCGCCCCATCCTCATGTACGGGTTCTCTGTGGCGGACCGTATGTAAAACTGCTGGGCACCAAATAATTTCTTCCTTTTTGTCGCGAAACTTCCTTTCTAATTCTACACGTAAATTGGGGAGCAAATCAAGGTAAGGTAAGGAAAAGGATTGATTGAGCAGGCAAGTGCGTTAAGGCGGACGCCGCCGCCGCCGCTACGCTGCTGTCCATCTTTTTCTTGTGTCTTATTGAAAATTTTCTAGACTCACACCTATATTGAAATGAGAAGCAAGGAAAGCACTAGAAGAGTGTCCAAATTTAATGTTCACTGTTATAAAATATTAGCTGAGAAAAAGGAAGAATATAAAAATGGCAAGATAAGCAGAATTCGTTCAGTAAATGAATCATTCAATTCAATGAAAAGCAACTTAAATCAAACCACATTTATAAAGAAAAATACCAGTTCTATCTCTGGAAAATTGGGAAAGAAGCTGTGTTTTAAAAACAATCTCTAAGAAACTAAAGTGTCGCCTTCGACTTTACCTGGAAGGGGAAGAGGTAGTCTGTATCCAATTTATGTATGCCCTTCTTTGGTTTGGTCCCCGATTTACATATGGGTAAAGTTTTTATTTTCCTTCTGGTCCCCAACAACACATGCTGAGCAAGACGCGCGCGCTGGGCCACCTTTCGATTGCGAGGTTCCACAAAACAATTACTTGCAAGACCGTCGAAATGTGGAAGTTATTTGTCTAATTACGTATGATGTTAAAAATATCTTGAAAATTTTAGTGAATATTAAAGTTCCTTTGAGAAATATGTATTTTAATTATTTGCCGCAAAAAAAGCACCTAAAAACTGTCGTCTAGAACAGAAGTACCGTACAATCTGCACAATAATTCTGTCAAAGATTCTAACAAAGATTCCATGCATCTGTTTCAAATATGTCCTTGAAGTGCACTTCCAATTCTCAGAGTACAAGGCACTTCAAAAAGTGTAGCGGGAACTGTACGAATGAAGAGGTCGGAGACTCTGGGGTGGCGACGAGTCCAGCGGGCGGTCTAACGCAAGCTGACAGGGGTTCTGAGCAGTTGCAGCGATGTTTGATCGCGAGTCAGCTATTCCGACCCTCGCATCGTCAGCCTCGTCAGCTCGCGGACACGAGCAAGATCTTTAACGACACATCCACACTCGACAAAGAACTACGGCACTAAAATACGAAAGTCGCCGGACACTAAAGGAGAGAGAAATTACACTGTCAACGGTTTTTGTTGTTTTTTGGTAAAATGTATCGTCGACCCAGCGTTTTGTTCCGGAGAAAGTGTTCGGTGGGAGGTAGAAAGCGAAACATAACAAAACATGCGCAAATTAGTTGGAGTTTACGGTTCCAGCTTTGAAACATTGCGTGGAACGTAACGAATTTAGTTTGGTAATTCGGTACATAGGCTAAAGGATGTTTAATTACAATGTTTTAAACACATACGAATTGCAGGCAGATCATGGCGATACGGAAGTAAACATTATCAACACAGATACTGAGTAAATGTTTTTCTACAAGGACAGTCTCCTCTGTTTTAACGATCGACTATATTTAAAGTTAGGAGACAGGTTTAAAGGAAAGAGATTGAACCAAGTTTCGTTAAATAAAGACCACACTTGATAATATTTAAAAGAACGAGCACATCACAAATATATATAATGTTCACCTTACACGTTTAGTGAAGTAATCCACTGAATAGAATTTCATTTTCACATTTTTTCACAGGCACTCTTTTGAAGGTGAATTGGTATTCGGTCAATTACCGAAAAGTTACACATTTAAAAAAGTTCAATTCATGTAAAAGAACAGGAACATTACCACAAACGAAGCAAATAGTATGATGATGATGATGATGATGATGGTGGCGGTGGTGATGATAGTGATGATGATGATGATTTGTAGCTAGCAATTTAACATTTAAATTTTTTACCACAGTCAAATCTTGTGTTTCACGAGTTTCTAAAAATTAAAAAAATAGATGAAAATTGATCAGGAATAATAGGAACCATTTCGACTTTCATGTTTCTGTAAAGTAACTCTTCTCACGACACTTCATAAATCCGTTCCGTGCACTACTCATTGTAAGGCTGCACCGGCTGACGTTAAAATTCAGCTTTAAGAAAACAAGCCCTCTTGAAACACTCTTCATGAAACGATGTGCAGGAGAATAGAAAAACACGCATCTTTCATTTTTGAAAGGCCTAGTTTTAGCGTTCCTGCGTCTCCTTGGTTACGACGTCTTATCACATGTCAATAATCAATAATAACAATAATAATAATAATAATAATAATAATATAAAGAAGTTTGCTGATATTGTGCGATCGGAATAGATTTGTTAGTCATGGACTACTGTATGCAGTTCAGCAAAATTCAATAGTTTTGTTCATACTAGTTGGAGTAAGTGTTCGGAAGTTTGAGGGCGCTGCAGATCTCCCAGTAGAGGTAACTACTGAGTCTATCGTGCCTTTTCGTGTATTGCGATTTTGCTAGAATTGGTAAAGCTAGAAAGTGATCAGTTGTTTTTACCTGTTCCTGACAAATACCAGATTAATCATCGTTTCAAATTTTGAAAACCGTTTTTTTTCTTGTCTCAATGCCTGATCTTGGGCCGTTATTACAACTGCTTCCGATTCTACCACAAGTTATCAAAATAATAATAATAATAATACATATTTATTGTTATTGTTTTATCAATTAATTATTATTAATATTAAACTATGACTATCAATTGGCAATGGCATAAAGCAATTCAGAAATACTACGCTTATAATAAAAGACAACACACTGCCATGCAGGAACACACACAGGTCGCGGCAGCGTGCGATACCACGACGTAATTTCAGGTTTAATCGAAGGGCCACAGATAAACTCGGTGGCGTAATACCTCGCAAGGGGAGGCCTAGAAGAAACCCGGGCTGCCGGTACGCGGGGGAGGGGTGGCGCGTCCCGAACGGAAGGACGGAAGAGCGCACGCTGGCGGCAGCTGCGGCGGCGGCGGTGACGGCTTCGTGGGGAAGGTAAAGACATTCATATCCAACGCGACGGCGGCCGGGCGGGGGCGGAGGAGGCGCGTGATATACGACCGGGGGAGAGGCGCTTGTGTGTCTATCGAATTTGTAACGACATGGTGACGGTGGCGGACGGGGAGGCGGAGGAGGAGGAGGATGAGGAGGAGGAGGCGGGGACGGCGGACGCCGCGCAGGTGCGCCCATCCTCGGGCGTCCTTCCCGCCGCCTCCGGCCCACTCGCCGACTCGGCGGCGGCGGCGGCGGCGGCGGGGAGGCGTCCCCGGGCCGTCGCGATGCCCCCTCCGTTCTCCTGCAAGATTTATTGTGCACTTCCCCGACGGATGGATCGGCGCACGCCAGGATGAGGTGACGCGCGCGGGCGGAAGGCGGGGGCGGAGGCGACGCGACGCGACGCGACGCGACGGATCGGCGTGAGGGCGGCCCGCGAGAGGCGTATCGCGAGCCGCAGCGCCGACTGGACCCGCCGGATACAGAAGCCAGAACGATGGGGCTCGTGAAGTTACGTCCAGTCGGGGAACCAAGTCTCCCCGGCCCCAGTAATGGTGGAATAGTGTGATTAGGCAGAACAGCAGACGCTCGTACCCTGAACCTCACCTCTAAGATGATTTTGATGAAATACAATAATAATAACAACAATTATAATAATCCGAAGGCTTGTGGTAGACATGGCAAATTTGTTGGGAGAATATGAGTAGCGAGCGGGGAAATTTCATACATACACATGAAAGGACAAGTATAAGTCCGTGCTTGGACATTTATCAACACACAAAAATTGAATTTATCATATTATTAAGTATTTGGAATGACCGACTCGTTTTCCACTTTCCTATTCTAAGGTATTTTAGAGAATACGACTTCACGAATTCGAAAAGCATTGCCCGTTCTAAAGACAGATTATGTAGATGTTCGATTACCGCACATCACATTGATCCGCCACACTCACAGGTCGTCGCGGTGCTTTGGCGAGATCACTGGTGCTGCGCATCTTTGCAGAAAACTCTCCTGCGCGGGGCGGAGACGGACAACTGATTTCAAGTTGCTCTCGCTGCTAATAGAGAACACTTGCAGAGCTATCTGCTGATGTAAAACACCCTACAGCAGCGTTTATTTTATATGATATAAATGAAAATTTTCCGATGCGGTAACATTTCTTTTAGAAAAAAATAGTTGCCATTGACTTTGACCCAACCCTCGCAATTTCGCGATAAAAGTTGTCAAATCTCAGCAATAAGTATCTCCCAATACTTTTAATACAAAATATTTGAATGCACAAAAGTCTTTGATGCAAGAAAACAACTACGAGAAGTGAAGAATATAAAGACCACCCCAAAAAATCAACATTGCAATGAAGCATCGGACTTATGGGTTAGGGTTTAAACAGAATTAAGGAGCACGATGACACGAATAAGCTTGGAAACATTACACTTATTTTCTGCTTTTTCCAAAATATTCTCAATGACATTCACAATGATACATATAACGCCGCCATGAAAGAGTTATTTTTATGCCTAACAGTCTTTTCCGATAAGGCCATAGAACACTTTGAATGTTCTGGAACGAGCCATTGCATTATAACTGCCTTAGCTACTGCTTCATTAAGAGGACCCTCCCAGCATACTCGTTTTAAACACTGGTTCTCCTGATAGAAATGAGTACGCTTACGCCATCGAAAACTCCTCTTTGTAATTCAGTGTCTCTTCCTCTCTTCTGCCATCCCTAATATGGTTGCATTGTGAACAGCAACATGATGGAAATATTATAACGAGAATTTAGGCACAGTTCGCAGATGTATTTTAGCATAAAATCTTCGACTGTGTCATTGAATAACTACGATGGTCAACAAAATACACAACAAACGTTTCACCGGAATGATTAAAATCCGTATATTCTTCTCAAACACCGAACAGCACTTTCCACCACACATATTCCAGGCTATTTCTCGCTCCTCAGGAACTACATCTCTACAATTAGTATTCAGAATCCATTTAATTCCCCCTTCAAGACCTTCCACTCTAATGTGACCAACTGGGTTGCATGAATATTCAATGAAGTATAGATTAGGCCCGCGGTCTGTATATAAGCATACTCATTATGAAGCATTAATAATATTTCTAATATTTTAGCGTAACTGACATCGTGTAGAGAATATTGAGAAAGCTGTTGGACACAGATGATTTACCTCTTACATTGGCAATCACAAATAAGTTATTGATTAATTTATCTGAATCAACTGGAATAATTTGCAATTCATGCATGACTGAACATACAATCAAATGTAAAGGAGATTCTCGTGCAGCCGTTCTATTCCACTTACAGAAGATACCGGCATATGAACGCATGAGAAAAATATGATAAGAAAGAACCAGAAATATAGGGAAGAAATAAAGAAAAAAATCGGCCATGTTAGAAGAGAGTGACGCGAATAACTTGAACGACACCGCGATCCAAATAGTCGAAGAAACCTATTTCTCAAGGAAGGAAAAGGGACGCGAGAGCAGAAATATGACAAGCACGATGAGAAGATGAAATATTCGTCGTTGGTTTCGAGCCGCCTGACTCAAGTTCCAGAATTCGAACAAACGACCCATCGTTCCGTGGTTACTTCGGCGTTGGACTGACGTGCAAGTCTCGTTCAAATAGTGTCCTTTGACTCCAAGAGAACGGCCTTTGTGGACAAGACTGCCGCATGCCCGTGTGCAGAGAGCTAGAATGTTTGACGCCATGTGCGTCGTCAGTAACGCTTTCTTTCATTCCCACTGAACGTTGAGGCGCCGCGCACAGTAACAGAAAGGATGTGACAGTTATGTCTACTCCATTCAACGCACTTTGTTAACGAAGACGAGTATACGGCGGAGTTCACTTCGCGAACGGCGAAGGAAGCATGCGCTTCAAAAACACAAGTTGTCTTATGAAGAAAAATACTTCGAACTGGCCACAATGAACGAAGCAACGCGCAACTAGGCCATTAGAATGAAGTGATTAAACAATATTCAGTTCATTAACGGGAACAGAGAAAAATAAAATTATGGCAAAGCAGATGCCGAATATTTGTTTCAAATTATGGTTTATAAATAATCATACCTGCAGGTTTACCTAAGCGATTATTGTTAATTTTTTCTCAAAATCCAGAAGAATTGTGATGTTGACTAATATCAAGTGCTAGAAGAAATTGCACTGGTAATTCTGACGCTGTATAACATTATTTGATTGCCAGAAGATATCATTATATTGGAGAACTGGTGTTGCCTAAGATGAGTGTACATCATACTTCATGAATGGGTGTCATACTTCGCGAACACATGTATCCAAAACAAGATCACAAAGGCGGACAAAATAATTATCTACTTTTCAATACGTGATGGAACGATTGGTTTAATGTCTTAAACTGCTCATAATGCGATGAAAATAAACAATGTCTATAATGAAATTTATTATTTTTCAACGTCACGTACATAAGTGCAATTCTGTTACCCCGGAAACACTCATACCCACGCAAGGGAAAGGAAATAACACTCTAACCGGCCATGACGAGTTCCTTCAGTAAAATCATAACCGTAACCTAACTACTGTTTTAAGTGAACCGGCGCGAAAACTACCCCGCAGAAAATGACGGTTGGACAGCCGACGGCAGCCGCGGCAAGTGAAGGTGGAATGGCGGAGGCTGAGTCTACGGCGGAGCGGAAGCAGAGGCAGAGGCGGTGGTTGTGAGCAGGCGGAGAGGGGCCGGGGGCGAGCGGAGGCAGATACAGCGGCGGCGTGTGCGCAAGCGATCGGCCGCGCCGCGCCGCGCCGCGCATGAGCAATCTGCTCAATGGCACGGCGGCCAGGAACTCTTCGTCTTCCGAAGAGCCAGCAATAAGAGAAAGGCTTAAACAAACGGCGCACTTCCGGAGTTGCTCCCGCGAGTTGGAAAGTTGCGGTCGGGAAAGGTAGGGGACCGCCGTCCTAAGCCTCGCGTCTAAGCCATCGCGAGCGAATACCAGCGCCGGCGACGTCGGTTCGGAGGGGGCGGGGCTGGGCTGGAAAACGCCAGGAGGCAGAGCAGACAGCGAGAAAGAAGCGGGGAGTAGGTGCCGAGGCGGTAGGCGAGGAACTAGAGGGTGACAAGCGGACTGAATGGAGAGGAAGAAAAGAAATTATGGGCGGAGAACGAAACGTGAACAAATGAATAAGGGGGTACGAAAGATGTCGAAAAGCGATGGCTACAGAATAGAAAGGAATGAAGAGACGAAGACAAAGGAAAAGAGATTACAAAACGAAAGTATTGGGAAAGCAGAGAGGATGGGGAATGACATCTGAAATAAGAAACGACAGACGTAGAGAGAATGTGGTGACGCGGAGAAAATGAACGGAAGTACGACGGAAGGGAAGAGATAAATCCATTCAGAAATAACTTAGGATGGGGAAAAACGACAGTGGAGTTGAAAGCACTAATGATATCACAGCGAAAATCTGCTACCTTTCAGCTGTCTCCCCTGGGCGGGACCGACCAGAATGGGGAGGATATCAGATAGCGGTAAGGCAGGCGTGGTTGAGTTCATCGGACATGGTAGCAAGCGATGAACACTGGCAAATGACAAGAGTAAGAAAGAAAGAAGAAAAGAAACCCCAAAAACGAGATCAAAAAAGCAGGACATAAAGCGAAAACAATAGACAGTGGACTGGAGAAATATAGGCATTGTTCCAAAAAGGAGTATATACGTTCACAAGCTCATACGAGTGTTAAGCGACAACTGACATCACATGCGTGAATTGATATAAGTGAAATAATGGCAAGTGTACGCTATGAAGTCTCTACTGTGACTTACTAGAAATAACACAAATGTGAAGTAACAGCTGATGTAGATCGTTCGAAGCGAAACGTGTTATGGACGTAGCAAAGGAGGGAAAGTGAGAAAAAAGCGAGAGTCAGCAGATGAGGGGAATGCTGTGCCGATTCTGCGAAACCGAGAGTGCCCACGGATATGATGATGGAGATAATATCGACGCGTAGCCGGTGATGTAGTAGAAAATGGCCAGTGGGCAGCGGACGTTGTAGAAAGGAGGAAGAATGAGGTTTTAGTAGGGAAGAAGAGCAAATGGGCAGGAAAGCGTTGGCCTCGGTGTGGAATGACGTGATGGCCGCACAACGCGGAAAGCATGTAGCGTGGGAACCTCCGAACTGGGAATGGCGCCAGGTAGAAAATCGCAAAATGAGGAAATCACAAATGGAGTTGGTAAAGTATAACGTCACCCATACAGGAAGGGAGTTTGGTGAAAAAAAGGGCTCATCTGATGGAGATCATCGGGGAGAACAAAGACACAAAGCCCGTTTTCTCATCTGTCCAATTATGTTCTTTACCAAAAGAAATTAAACCTAGAACTGTGAGAGCACAGACTTTCTCGTATTATTTGTGACGATAACGTAATATTGTAATATGCAACATTTATTCTACAAATACTTCATCAATCACCTCTTGAAAAACTCCCTTCAGCAAACAATGATCGGCAAAATCGAAAAAATAAGTTTATCTTTAAAAATTCAAAACTTGTAATGAAAATGGCACATCTGCCGTAGAATTCAGTATTGTGCTTTATCCTTACCACAAATAGTTAAGAAAAACGATTGCCGGCTACGGCACTGGAACCACTACTTTACCAACTGTAGACCACTGTGGACACCAGCTACAGAGATTATCCATAAGAAGTTGTTAATATGTACACTACTATAAAGGGAAATATTACTTTAAACCTCTGGAGTTTTCGAGAAACATCTTAAGAAATATTTCGAAATATTTGTGCTGTAATGCTGTAAAATGTATTAAATTGTAAAATAGCGATGTAATGTAAATATTAACACGCGAAACATTCATGGTAAGTTGCATATGTAGAATTTTTGAAAAATGAAACGTTTCATCAAAACAGAGCATCTGACTTGTCATTGAATGCTTTCAGCTCACTATGCACACGAGAAATTCTCAATCCAGAAAGATTGAGAAAAATGAAGGAGTTTTTGAGAAATACTTGTATTTTCAAAAAAGTGATCACATCTATAGGAATATATTGTTAAGAAATCAATATCTACTTTCAAAATTGAAAGTGTAGGTCAGGTTCGAAAAAAAGGTGTATTGGGCCATTTTTTCAGAAAATTTTGTAAGTTTCCCATGGGCTTCCTTCAAGATTAAACGATCCGTTTATGTTTTGCAGGGCATCGTGTTCGGCCATTTTGATACGGGAATATCCATTTTTGCAAAAATACTTCGTATAATTTAGGCGCCAGAAGTGTCGCATAGACAAGTTTTGAAAAAATGTTTATCAGGTAGCTCCAAAAAAGTGTGTGTGTATGTGTATATATATATATATATATATATATATATATATATATATATATATATATATATATATATTGTTTGTTTCTCTACTGGTAAACACTCCGTATATATTAGAATACGAGAAGGTAAAATCATTGATTCACTAGTACACAATTAGCTTGATGAAAATAAATATAGACGTGAACAAGAGACACTTATAGAGAGGAACGCGAAAAAATATCAGCGAGCAAGAAAATAAAAACATATTTACTCTTATTTACTCTTTTCTATGAAAAGCAGGAACTTCATTCCCGAATTTTACAATTTTTCAAGGTTCGGCATTCGAACACTTCCCAACCCGCAACAGATTCACGCCCAATACTTAGTTTCCCTTAGTTCTAATCAAGCGTCAAGAACAACAGAGCAACTAATAGGGCCCGAACGGCCAAGACGGTAGGGCGAGGCCAGGTCGGGACCGCGGAGCACACACACACACACACACACACACACACACACACACAGCACGTGAAGCCGACTTCAGAAGCCGACACGAGAGGAGAGGAGGGGGGGACGTGCGAATCCAAGGAAGGCAGCCAAGTGGGACAGATGCGGGTGCCCAGTTGAGAGCGTCGCAATGAAGCGACCATCCGTTCCGCCCCCATCGCCGCGGGGTGCGGCGCGCCTCTGCCACCGCCTCCGCCGCCGCCACGCCCGCAACGGATCCCCGGCGGATTAGTCAGCCGTAAACCAGTCCCGGCGTCCGTTACTCAAACGGACAGTCGTTTCATTTTCCGCTTTACGAGCCGGGCGGATTCCGTCGGTTCATTTCGCGCCCGTCGTTCGCCCCGCGCGCCGCCCGCCGCCCATCGCTCACCGCGCGCGCTGCCCGTCCGGCGGCGCGCACAGGACGAACACGACTATTTCGGCGGGCATATGCCGCAAACGCCGAATTTAGACGAAATTGGTGGTATCGGTATTCAAATCTTTGCTAGGTTGTGGGTTCCAAATCCTCTTAAGGCATGGCAGATTTCACCTGTTGATTGTGCCGTGAACGGCAGTGGCCTACCACGAGGCATTACATACACCATGAAAATAAAAATACATTACGTCGTAGTTGACACAGAAAACCAGGTATTAGTAATCTGCATCGACTGGAAACGTCCCATTAGTAGTACGGCACATGACAAGGATTTAAATGTCGTTAAATAGACATTCGGTCTAGGGTAAGAGAAACCGTAAATTTCTATTTACAAGATACCACTTCATCTAACTTCCCCATACGCCTTAACTGACACTTCGCTTCACATTTACGAATTGGTGACGGGGCTCCGTCCTTCGGGTATTGCAATTTTCATAAAACAATGTTGATCTATGAAACGCATATTTCTATGGGAATACAACTTAGAAAATAAAACGCAATGGGCTTCACATTTAGACAATCGAGTCACTTTAATCAACGCTATGTGGCTAACGACTAACACCAACATTCACCGGATGAAATTAAAATAATCTGTTCATCGTTATTCATTCATCACTGTTCGAGTTTTACCCACATCTACCGTCCGACTAGTGGTAGAATTAACAAGGTACTCCGGCTTGTTAAAGCAGTAACATAAATTTCCATAGGAAAGAAGATTATTTTCTTTCAAGGGAAAAAAGAAATGCACAGAAGTCTACAAAAAATATTATTACACACAAATTTTACCACGAGAAACACATATCGTAACCTTGGATTATCGTATAATAATGCAGGGGAAAATTGCAAATGAATGATAATTAAAGACGCCAAATTCAAATAGAGGAATTTTGTCTATGCAAACAAGTATTTCTGAACACTGTGACCGACGAGGAAGCAAGAGGAGCCCATCCGTGGGTTTTTCGAACATCTGCAGTTCGATTTCCCCGCAGACCGGCTCGCCACAGCCAAACCACTTCAACTCATCCGACTGTTCCAACTGATAGCCCCTGTAACTTTGCTCCGGTCTTGTTCCTAGGTTCCGGCATCGATCGTTCGCAGTTGAATTCATTAAGATTCTGCATATGTATACCATACCCATTCAATGGGATTGCGAAATCGTCAGATCCTCATTACGTCTCCTGAGTCAAAATATAAAATGAAAAACGAAATTATCATATGCGTATTCGTAAACCTTTTATTAACCCATTACATAACTGGAAAAGGGGGCATAATTAAATCATATTACAAACCCATCCCCTTTCGTTGCAATTGCATTTTAAATAATTTCACAATCGCATTCACACAACTCAACATTAGAAAAATAGGTCACAATATTCCGGATTTCCATTTAATGTGCCAATCAACGAAGCGCAAATTTTGCAAATTCCCATTCCCCGAAGTAATAATCCGACGCATGAAATGAAATAAGATATTAAGCACAGCAGTCTGGACGCTCTTTTGGAGAGCGCTTCCCCCAGGCCCGTTCCAACCGTAACGACCTGCGTCCATTTGCGCCCGCTGACTGATACACACGGGCCGCCGAAATGCTCAAAAACGACTCGCCGAAACTCTGCTCGACATAGCGACCGTCCCCTCGGGTCGCGGGCTCTGGAAGCCCTTTACCGATAAGCGCGCGCGAGTCTCGCGTCCCGCAGCGCACTTCCGCAGCCGCAGGCGACGCCTCGCTGCCCCGCGCCCACCTCCGCGGCTGCGTTGCCCCAGCTTCCACATACGCAGCGCCGATGCAAAACGCTGCCCACATATCTACTACTCCCTCTTGCATGTATTCATCGTTAACGTATATTCCTAAAATGTCTCAATAAATCACATTACTAACCCAAAATGAAAAAAAAATCAAATAATTTAAAGAAACAGGTAAATACACCTTTCAAGCCAAATATATTAACTTATCATAACGAAACGAGGTAAGGTCCCACGAATTCAAATAAAAACAAATGATATAAAAACCAACATAGAATAAAAACGCTTCTTGAGAGGAATACTAACACTTCTCTGTGAGCGGGGGGGGGGAACATTAGAGATGGGCACGGTGTTAGGAGGCGAGGAACTGCTTAGTCGATGGTAAAGATTCCGGTTTGCACAGTGAGGCAAAGTGACTGTGATGGGTTCACGCCGCATCCGACGCCGGTAACAGCAGAAGCGACTGCAACTGTAATGAAAAATCGGGGAGAGGGTATCTGAGACTCTTGCCTGCCTTTTCTCCCTATATTTCCCTTTCCCGATACGCACGTCCTTGTTTCCGTTGTTCTGGAGACCGGTTGCTCTGAACGGTAGTTTTCCGTGATCTACGATCAATACCAGGCGAATGCCGGACCAGTATCCAACCAAATGGGCCACGGATCACGCACGATCTTATCTTTCCTCTTCTTTCTCCTATTCTTACACGTTATATGCACACTTATCCTTCCGTCCACTCACTACCATATACATGTCCGGAGCTCAGTTGGGAGCACAGAGCTTGTTCGGGGTGGGGTGGTGTCTCGTTGGTGGGAATACCTGGACAGGAGAAAACTCTACAAGTCGGCGCCGGATCCCGCCATCCCGATTTCTCAAGAACCGCGCCGACAGTTTCCCCAGCGTCAACACTTTCTTCTATTAGCTTCCTCCATTCATTAGAAAACCATCTATTATTCTGACTGTGGTAACGGCACGAGTTGCAATGACCAAATATAGGCGCTGATTCGGGTCACAGTTTTGCAGCAAAATTTTAGCGCTGAGTTTATACTGCCTCCGAATTTCAAAAACAAAATGACCACACAGGAGAAAATGGCTTCAGGCTTTCGATTCGCAGATCCAAATGTGCGAAAGCAATTCCGATTCAATATCCCTCCATTACTACAGTTCGCCACCTCATCCATTTCCAACCCAGCGAATACAGTCGCTTGAGTGCTTTTCATGGTCATTACTTGGCAGGGTCCGGTGGCTTTGCTTCCAGCTACAGGCTTTGAGATACATCCGATTCTTTAAGAACACAATATTACTACACGATACTTCCCACATTTGCAATATTATAAGTATCTATATCGATAAGGACTATGTAGTATTGTGACATATACCAAAATAACAGTAGAGATAGAGAAATGTGTAATTAAAATTTCTGTAATTTTAATCCTCCGTTTACTGAGTGGGTGCAATATGTGGCCACGCCATAATAAGTTATTGATGGTTTTGAAACATCGTTCTAGCAAATCATGTATTTATCCGTCAAGCTTTTATTAACACTTAGCGATTTGTTTTTTTACACATTAATACATTAAATACTTCAAAATGTCTGTGGTCCATTTTGTAACCACTTAGTTACTCTTGATACTAATTATTATATACGTATTAAAACCTGATTGGGTGCAAGTTTGAGTCATAACATTTAAAATAGGTTTATTAAAATTTTTAGTTGACTAATGAACTCTCACACATTAGGCTACAGAGTTCTAGAATGGATCCTCATAAAGCAAGGGAGAATGAAATTTAAAACCTGTTACATGAGAAATTAAATAGTCAGCAGTATTTATATACCATAATTAAAATAAAAATTACCTTCATTGCTTGCAAATACGAAAAACTATATCCTCAATTCATATAATCATAATTATTTATTAACGAAAATATTTTAAAAAATAAGTATTTATGTTTTTTCAACATAGTGGGTCCAAAATGTACCCAGTGGGAAAAATATTTAGCTTAGCAAGCAAAGGTCAATGCATGGATACGAATTGAAATTTCAAGTATCGATACTTACGTTTGATAATACCTCGGTATCGATATACCGGCGGTGCTTCCACTCGCGTTACAACCGCCGCCGTTACCCACCCCCGCCTCCACCCGCGCTCCCGCAGCAGCCGCAGCCACCATCGCCGCTTTTACGAGAAACGCAGCTGGGCCCGCACCCGCGGCCGCCGCCTCCACTGCCGGCGGCGGTGGCGTCCAGTTTTTCGAGGCCCACATAAAACGGTTCCCGGGGCCCGTAGCCCAGAGCCCGGCGCCCGGGTGGCGGGCAAATGGGAAGGGAAGGGGCGGGGCGGGGGTGGCGGCGGCGCGCTGGTGCGAGGCAGGCGAAGGGATGCGCGCGCAGAGCCCCGGGGCCGGCGGCCTGGTGCTCGCGGAACTGCGCGCATGAAAGGCGGCCTTCCGACGCCCGCCGCGCCGCACCGCGCCGCGCCGCGCCAGCCGCTCAGCTGACCCCGGGATACCTATGCGCGGAGTTCGACTGCTCCAATTTCACGATGCGCCGTGCATCACTTGCAATTTAGTCGTGAGTCAAGTTTCGTGCTAGGTGTTCTAGTTAGGACGTTATCAAATCATACTAAGGAACCAGAAATGCTGACAATAAAGATAAACCAGAAATGTTGATGAAATATTACTTGAAAAGTCACTTTTTTCGTTTACTATTTCAAGTTTCTGACAAATATAATTACATATCGAAATATTGTATTCCATATCTACCTTGAACATTTCGATCTGTTTAAAATGAGCTTCGCTTTTTACAGATCATTTAATGTGAGATGAGACCAATCATGTATCGCAATAATTGCGTTTTTCAATATCCATTAATTTATCTACTTACTTCACATCCAAATGATATCGCAAACTTACGAACTGAGTTAAGATATAGCCAATTCCATACTAACCTATAGTTAAAATGATGCAAGTATTATGAGAAACGGTGATTAAAAAACATTTTCGTTCCAGCGGCATGTTCGCCAGAATATCCTGGATTTCTTATGTAACGCCGCAACAAGTTTGACTGCACGTCTCCTTCAGAAAAACTTCTTCCGGACGTACCATTCACCTACTGCGGGTGCGCCTGCATATCTGGATCGGCCGCGTGATCGGCCATATGTAAATCGGGGACCAAATAATCCCTTCATCTTTTCTCTCGAAACTTACTTTCTAATTCTACATATAAATTGGGGACCAAACCAACCCAGGTGAGGAAAAAAAACTGATTGAACAGGTAAGCGGGTTAAGGGGGCCGCCGCCGCACTGCTATCCAGCTTCTGCTTGTGCCTTATTGAAAGTCTTCCAGACTAGTTCCTTTATCAAAACGAAAAGCAAAAACAGCACTGGAAGTGCCCAAATTTCATGTTCACCGTTATAGAATATTAGTAGAGAAAAAAGGTAGAATATAAAAATGGCCACTGAAGCAGAATTCATTCAATCAACGAATGATTCGAGTGAATGAAAACCAACCTTAACCAAACCATATTTCGAAAGAAATATGTCAGTCCTAAGATCGGAAATTTGGGAAGGGAGTTGTGTTTTAAAAATACTATGAAAATGTTCTTCGAAAATTATGTCACCTTCCACTTTTACCTGGAAGGCGACAAAGTAGTCGGTCCCCAGTTTACGAATGCCCTTCTGAGGGCCGGTCCCCAATTTACATAGGGATTAACCCCTTATTTTCTTTCTGGTCCCCAATTTACGTACGCCGGCGTGTAAGACCAAGAGTGCCCGGGATGACGCCATTTCTCAAGCGGGCGCGCGAATCGAAATGCCGTCCAATGTCGCGCGATTCGGAAGCTAAATTGCGGGTGGGACACCTCCCGTGCTTTAAGTATCGACACATCGGACTTCGATATTGACACGGACATATTAGCCCGTGAATTGATTATATCGCGGTGACCTGGCAACGGAACACTGCGTGAGGAATTATGATATATTCCGCTGGAGCTTAGAGACGATACTACCGATAGTGAAAGTATCGATTACCTTGTCTAAGATCTTAGTAATATTAATATCGATAGTGAATCTATGTTATCGCAATGTCAACAGAAAAATCATGGTTTCGACATTAAAATTACACGATTCCATTAATATGATTGTGACAATTATGTTGTCAGTTTCAAGTGTAGTCTATCCTCCTTTGGTAGCTCTTCTCAACAATAGTCATTCTGGAGAAAACTAGAGAGAAAATAAGAAAACAAGATAATAACGTGCGACAATAAAATTAATACTTGAACCGACATATAATTTTTTTATCTATCACAATGAGATACTGTTCGAGTAATGCACTCATATGGATGCCATGAGAAAGTTCAGTGTAGCACTTACGCTCTAATGGATTTATATAGCACTAGTTGGACAATGATCTCATTACAGCTCTCCTTCTAGAAGACAAAAGACACGCTTTGTTTCAATAAAACAATTAGCATTACCAATTTCACTAAAACGTTCATGTACAATAGACATAGAAATAACCTACTTTCGGACTTCACTGCCCGTCAGCATTCTCATTCTCATTGTCCGTCCTTATTTCGTCGTACATTGAAGTTTGAATGATATTCTTTTCTTTATGATGTTCGTATCCAACGTGTTTCATAAATGTTGCTTTAATTGCATTAATTGCTTTAATTGCTTTAATTGCATTAAATAAATGTACGTTGAGAAATCTTAACGTAATGCATGTGATTTCCTGCATTTAAAATTTATACCAATCGATAATGAAAGCGGAATATCAGTATAAAATTACTCTTATCAATAATTCAATCAAATTTCCGCTGTTGGTATCGGTATCAAATATCGTATCTGATCACATATCGCATGATCGCTAATGCTACTGTTGAGGTAGCCCGGTGAAAGATCAGGGACGGTCGTTGTTACACAGCGCCCATCGGACAACGTGCCCGTGATTGCCCCTCCTCCCGCACCCACACATACACGACGGCCACCCCACCTTTACTGCCGATTAGGACCGCCGTAACTGAGTCGTAACCGGTTTGGGGAGCGTCTGGTAGCACGGTCGCTCCTTCCTCTAGTTTGAGCGCCCGGCGGATACACGGATGCAAGTGCAAAACTGATTTATGCGGAGCAGCACGCAATTTTAAATTCGGTATCACGTATGCAACACGTCCCAACAACGGAAGAATATAACCAGCTTTCTTTTTTTAAATAGAACTTAAATATTTTAAAGCTTTATAATAGTGAATTATCGGAGAGGTAAAATTCAGTGTAACAGCGTTCTTTCCACATTACATAATTCGAAATTAAATTACCCCACGCTTCAGATGAAACAAGAATTAATATATTAATCTTCTCGACTCCAAAGATAATTTAAATTTCGAATTTGAAATTTCATTGTCAAGAAACTATATCGTTTTTGGCCCGCGATCGAACAATCAACTTATTCGATTCGATACAGGAATGGTAAACACATTTGAAGTATAATTTAACAAAGAAACGTTGTTCTAAGTAATTCACGATTGCACTTGAAAGTACAGTAAAATCTGTCTAAACCGGAACCTGTACAAGCCGGAAACCTGCCTTAACCGGAAAATTTCTTCGGCCCGTGAAGATAAACGGAGTTTTACACAGCATAAAACGGAATCTCTCCAACGCGGAAACGGAACGCTTATTCATGCCCTGCAGGGGGAAAATACCTTCGTATAACGGAATTTCTGTTAATTTAATGCAGCTCGCAGGGAGACGCGAGATACTCTTAATGGAATGAATGCATATGCAAGCCTGTTTTAATATCTCTGTCCATGGTATATGAGTTTCACACGTGGCAGACGTACATTGAAGGAAAGGGGCTTCTGCTGTTATCGTAGAATTCGACCTTGGGGTCATTTGTTTCTCAAGGCGTAGGCCTTAGGGGAATTTCCTCTCTCCCGACTCTAAGCGGGGGAAGGTGTACGGGAATGGCTTCAATTCACGTGTCTCTCTCTGTTTTCGCGTTGACAAACGTAACCCCTTGACCAAAGCCGCATTGCTCAAGGCCATGCGAGGATGTCAGATAGACCCAGTACTCTGGGCTGTGGACGCATTGTGGGCTGAAAGAGTCGGCGAAAAGTCCGGGTGCAGCCACAAGCTGGTGTTGTGGTGTGTTTGTAGGAGTTTCACAACCAGTTTGACAATGGTTGAAAAAAACAAAAAAAATAAAACTAAGTATTAAAATTTGGCAACTTTGGAAAACAATTTAAAAGTTGTTAGTAAGAGACCAAAATGCAAAAACTCTAGATTATTGTTGGAAAAATTATATTATTTCAATGAACAAGTCGTGAAGTATTTCCTTTTACCGAATTGTCAGAAATAATTATGTTTAATATTCATTTATTGGAGATTTCTTCCGTGAAGTTTTATGATAGTATATGTTCAATAATTATAATAAAGTCATGTTACTAGGACGGGAATATCAATATAAAAAGTGTCATAAACGTACAACCCTGCATAAAACGGAAACCTTCCCAAACCGGAAAAAAATTTTGTCCGAATCGATTCCGGTTTAGACAGATTTTACTGTATTTTGTAATCTTTCAGATGCCTACGTTACGAACACCCAGATAGTACGCAGGTAGGATCGCATAACAACACCGGTAAAAGCAACTCCTTTTGCCGCTCTCTTTAGAATTACTTTATCAATGCTAATGTCTAATACCTGGGTATTCGTAACGTAGGCATCTGAGAACTTAGAAAATAGTGCAAGTGTAATCGTGATTTTGTTTTGAACAACGGCTTTTATGTTAAAATGATATATGAAACGTGTTTATCTACACCATTTTCACCATTCTATTTCTTCCTTACATTTTTTCTTTATGGAATTCCTCGTAGTTACAGATAATTAAAGACAGAACGATGAAGGAATGCAAAATTAAATGGGCATACAAACTTTTGTTTAGCCGCAAGATTATGTGCATCTCAGGAATCAGGTTAAAAATCAAAATTAACTTTTTTCTTTGATATTAAATTTTTCTCCACACACCATCAAAAACTGAAACATTCCCTCAACAACGCACCAAATACGTATTCTCAAATCATGTTTTACAATTAGCAAAGTTACAGCGATAGAATCTTCACCGGAGGGATGTTTTTAAAAAATTTAACTATACATTAAAGGGGAACTGCTGCATAGAGCTGTAGTTTAGTATATCGAACGCTGAAATCAGGTGACGCACATTTTAACAAAAAGACATGACACAGGGAAACTAAATAGCAGCTGCAAATAACAGATACCACAGGCTGAATTGTGTAGTACGTTCATTCGAGCAGATATATATTTCAACACGCGAGTTGCCAGCATGTAAATTTCCATTAAACAAACACGAGCATAACGAATAACATCATGTGATAAACCCGTACTACTGGCAATGACTGGAAGTAATGCATTTTGAAATTTTTCAATGTATGGTGAGATTATTTAAGATGACGGATCATTTCGATTAAAAAATAAAATCAAAACTCAACTTTTTTTTAGGAAAATAGGAAAGGAGAAATCTTTGATTACAATATATACATTATTACTTAGATTATTATCAGAAATTTAGTGATATGACAAAATTACCGATTTCTGTTATTATCATGGGGTGAAGTAACACTTCAACACACAAGTGCAAAGAATAAGATTTTTCGTCTCGAAGTTAGCACAGACCTCAGTATTGGCTCGAACTTTTTGTGGTTTCACAGGACCGGAGAGAAAATAAGAGAATGCGACCCTTCCATTATCTAAACTTTGTGATATTTAACCCTTCAGGGTCTCCTCACTACGACGCTTCTAAACTTCTCGTTGCTCTCGCACGTCTCCGATATCCTTTCCTTCAATCGAAGAAACTTTGAAGTTTCACCTTCTTCAGAACTCGGATCGGTTTCTCAATTTAGGTAATCGAGGTCTGGGAAGAGTCATTCCAGATACTTCAGATCAAAAGAAATTCAGATTAAAAAAGACAGAGCACGTGGACAGGATCTCATCTCTAATTGTAAGTGCGTTGTAGCTTTCTCACACAGAAAACAGATGATATATGAACCTGATGTCGCCTGTGGAATAACGAAATAAATGATCGCGTTAAGAAAACAAAGACATACACGGTGATGTCACTGTACACGTGTCACAGCTACATCAAGACATTTTGCTTAGCACAGGTTTTCTAACCATCAGTCTTCTGTTGCTAGCTGACCGTAACAAGCTGCGACACTTTAATATTGTATTCTTTTAAACTAGAAAACAAGAAATAAACGAATTATTTTATAAAATTATTTACATTATTGATCTCATCAAATTGATTGATGAATAGTCTGCCTATAAGTTAAAACAAAAAAGTATTAGAATTTTAAGGACGTAGAAGAGTACTCCCTCTCCCAGAAAATTTAACTTTCGCAGAACTTCTCATTTTCGCTTAAGAACTGCAACATGTACAATTTGGGAGACGAGCGTCTTGTTTTATCTCAACGAAACAACTCTTCTGGCCCGCGTGGCGGCGTCCTTTCATGTAATTTGGTAAAGGAAAAGTTCTTTGCCACGGCTAAACTCTCGCGCAGATAAAAAAAAAGCGCCTTGACGAGCACATTTCTCCAGTTTACAGGGATCGTCTGTTAATTAAAGGAGGGAAAGAAATGGTCAAATTGAAAGGAACACCCGCCATTCTCTCAAAAAGTTCAAACGACTTAATACAATTGAACGGTGCTTCAGTAAGAAAATTACTTAAAAGTTGAGCTATTTAGAAAAAATGATGCAAAAGAAAAGGGAATTCAAGGAGTGAATGGATGCAAATAAATACTGCACAATTGTGAAAAGAAACAATGAAATGACCGGACACTTTAGACGTTTGCAATGAATTGAACTAATATAATTTTGAACACAAAGCAATATTTAAGAAGTGTGAAACCAAGTATAAAAGTATAAATAGCGAAAGGGCCAGTGACTGTTTTCAACTACCAGATTAATGCCGATCGGAAGTTGTTGGTATGATCAGGATACGACGTGAAAGTACAGAATAACTTGCGAAAGACCTACTCCTTCATTTCTTTCCGCACAACCGTAGCTCCGCAATCAGACAATTAAGTCCCGTCGTCTTTCTTGTCCCCTACCCTTCGCTTCCTCACATTGCTCCTTTCCAGAGAGCCCACCGCGAGGGCGGGAAGGCCACGAGATGGCGCGTGAGATGCACAAGAAGGCGCCGAGAAAGTAGACGAGCAGAAGCCCACGAAAACCCGGAACAAAAACGCCACGACCCGACCGACTGATAAAAGGCACCCCCACCCCACCCCGACCGCGAGCGCCGTCGTCCAAAGAACGACAACGGGCTACGGCGGCGAAGGTTAATCGCGGAAGGCGGCAGATAGACGTGCGTCGTTTACGGCCTTCCGATCGCCGTTTGGCGCGCTATTAAAGGAAACGCTCGCCCGCGCTTGTGGAGGCGACGCCACGCCGCACATCGCCGCTGCGAGCGGCGCCGCGACGCCCTGGGGGCCCGCGGCGAATGGAAACGCATGCAACAGGCGGCCGGCGCGGCGCGGCGCGGCGCGGCGCCGAGAAGTGTCTGCTTCGGCTGGCGGGACGCAGCGCCGCGGCGCGAGGGCGCTAGGGCCTTCGGGGCTGGGGAGCTGGGACGGCGCTCGCGGTGACGAGCGGTATGGAGAGACGGAGAGAGGCGGAGCCTGCAAATTCGTGCAGCCCAGTTGAGGTAGAATGCAAGAGGGATGACGAATGGATGTATCGATGGATGGATGGATGGATGGATGCATGGCACAAATGTGAATGAATGCAGTGGCGGATTTAGGGGTGGGGTGCATGACCACGGGGGTCATGCTCCCCCTCCCAGGCCTAGCGTTTTCGTTTGTTTCCTTCTTTTTTTCGGCAAAATTGATTTAATTATTTATTTCTTAAAATTATGTAATTATTTAAAAATAATATTGTACAGTATCATATATACACTATAAAAATACACATATAACAAATACATTTATTATTTAACGAAAATGTATGATGGCCTCTCCAAAATGATCGGCTGTATCCGACCCTGAATGAATGAGTGAATAAACTGATCAATATATATTATCGAATAGAATGAATGCAACACGTGAATATAGGAGTGAATGAATTTCTGATGCGTCAAATTTAGTGGTAAGTTACCTATTACTTTTGCGTACGTATTGCTTCATGTAAGAGAAGTGTTTCCTGGGCAATGTGAGAAAGGTTTGTGACACAAGTGAGAAAAAGAAGCTTCACAAAACCTGCAATAATTACGAGAATGTATCATTACATTTACACCCGAAATTTAAACCGCGAATAAACTACTTGACGTGATTTCTAACATCACAAGAGGTAAGGCTAAAATATTCCCGCCAGCCCATTAAAAAGAGTTGTGCTCTGCATCTTGAATGATGGTATTCGGTAAACAACAAAACAAGGAAAAGGGAAAATAATACAGTTGAGACTAAAAGACACTGAAAGGATCTGCGTCAACGAAATGTGTGTATATACATAGAAATTGAAGTGATAAAGCCGATGTCACTGTTTAATGATGACAAGTATTAAAGACTAGTACAGAGGCATAAACTGTGTAAGTCAAATAAGCCGGAAAAGGTATAAGGGAGGCACAGCATAAAATCGGTTTTACTGCTTTTACTTTAAAATATTTTTTATAAAATAGATAGTGCCTCCTACAGTAAATAGTAGTTTTGTAATATTTAAAGTATAACTGTGATATGTGAAATTAATAGTAATGTATGTAATTTATTTGTATTTTTTTTAAATTCCGTAATATTATATACGATAAGCTGTATGTAATATGCACATTATAATGATGCTAACATGCATATGGAATGATTGTATTGTGGATTTCTGAGAGGTTACATAGCGCCTTGTGTAAGGAAACAAACATTTCAAATATACGATCCTGTGTCAATTTCTGCTTAAGGATCATCTCTATCTCATCTCCCCATCTCTTATTAAGGCGTGATTCAATAACTATTAGTACCACAAAACAAGAGACGTTATCCATAAAACGTTCAAAATATATTCAAGACCAGGGAAAGATAGTCAGAAAAGTACTGTTAAATGAGATAATTTGAAAGCATGACAATATTATCCCTCCGATTAAATATCTGGGCAAGTATTTAAGACGACTTTAATTCTCCAGAGATAAATTAAATTTAGCCCGAGTACGCAGTTCTGTATAATTCGTAGACAACTCCATTAAATATCAAATTACAGTTAAGAGGCTGGCTTAATCTACAGAGATTTAAGATAAAAACGCAAAGGATTAACTTAAGTTACATCCTGCCCAATTAGACATATCGCCACATACAGGCAGAAATGACGACATAACGAGCAAAGGAAACAACACTTTGCGACACAAAACAAGTTTTCTATCTAGGAACAAGGGCGTTTATCTTGCAGCCGAAATTACAACGCAATTACGTTACAAACAAACGGGTCGCCATTTCACTTGCAAAGCAGGCAAACAGTAAGCTGTAACAGATGTTTTCATTTCATGGAGGGTCCTTGGATGTTTCCATTCCTTGCCCTAGTTTTCGTCTCCCAGATGGGTGTGTGTGAACTCTCCAATAACTCCGGAATTCGCTTACGTGTGCGCGAGTATTACCTAGTGATGCGAAGGGGAACGATTACGGAATTCGCGTGATGCTGCGAGCATTGTCCCGCTGTAAAAGTAGCACTAAAGTGCTTCGTCGAGAGCTCCACCATGCAAATTCGGCATTATCTCCTTAAGTACTTCCCTGTTCGCGTTTTATGATTGCACTTACACGGAGTTTGTGGTAACTGTTACGATCCCTCTAGCTGCATGAGAGAAGAAACGAGGCCAAAGTAAGAATCGGTGCATAGCTGTACGAGCATCGCGGGCGGAAAGCGTTCCAAGGTTAATGTCGAAGGTCACCGCGCATCGCGAAAGTAAACGTGAGCGTTGCAGAAGACAGCGGAGGAGGGGAGTTCAACAGTTCAAATATTCCGTTGCTGCGAAAAAGACGCTCCTGTTCGCCGTTATGGGAATTAGTGCCACAATAGAATAAATTTATTGCTTCTCTCTCTGTCGGTCTCCTATCCCTCTCTTCGTCCCTCTCTCTTCGTCCCTCTCTCTTCGTCCCTCTCTCTTCGTCCCTCTCTTCGTCCCTCTCTTCGTCCCCCTCTCTTCGTCCCTCTCTCTTCGTCCCTCTCTCTTCGTCCCTCTCTCTTCGTCCCTCTCTCTTCGTCCCTCTCTCTTCGTCCCTCTCTCTTCGTCCCTCTCTCTACGGCCCTCTCTCTACGGCCCTCTCTCTACGGCCCTCTCTCTACGGCCCTCTCTAAGGCCCTCTCTCTAAGGCCCTCTCTCTAAGGCCCTCTCTCTACGGCTCTCTCTCTACGGCCCTCTCTCTGCCCGTGTGTCTGTCCCACTGTGTCTATCTCTTGTTTTCGATCGACAAAAATATAGAAATGTCTAGTTAAAATTATTTATTCGTCACTCGTCAACGAAAGTTGATAGGAAAGCTGACATGAGCAACATTGCTTTTGTTCAAGAACAACTTATACGACGCTCAATGTAGCAGGAAACCACTGGAGTTTAAAATGTTAGGGTACAGGGAATTCCGGTAAGGAGCTTTTTTATTTATTTATCGTCAAAAAAGGAGTACAAAACCGTAAACCTCTATTAGGGTTTCCCTTCAATTACAATTCGTGTTCCCCGGAATTGGAGAACTTCGGATTACTGTTCGTTTCGTATTCGGGTCTCTCACAGCTTCGGTCAAGAGAATGAAGTTTGGCAATCTGAAATGCGCGTGACCTGGAGGCATGCCAAGATGACCTGGGAGCCCGCTGAAAGCGATTCTTTAAAAAACAGTAATTTGACGGTAAGAATAAATATTCTCACGTAGAGGAAAAGATGATATCTACGAGAGTTCTCCTTGAATTGTATTCCTGGGATGGTTTAACAAATAATATTCACTTGACAAACTGGAATTGGCTTGTTATTAGTATCATTAATAAGTTATCATCGCACACGTAAAGTGCATAGTTTGCGACACAAATCTGTACAATAATTGAAGGTAACCGAGATTGAGTTTAAAACAGGATTGGAATTCAATGGAAAGTACCAATCGTCTCTCATTGCAGTTTTTGAATTAACTAATCAATTTCAAGGACTGTTTTATATTACGAATAGCAAAGTTTCAGAAATATGCATTAAAAATTGCAGAAGGACGGATACTCATTCAATACCGACAGTAGAAATAAAGGACAGAGGACTATAACATATTATAACACAAAATGTAAGTGCACAGGAATACTTTTGGAGAAAAATGATTAATTTACACACAATACATTCAATTTAAGTTCAATAGCAGATAAGTATGAAATATGTAATCTGAAACCATCGTCGCGAGAATGTAGGCAAAGTACTACGTATAACGCAAATCCGCGGCCAAACACGTGCATGACATTGCAAGAGAAGGCGTCTCGGGCGCCGAAGCTCCGTGTCTCCATTTACCGAAGCACTTCCCACTTCGCAGGTGTCAATGGAGCCAGCACCTATTTGAAAGCACCAAACACCTTCCGCACATACGAGTGGAGTGTTTTCGCGAGCGGTCCGTCGCACGACGCGCCGGGCGTAGACTGCACTGGACCACCAGTGATAAAACACGTAGGTGGCAGAGACGGAAAAGGCTAGCCAGGCAGAAGACCGCCGGTGGTAAAGCGATGGCGGCCGTAAGGAACAGTGCCGTCAGCATCTATCACGGTGGAGATTGTGATGGCGACGGTGGGGAAAATTAAGACGAAAATAACGAGATGGTGAATGGGCGGCAGGGAGAGAAAGAAGCATGGAAGACGGTCGTGGCAGAAGTTGGCGCGAGGGCTAGGGAGACGGCGACGGCGACAGTGGTGGCGGCGGCGGCGTTCGCCGCAGCGCGTTTGTGCAGTCAACAGCGGCGAGTCAACACGGTCCGTCGACGACGTCTCGAACAGTGCTCGCGGCGCGTCGAGGGAAGGAGTGGGCGCGAATGACGCGGCGTGGGCGGAGACGCTACGGAGAGCAGACGCGCGGAGGCCAAACCTCATGGGTGTCTCGTATGGCACGAGAGCCTCCTCCTACTGCCGGGGCACGTTTCGAGTACCACTTGCTTTCTGCGCTTGCCTGCCACCCTAGAGTTGCGGTTGCGAAATGGAACGTAGGCAGCAAACATTTTGGGACGACTGTACGTAGCTATTCCAGATATCTTTAAAACATGAGAGTACAATATGCGTATTAGTTTGGTTATCAATTTTATTTTTCATTTCTAGTACTCCTAAGTAGTACCCTCGTGCTGCAGCACATGAATAAAACAATACCATATTTTGCAGAAAACATGATCACCTGTTACGTTAAAATAAACCCAACGATTTGTAAAAAGTAATTTCAATTGCACTGCTCGTAAAATAAAACATGTTTTGAAATTGAAATCACGATTGGGTCAGCAGGCGAGAGACCCATATTGCTGGTTTTAAAACCGATAGGTTTCATGAAATATATTCAACAATTCCGCTCAGATATTAATCCATTGTAATAAGCGTTGCTCAACTGGTACGATTCCTAAAAAAATCACCTCCGAGCGTTCGGTATGAGGGTTCGACAACACGAAACCTTTAACAGGCTAATGGCGATTTAAGATAAGATATTTTTGTCTTGATTCTCTTTATCCGTTCAGGACTCTGTTGTAGGCAAAAAAAGGGAGTTAAGCCACTTCATGTCTACTTTACAAGGCAAAGAGAGAGAAGTTTATTAGCTTCTGGAAGATCAGAGACAATTGAATGAATATTACAAATATATAATTTACAAATATTTGATGTTCTGTTGCATGTGTAACTGTTTGTTCCAGGGAAATATAAGACCAATACCTCCCCAACAGTATAAATAACTTTTTTCCTCGTTTTTTTATTCATTCCCTTTTACTACCCATCACAGAACTACTGTTCTCTTTGTGCAGATCCCCAGTACATACCCTGCGTTTATCTGAACAATCGGTATCCTCAAATGACACAATGTGCCCAATAAAATACCAGACAACTGGCGGAATACTACACGAGATCGATCGTAACAAATGACAATCAGAAACTATAATATTTCCACAAACTAAATGAAGTACAAATTCTCAGCGCTATTAAAAGTAGAATACTTGCATTTCATTAACAGATGGCTAGCATTATTTCAATGCCTTTTTTATTTTTTGTAAGACCATTGTACGTAATAAACTTTTGCACATATTTCAACATCTAGTTCTTGGAATTTTCCTCGTTGCAAAGTCGGAGTTGCGTTCTTTTCAAGCCTTTCTTCGAATTCATCAATGAGGGCTAGCCTTAAATCCTTCTCGCAAAAAAAGAGAACCGAAGAGAATACTTAATGTCTCGACGTCTCTTTAGCATAAACTTCACAGCGTCTTCCCTTTCAGCTCCCGTGGCACACTGTTTTTCCACTGATTAAAACAAACTTTTACCCCTGTGACCTCTTGACATGCGCTACAACTTTGTGTATGCAAGGCGTCCTTTGCCCCCACCCCCACCCTCCACTCGTGCTCTCGAGACCCTTGCGTGCCGCTTGCCTTCCCCCGCACGACGCTGCCTTTCGGCTCCCGGACAACGGCGCGGCTGTGCTGCGCCGCACAAAAGCAGGTGCGTTCATAAAACAAACAGTGTTTGTGCCGCGCGCCGAGCCGAGCCGAGCCGCACAGTGACGTGTCGCCTGCGTGTGCGCGGGAGTTGGTCTTAGCCATTCATACACGGTGCGACAGTGAACAAGGGGAAGGACTTGGGAGATGTCAGAGGTTCATGACGAAAGCGTAAACTACCTGGTTTCATGCTCTTACCTTGAATCATAGTGCAGAAAACGAATATGCCTCGTTTGTGCAATAATAAGTAACAATGCACAATTATATGATTAATCCTGAAGCCTGCTCTGACATCACAAAAGGTTATGCAATACACGAGAATTCATTAAAATGAACATGAAAGAAAAATTTATATAAATCCGACAATTTGTTAACTTGTACTCGACAAAAGGCGAGCATTATGGGGAGTGAGTAATGAATGGAAGGGGAGAAAATCTAATTATTTTCTAAAAGAATATACCTTTACAAACGATTACGTACTGAGAGTGCTCAACAAAACAATTTAAATAAACGTATGAAATAGAATGACAGCAAATGAAAAGTGTGGGCTCAAGCTATGTTTTTTTAACTTTTTATTTTTTATTTAAAGAGAATTCTTCTAAGGCGATTATATATCAGTACCCCCTTCTTCAGAAATTTACAAAAGCAAGATTCATATAGTCTTTTACAGGAGAAGCCAAGACAACTTGTTCATCAGATCGACTAATTGTGACGTAATCTAATTACAAATGTCAATTTAAAGGCGAAGAAACTAAGTCAGAATGCAATGTTAAAAAATCTACTAGCATTCATTTAATCCTTTCACTCGTAATATTATCATGGATTCAAATTTTACCAATATATTGTTACACAACATGTGTAAATATAGGGAAGCGTCGCAGTTTATCAAGCGGGAAACACAATTTTGTCTGCTTTAAACGGCGCTCTAGATTCAGTTTTACTACTAAAGAGAATTAAAGATAGAAAATGTGCATGGCAAAATGACAATGACATGAAAAGAGCAGGAAGGGAAATTAGTTAGACTTACACAAAGAGGCAAAAATTGGAGCGAGGAATATGAAAACAGAAAAAAGATGATGCACAGGAAAAGGAGCGAAAATGATTAAGAAGATCCATGAAACTCTTAGAAACAGATGTGAAACACTGACATGGGGATACAAAGAAAATTGCGTCATAAGGACGACTACATGACAAAAAAGGAGGAAAGAACGAGAATCGGAGATCTTTTAAAGATATTTATAAACCAATACCTTGAAAGATTGCAAAGGCAATAACAGGAACCTTCGAAACCACTAAACGTCAGTTTTTATTCTAAATCAATAAAAAACGGATAAGTTTTTACAGCATAATCATGTTACTAGTGGAAAATGATTAAGCAATAAATACAATCGCCCGGTCTAATACAATAAGTTATAAAGCAACGGAAAAATGTGCAACGAGACTGTAGAGAGTGACTTATGGGAAACTAAATAACGACATATCTTTGAGGGTTCAGAAAATGAAGTTAAGAAATAATTGACCAGGAAGGAAAAATACGAGTAAAAACTCCAGGTAATTTTGTCGACTCACTACGACCTGCTCTTTGCAGTGTAACTTCAAAGTCATCCACGTGGTCGCTAAACGTTGAGAAAGCCACGCAGATCGCACAGCGTTGAGGGGGGGGGCGGAAGACGACAGGAGTCCAGCAGAGAATAAGCAACACGGCGCCGTTGGCCATGTGGGACGAGTGCCACCCACGGCTCTGCGGAAGTTGCGTTCGAGAGGTCGATCCTGCGTCCACGCATCGTCCAAGAAGCACTACATGCCTCCCAAGTGTGTTGACTCTTGACTCAGTGATGAGCAGGTTGCGAGTAACAACATCTCACACTTTTCCAAACAAAAGAAGCTAAAAACCGGAACGTGTTTAGCCGCAAAGCACGAAGCGCAGTACGTCACAAAGAAAACTTCAGTCAGAAAAATTTTATAAGAAACATGAGATGAAAACACATAATTTTGGCTGATGTATGTCGGCGAAACTCGCTTTCAGAAATGCGAGTGACCTTTGAATTTACCGCCTTAACCTTGAAAACGGTTGCCTCAAGACCCTGAGTTCTGATTGAGCACTACTGCGCCGCATTCCTTAGTCAAGAATAATAAGTTTAAGTAGCGCAATGACTGTGACGTCAGGGCATACAGATCTTAATTCCGTTCAAAACGTGCAATAACTATTAAAACCTTCGAAGCTTCTTTACATTCTTTGTCGCTTCTTTAACTAAATAAAGGATTTGTTCTAGTCCTTTCGCGTGTTTCAGACATTCACTGAATACCTAATTATAAATGTAATCCTAAAAAATCTCTATAGTACAATTCTGAAACAATATTACGTTCAAGACGATAAATTAGAAGAGGGAAAAATATTCGAAGCGCACAGCTGTACGCGAATTATACTTGCGAACTTCGTTGAGCGAAGTTTTTAAAGCAGGACGACGAAATTCTCCCTGGAATGTTTAAGTTTCAAGGAGCCAGTTGGGAAGTTCCGTCGTAAAACTCGCTTCTTGTCACACATTCCCGGCACTCTCCAGCCTTCCATCGGTTTTCCGAAATCTCTTCCTAGCCAGTTCTCGCATGACTGGCAGTGTTTCAAGGCAGAGTATTCGCTCTCCGAGACACACTTCCTAGGCTAAATGATTACATGCAGGCACGTACCATGGATCTCTAGAAAGAGCAACCTTCATACTGTTCACAATACCTCCCTCTGAGACACCAAACGTGTAATATCATTCCTCTGGCGTGATTAAATCATATAGTTTATACTTCCACATTCCCTTGAGAAGACAGTTACTAGTAATTCGCGGTTCTAACGTGCAACTTCAGTAGCTTAGGTGAAAAACACAATGTACCGTCAAATCCTTAAATGTTCCGGTAAAACAATATCTCATCAATTGTGGAATTTACGAACAAGACTAGAAACGATATCTCGATATTTTCATTCATTCATTAGTTCTCAGCCTTTAAGCCGTTTTACGGTTGTACGCTACTAGGCAGTTTATGAGTGATGATATGGATGACACTTTACTATTTGCGTTGTTTTCATTGTTGTCAATGCAAAACTTGTTATGACACGGAAGACTCGAATTTGCTTACACGCCGTAACACGGCATATCAATTTTACATCATGTGAATCATCAAACCCACCACCATAAATATGTTCAAGTAAATGCCGTTTCGGAGCTTTATCTTTCAGTGTGAAATGAAAACAGTTTCGTTCATATTATCATGATTTAATTTATTGGCTGTCTTAAACGACACGGATTGCAACAGCACAATGTACGGAACCAAGATTTGTGAGTTCGAATCCCATTAAAGACGTCCGTTTCACATTGAACGTAATGATCCTAAGATTATCAAGCTGCATTTTTACTTTCTCGCATACTATTACGTGGTATAGAGAAAGTATTATAATCTCACAGAAAAAAACGGCGAATTTTCGGGAGGAAAAACTAGTATTGTTGGTCCCTCATGCATAAAAAGTGGAAAATTCATGTTTCTATACATAGTAAACAACTTCCTCTAACACTTTGTGTATTTAGAATCCATGTTTTGTGGGTCCTTGATAGCGAAAAATTGGTTTATGGCAGAACGTCTGTCAGTCAGTCTGTGAAGAACACCGGCGGCTAAACTCTAGAGAGGTTTTCACCAAAATTGATATTCCCTGATCGATGTACCTGATGAAACGGCTCTTGAATTTGAACGGACATTTTTTTTATTTTTAGTGTACTTTACATGAAGCTCAAGGACATTTGCAAAAATTTCTCTGTTGTTTTTCTTTCATTTTTTACACACACAGAGCAAAGTACGCTTATAAAAATGGCACAGGTCGGAATTTTCGAGAATTCTAAACGGTAATTTTTTCCATCTTCTAATAACTACAGTACTGAAGAGAGTGATTTTTCTAAATGAAATTATTCCTTCAAAATTTGATCTGTAAATGACGTCAGCATATTTTTTCCATAATATCAGTAGTTTTTCGCGCATTTTTGTGAAACAAAATCGTTTTAAAAACAAGATTTTCGAAAAACGGCTCCAATTTTTGTCTTTAATTTTTTCTCTAGGATAGTGGGAAGTACGCTAATAAAAATGGCGCAGCTCCAACTTTTGTTGAACTCTCTGAATTTTCGAAAATTTGAAAAATTTACTAATAATGCGAAAAACTTTTCTGTTGTAGCATCAATGGTTTTCTTTACAATAGAAACCAACATCACAATATCAAACATTCATGAAATTAAATCAAAACCATGAACTGAAATAAAATACAACCAACAACTTCACGTTTTCATAAGATTGTGCCGAGGGAGGTAAAAATAAATCACCACGTACACCATTCAGATCGCCCATTAATTGAAAACTGTGCGAATGAAACAAGAAGAACGACCTTTGACCAACGTCGCTTTCGTGCGTCAGGGATACGGCATGCATGAACACCCGGGGGCCCAACGCTGAAGATCCCCGCCGGGCAGCGTTTGCGTCGTAGGACAAAGATTTTCGCCCCGGCCGCCAGCAGCTTAGTGGGGCCGACGGCGGCGGCGGTGGTGACGCGGCCAGGGAAAGTGGGGCGGACGGGTCGGGGGGTTGGAGGCCGCTTCCCGGTGCCGCGCGGCCCGCGCCGCCGTGGTGGCCTGCTGCTGCTGCGATCGATGGCAGAGCCCTCCGGCCGGCCGGCCGCCTGCCCGCCCGCCCGCGCGCCCGACGCCGTCGCCGACGCCGACGCCACCGCCAAGAAAAAAAAAATGCTGGAGAGCGCCTCCCGCGAGAGCAAGTCGGCCGTGACAGCTGTGGCGAGGCAGAGGAAGAGGAGGCGGAGATGAACGAGGAGGAAGAGGCGAGGGTGGAGGAGAGGGTGGACGCGATGCACCCACGCAGCAGATGGGGGCAGAAAGGGGTGAGCACGACGCGGCCTCGCCAACCGCCTCCGTGGCCTCGTGCGAGCGCAAGATCGCCGAGATGAAGATGCCTGTTGGATCGTTGGTGGAGATTTCTTCCTCCAGTGCAATATCCCCCAAAGGATATTGGCCATCAGGAACAGATTTGATATTTGACTTAGATAGGTAATTATGCAATAATGATTAAATATGTATATGGGATACGTGACGGGTTGCATTGCACTTCACAGGCCTAACAAGAGGTGGAAACATCAATGACTTTTACACGGGATTTAAACCTGCGAACTGGTACATCAGATAGGATTTTACAGCGGAGTCTGCGCAGACCGATGGCGTGAGCGCTCGAATGCCAAGGTCATAGTGTTAAGGAGTAACGGTATCATCCATTCGTATCAGAGTATCAAAATTTGAATATCTGGCAATTTGTGGAATGGTATAAACAGCACATCTCCCTCTTCCCATCGCTTTTCTTTCTTAAAGCACGAAGTCTATAAGGGGCAATAAAATAACCTCATTCTTCAAGGCAACGAAACTTATGCAAGACAGTTTGTTATTGCCCGACGTATGTCATACGAAATCTGTTAATGAGTTAATGTATAAAAATATAATACAATGAAATCATATCTTGCCAAAACGCTCGTTGCTATCTGTATTCATAATTCAACTTAATATAGTATGAGGCTCCAGACCAGCGCTTCTCCCCTTTGTCTCATTCAATTTTTTTTATGTACAATAAATAAAATTTTACATTTTGCCTGTGTTCTTGGATATCTAACGAAATCATTGACACCTCTCGTGTGACTAGAAACTGCTTTCCGTCAATTTATGCATGTACTCCAAATTAGTTATATACATTTTTTAAACATGCGTGATAAGTCTCTAGCTATTGACTGAAATATATGTGAAATTACAGCGCCGGTAGGTCTCTCTCCGCTATTTACACACATCACGCTACAATCTACATTAGACTAGAGATAGTGCAAGGTAATTCAAACGGAGGGTAGCTCGGATACGATAAAACTCGCATAATAAGGAGTTCGTTTGGTCGAGGATCGTGCACATATTTTTTGGTAAAGGGTTTTGTACAATGTACAAATACAAGAAACAGATAAATAAACGCAGCGGATGCGGCGCGGAAAGTTTCGCGCTAGACACGGCGCCGAAATCCGCGGGACCGTTCACACCAGAGCGACAATTATGAATCACCGTTTGGTGACAGTTTTCCTCATCCGATAAACAAAACGCGTTGGCTTCTATTCATGCACGAGATAGATACTGCCAATATCCATATTACGTTTTCTGAGCACATGCGGTACAGTGCATTACCTTCTTTATCTACGATTTTCCATTAAATTGTTAATATCTCTTTAGGAAAAGAAGATTAAGGAGTCCATGATTTTGACCTAGAAAGGAAAATGTACGGAGAATTTCATACATTGATGATACAAACGACGAGAAAATCTCCTGTGTTTACTAGAACGACCAATGACTGTTTTGATGGAATTTGAAACTGATCGCAAAAGAAAATCTGACACTTAACACATATGAATTTCACCTGAAGAACTGTTATTTAAAATTAATTAAATTACTGAACACGATTAGAAGTATATTTTCAGACCGTTCAGTCGTGTCAAACTCACTGGCGAGCTGAAAATATTTGACGAGTCTTTGCCTTGGTTTCCACAGCGAAACTCGAGCGGCAGCGGAAAAAAACGCGTCTGACCGCGAAAGAAAATCCGTCGCGGATTAAATGCTGCCAATCCGCTGCCGCGACGCTCGCCTGCCGCGCAGGTCTGAACGTGCTAATAAGCTAACACGTGATGCCAAACGTCCGCTGCGGACATTCCGCTAGGACTGCGGATATTTCGCGCCGGTCTGGGGGTTCCTTAACATTTATTGTAATCACAGAGAGGCAACTAAAATTGGAAGCATATGACAAACGAAAAGCGAAATGTTCGACGAGCCAATCCCATGACTTTTAAATCCTGGGTATTTCCTCTAGTTCTAGAATCGGTAATCGTGCCCGCATGATAGCTTCTACTACACCTAATTTATAAATGTGTTCCCTTTTTCAATGGATAATTTTAATGATTGCCTCGGATAACCCGGAGCTGCAGTTATCCGTGACTCAGATAATCGCGAATCTATTATAAGAACAAAAGCCTTGCTGACAATGCCATGAAGAGAAAGAGCTCTTCTTAAAAAATACATTAAAATGAAAGAGAATCGGTACCAGTTTATCCTGGAGTACGGTGACCTAAAAAACAGATTTTGTTCTAGATGTGCAATGCATAAGTGTAGTGGAAAACGGATCTAGTAATGAATGCAATTCGACCAATGCAAGATGTGTCAATTGAACAATTGCCAAGAATGTTTGATGCTGTTCGTTACCTTTTGAATATATTTTATCCTTCTTATATGGAAACGGACCAAAATTTTAAAAAAAGTCTTTACACATACATTCTGTTCACACAAAAATTGATACGTTTCAATGCTGTCCAATCTGTATGCCATGACCAAACAAAAAAGAGCAATATTGAAGCGTTTTATTAGTACCTCCTGTGCAATAAATTCAATATATTACATTGATTACATGTAAATTCGGCGATACATAATTTCTCTCATGACTATGCGACCGTATACCAAATATTTGTGAGCACTGGTTCACATACTACGACATTTACAAACTCAATATTCAAAATTTTACAAACAGAATTGGCAATAGCTAGCGTTCGAAGTTGAACACATGCAACATTACGCGCGCGCGCACGCACGCACGCACGCACGCACACGCGCGCGCGCACGCACGCACGCACGCACGCGCGCGCACGCACGCACGCGCGCACACACACACACACACACAACATGAAGAAAAGCATAATACTGCTATAAACTGAACAAGTAATTTACTCATCGTAAAGAAAACAAAGACGTCAAGCATCATTTCTCTAAAAACGACGTTATTTACAAAACAGGACCATTTATTAAAACATCACAACGGACAGAATGAAAGTCTACGAGCCAAGACGGCGGCGCAGCTAATGGCGACCTCGAAAACTAAGAAAAGTACTGTCTCCGGGACGGCTTCTTGGGAACGGACGGCTGTGGCGACGACGGGGGTGGGGGTGGGGCGAGGGCAGTGGGGTTGGTGGCGGTGGCGAAAAAGTGCTGAAGGCGCGTAGCACCCGATCGATAGAAAGTCTGCCGCTCGAGCCGCTGGCGCGGCTCCGGATGCGACTTGCAGAACAGCGACCACGGTGTTCACCAGCAGCCTATACTGCGATTTTCGTAACTTTGTCCCTGACAGGAATCAGCTGCTTCGCTGCCATCCAATCAGGAGCTTATATTTCGCGACTGTGACGTCACTATGGTGACGTTCACGCTCCAGATTGGATGAAACCGTGAACAGCTGATGTCTGTCAGGGACAAAGTTACGAAAATCGCAGTATAACGAAGAATCCGTGACTCCCGCCACAGAAGTTTCCAATAGCCCTGATCCCCCTATCTAAAAATCGTTCCCTACTGTTTGCTAATAGGTAACATTTACGTTATGTTAATAAATAATTCGGAGTTCTTTTCGAAAGCATGAATAACGCAGGCAGCTGGGACAGCAATGCTCTTCATAGAAAATACATTGAACTGCAAGAGAATCGGTAGCAGTCAGTTTATCCTGGAGTAAGGTGACCTAGCCTTTAGGCTGTGAGATCGAATTCTGCGTGAGGCGCACGTATCCCATTCAATTAATAAACTGTCATTAATTAAACGATAATTGCACAGAAAGTGAAGGTATCAATGATTTGTTCTTGGTCGCCAACATTTCGTTAGAGATATGTCACAAAAATATGTTTAATATACAGCATTTTTTCAAAAGCAGCGGCAGGCTATTACAGTGTTTCTGTACCTGGATGGTATTACTGAATTGACTAACAATCATCATTCTATGGTATTCATCATTCTACGTTTTTCTGTAATTACGCTCAGAAGAAAGGTAGAAAAATTCTTCAGCAGTGTTGTGTTATTGTTCTCTTCGAAAATATCCTCGTCTATCACAAAATCATAATACACACCAGTATACTTCAATAAATATTGAATTTTTTCAGGCAATGTTTCACGACTCGACTTCACAGCAATGGAGGTTATTTTTGTTTCAATAGTGTAATGTCCTTGAATCGTTAAAATGTCTTCTATAAGGTTATTAGCGAGGGAAATCTTATTTCCATTTGTGGATCTCTTCCAACGCAAGAGACGTAAAATTCCGGGACCTAACGAAATACATGAATGATGAGCGTAATTACAGAAATACTTCCTTCTTAATTAAATTCTCTACAGAAAGAAATGATTTACTGAAAAAATTAAGTTATCAAGGACGATTGCATTTTTACTCTGAACACTATTCATTCCACGTTCATTTCAGAAACGTGAGTCAGCAAGAACCATGGTCAAACATTTTCAACGAATTTATATTACTACAAACCAATAACAGTAAATATTACATAAAAGTTAATGTAAATTTTGTTAAAATATATACCTTAGATATAATTTTGTGTACTCAATTTTTGTACTTTTTAACAGTAATTAGAATATACGTTCCGAAAAATTAAAATTTTCTAACCCGTCCCCCTTGTAACAATTCATTACAAGTATACGCAGAGATAAAGTTTAATTTCGACCCTACCCTTCTTCAACACACACACACACACACACACACACACACACACACACACACACACACTTTTCCGAGCAAAGAAAAAGTACGTTTTTAAATTAAGCGGATGACATTTATTGCTTCAATTTTAATTTATACTTGAAGAACAATAATACACCTAATTGTAAGAAAAATGTGTTAAGGACATTAATTTTTCTCCACCTTTCCTTCCTCTCTCCTTTATTCGCCTTGGTCACAGTTATGAGAATTCCATCCTCCTAAAAGCTCATCTACGTTTTGACTGGCGCCATACTCGATATTGTAAAATGGAAGAATGTGTCTATACCTGCCCCTATCTTTGCTACGCCCCAAGATTAGAGTTGGCTCCATGTACTAAGCCATTGTCGAACTGCAAACAATACCACTAGTTTCGTATTAAAGTCCTTATACTTAAAGTAGACACATCAGTTATTTCTATTAAAATCAGGTAGGCTAATGAACAAAAATTTCACTCGCTTGATTTAAACAAGAAATGTAAAAGGACCAGTTAAGCGAGGAAGAATATTTCATTAACTTCCCGTCTTTATAGATTAGAATAATGAATGGAAACAAGAGAAAACAATAAAAAATCACGTTTACTAAAATGGGGAATATCATCAACGAAACAAAATATCTTCCGAAATGAAAGGTAACGGCTCATTCTAAACATAGTACAACAGTAATAAATAAAAATATTATTTTTAGTAAACATACCTGTTTTTGGTCGTCGACCCGAAAGTTAATTAATGACACGTTTCATTCGTTTGACACGGTATTTTAGGGATCACATTTACTGTGTTCGAAAATGCCTCTTCACCTTAAGCGCCTAAAAATACCCATTCGTTTTGTAAGGCTAAATGCCTGTTTAGCATAACTGAAGCCTTGGAGAATTACCTCTATAGAATTACTAAGCAGAATATTTTTACAAATGCTGAAATACGTATTAAACGTCCTCTGCATCAATAGAGAGAGGCAATTATTTAACTGTCTATTCCAGCATTAAAATATAAAAGTTACAAGTGTTGAAAAAGAAAGCTCATTTTAAGCGCACACACTGATTCTGAGTGAAAAAGGTCGTAACAGCTTCAGCAAGTAGATTTTCTATGTGTGCATTTTAATGCTTCATACTCACGTTTTCAATAAAAGTTTGAAATTAAATAAAATTATGAGAAAAAAGTTTTTTTGTCATTTAATTCTCATTGAGAAAATATACAGCATATTTTAACTTCGTAAGGGCATATTTAGGACACCTAAAATGTATTTAGAGCTTAAATATCCAAAGTCTAGTCAAAATTCTCACCAGTAACTTGGGCTCCGGCCCATCTACCCTGTCAATCCCGATCTGAATCAAATCTCAATAAGACGATGGTATTTCATGCTATGCGTGCGTACAGTCTTAATAAGTGGAAAGCAACCAATGCCGTCGAGGTATAGACGAAAAATAATTATTTTGTCTGAAAAAAATGGCGGAATCTGACTTTTTTCTTTTAACTATAAAAATGTTATCCACACGTCACGCATGTGCGTAGATATAACAGAATTCGTTTCCATTTACGAATTTAATTTATCTGGAAAGCGTAACGGAGCAGAGATCTCTCGCCCAATCATTTAACTTCTTAGCAAGAACAAATTCGGAATCGTTGGTATCGAAATTACTGTAGTAAATAGCAACGAAATGCGAAACGTCTCCCAGCATTCCTTCACACTTCGAACAGGGTATTTTTTTAATTGTTTCATTTAACCCCAAAAGGCAATATAAAAACTAGGCGACGAAGTTGAAGGGGAAAAGAAAAACTATATTTTATAGAGTTCAGAAACACAAAGGCTCCCGACTCGAAATTTTCTCTGTTGATCGAGGGAAAAACGACAAGTCTAGATAATCACACCGTGAAGACATGCGCAATAATAGGAACACAAATTAGTACCGTGAAATCAAAATATAACGTGATATTACCTATTTTACTAATGTATCAATATCAATTTTATGGAGTGAAAACTATATTATATGAAATCTAATCCCCATCATCGAGATGACAATCCAATTCTGTGGTCGCGGGTAAAAGTTCTTAAGTCAAAAATCTTAGTTTGGAGAAACAATGGTTAGATTATTGAGCCAACGCTTCTTCCTATGTTCAATACTATTTCACAACGCTTTTTCTCGTTATGGAGGCGACATTTTGAATTGGGTCGTTTACTAAAATAAAATATAGATACTTAACTTGTAGTTTCAGCACTTCACCCAATTTCGCCAAAAATTGACTTAGGAACTTTTACCCCGTGTCCACAGAATGCGCGAATTCCAAGCGCACATCCATTCCACGCGCAAATTCCACGCAACAATCAGGAAGGAAGCGGAGGCGTTTCCGCGAACCGCGTAACCGGTCGCGCATTCACCTGCCGCCCGCCTCTCAGAAGCCGACTGATGGGAGAGAGCACCCTCGCCAAACCGGTCGGGCGGGAATCGCTCTCTGACGCTGCTATGCGTGCACGCTCAGGGCTGCTGCGGCTGCTACTAGTACGCCTGCACTCCCGCTCCAGCTCCCGCTCCCGTACCCGCCCCCGCTACCGACACACCGCCTCGACACACGCCACCTCTCCTGGCAACGCGAAGATCCCCGCTCCTCAGCGCCGATCTGCTCGAGCATCTCCACCCATCTCGGCACATTGGCAGCGCTCGGGCGCGCCACGAGAAGCAGATCGCGAGAAGGAACAGCAGCAGCAGCAGCAGTAGCGGCGGCGAACGACGTCTACAGTGCGGAGAGATTGAATTGAATTTCAATTGTCTTCTTGTTAAGCAGCGAGACGAAAGCTTGCTCTTCCTATTAATTTGAAATCAGCGGCTTAGTTTCACCATCATGTTCCGCTACAGGTAGAGTACTTGTATTCACGTCACCCTCAGGCATTTGTCTTTTATCTAGAAGTTCCGCATTTCGGAAACTCACAGTTATCTGATGGAATATGCCAGGTGCAGTACCCCTAAAAACGCAATTGCAAGAGGGCGATGGGGGCAGGAGACGGAAGGCATTTAAGGAGTGGAATGTTATCGTACAAAACGTTCTAAATTATTAGGGGAGGAGGCAGTGTTTAGCGGATGCGTGTGATAAATGTATACGAACGAGGGAAGAAAAGGGGAGATAGAAGATTTACGAAAGACCTTTTTACGAGATAACGTTGAAAGTGGAAACACGAAGCTTCAGAATAAAGCAAGTGATGCTTACGAGATAAGGATTCAAATATTAAAAATTCAAACAAGAAATAAGGAAGAAACATTAAACGGCAAAGAAGAAAAAAGATAAATGAGAGCAAGAAAGCATGTAGAATGAGCGAGCTCTACAAAGAGTGCGAAAAAGAACGCGCGGTTATTGGAAAACGCTGATAGAAAAAAAGAAAAAACGAATATATTCGAATAGGTGCCGAGCAAGAACCTAGGGGACCTGGCAAAAATGAAAGCAGAACGTAAGGTTAGTGTCGACAGTCGGCGGAGGGTGGCCCGAGACGCAACGAAGGGCGTTCAAGGGAAGCGAAGGGAACAGCGAGCGGAGGCGGCGCCGTCCCCCCACCGACCCACGAGGGGAGCCCGCCCGCCCTCCCCGGGATTTCCAGATTTCCATTCAAAGATCGAGGACAGGGCCGCGCTGAAGTGGGAATATAAAAACTCAGAAATCTGCAGCCTCCATTGCCTTGATGGCAAAGCAAACACGCGGGGGAGGTGGTTGGCGGCGCGAGGGGGAACCGCCGACGACTTCTGCGATGCAGGAGGGGGGCGGGGCGAGGGAGCTTGGGCAGTCGCCCTCACCTCGGGCTCCCGGGAGCCTGTTCCCACTGCCAGCGCCGCCGCCGCCGCCGCCGCCGTCGTCGTCGTACGCGCGGTTCATTACTATTTCATTCTCCGGGACAAACAGTGCGCGCGCAGGGTTTTTTCCCTCCGCGAGACCTAATGAAATCCCGCGAAGAATACAGCTCTCCCTCCGAGCTCCGGCGTCCTCGCCACCGCCTTCGCGCGTACGCAGGCGAGGGCGTGGAGGACGGCGAGGGCAGGGAGGGTGGCCGGGACGGCGGGACGACGGGGTCGGCGGGAGGACGGGGACGGCGACAGTGGCAGCGGTGCGGGGTGTCGACGAGGTGACGACGAAAACGACAAGGCGGTGACTTTGCTCCGAGCCGCCCGCACGTCCTCGCACGCGACGACTTGTCGGAGGACTTGCCGCGAAATATGCTGCCACTCCTTTCGCGAACGGAGAGGTTGGGATTTTTTTTCTTTCTGAGAAGAGAAAGGGTAGCGGAGAGGATTATCATAAAAAATTCAGACGACATTTCTTTCGGAGATCAGGCGGCAGATTCTCCACGCGCTCTGCAGCGTGTTGAAAAGTGAATTGCAACAACGTGAAACGCACGTATTTTATTCCAGCGTTCAATTACGTTTGGGAATGAGCTTTCGGACACTATTTGAAGATGACGATCTTTATTTTAATAGAGTCCTTGCATCTCGTAGTAACACGATATAACTAGTAACAAGGTCCATCTTACTGACAGAATATACGTATAATAATCTAGAATCTATACAATTCATTTTCTTTTCAAGTTATACCATACAATGAACTGTTCGCACAGGAACGAATGACTAAAATAGTTATTTTTGTACCAGTCCGTTCAATTCCGAGACAAGCCATTTGACAGAGAAATTCCATAAATACATTCAATGATACTATACAAAATATGAAGATACTGGGTTTTGCTCATAAGTGAAACGTTTTCCTCCTTTCCAAAACGATTAGTAGATTTACTGTTTATTACGCAAAAAAAACTACGAAAAAATCTTGTGGTGGATTTACATTTTAGAGCAAGGATAATATACCCAAACTAGGTCTCGTGGAAAGTCTATTTCTGTAACCCATTGTTGTTTTTCCATTGAGTCAGAGAGTAAATGTTCATGTGCTCCTATGAATTCCATTTCAACACTAAATACAGGTTTTCTACCTCTCCACAAATACCTCAGTTTTTAATGTTTTCGACGTAACATGAATAAAGGCCGATCAATGCAACGTAAACGAAATGAGAATAGAAACCAATGGCATACCACCGGAATCCCCATAAGGGCATCCATATTATCCCTTCCTTCATTAACTCATAAATGCTAGTGATTGAAAGAATTCAAAAGAGCTGAAAAGTCGAAGATCGAATGGATTCAAAAGTGTCGAAAACTACAATGATAAAAATAAATGCATTAATTCAGAGACATCAGCGAAGAAACACAGTATGAGAACATGGGAAGAGGAGATCCAAATGCCTAGCCTACCCTTCGGTTTCCTCCCGCGGGGCCAAGCAACGACTTTGCGACGCAGCGGCCGCGGCCGGCCACTTGTTGGCTTAGGTCTGCGCTGTTGACGTTTCTCGTTGAAACGCGCCGTTCGCCTCACATTCGTCCTGTTTGTCTTCCGTTTACGATCTAGTCTCTCTTTCACGCCGGAGTTTCATTGTCGCGGTCAGTTCCTTGGGCATGGCAACGTGTTTTGTCTCGTCCGTCACCCTCTTTTCCCCGGCTCCGGGTATCGTAGTCTATTTGCTTTCTTGAACGCGCGAGAACTGTTTAAATATTTTCATGACGAATGGTTGTTAACACCGACGAGAATGTGTTTGGTGCTTATCAACTTGAAGGAAGTTTCCTGTTTTAGTTTCAAACGATTGTCGTTGTTCGCATTTATGGGAAAGAAGAAAAGGAAAAAACGAAAACATAACTTTTCTTTGCTTAAAGAGCCAACCATGGAAGAGAGGATTAAAGAAATGAGTGAAATGACCGATAATACATTACTTTACAGAATACTGCACTTTACATTCTACAGCAATGGTCACTATCAAAAGCTGGATTATAGAAAAAACTTTTCAAGAAAATATTCGCCAAATTTCGGAAAGGCATAAAATTATTTTTTAGCACTAAAGTGAAATGGTTTATATAACAAATACTAATGATTAATTAAATAAATTGCACAAGCAAATGGAATAGCTAGTACAGAAGAAACCTATAATCAGTACTATAAGTGAACTCACGTAATGTTAAGGATTTATGTGCTTGGATAGAATGTTGATATTCAAGCATTGAAACTGTTTCACCTATGGCAATTTGATCTTTCATTTTTTATTATATTAACTTCAAAAGGATAATGAATTCATATGTATTGTAATTATATCCAATTCATACTTTCGACGATTTTGAGCCAAAGTTCTTTACATCTAATGTTTTAAAATCATTACAAAAATATTTTGTCAAGTACTCACTTTTATTTTACCACCGAACTACCTACTTCGTGCTTCCGAATAACACTTTCTTTTTCCAATAAGACATTTTAAAAAATTTATTGGAAATAATAATAATAATAATAATAATAATAATAATAATATAGTTGAACCCACGCAGTCGTTTCGCAAATCACTGACTTAAAATGTGAAAATAGGTTCCAACTGGAAACCTACATTAAAATGCTTGGCTCTGAAGCGTTCGTTAACTGAAGCGTGCATTACATCATTTACGGTGATACAGTAAGTGGGAAAACATTGTAACATTGCTAAGCGGTGAAATTAAAGTGCACAGAAAATCAAACAGTCACTTTAATTTTATCGTGGAAGGTTATTTCTGCCTCTTTTTCTTCAATTTAATTTTAGATAGATTTCGAGTTTCTGCTGACTTCTGACCACCCATGCTGCAGAGCGGCAGTATCCAGAAATGCTAATCTTCAAAAACGTAAAAGAAGTTCCGAAAGGTCTCATTTTGTAGAACGCACGTTCAGAAAAATATCTTTGAATCCAACTGTTCTCCCAGCATGTTACTAGAACGTTTTGCGCATGATGTCCCGCACGGCCCTACATGCTCGTCATATGAGCCCCGCTTATTTCAAGTATGTACCCTACCACCTCATATGTACCCTATGTGTTTTCTCACACCCTTACACGTTTTTACACTTATAGCCAAAATATTCTCCACGTAATTTACTGCATGATCCCTCCCTCACTCGCTTTTCGTTTGCTCCACATACAAATTTTTGAAACTTCAGCTGAAAATTCTGAAATTTATTTGAAGTGTATTTATTACAAAATACTATTTACTAAGGCTGTCCAATAGTTTTTTTTTGGGGGGGGGAATGGGACAATTTGAATAGCTAGAACTCCCAGAAGATCCGAACTTACAAACAATGGAATAACAACGTCCAAAAAGAGGTTCGAAAAAACAACGCAATCTCCATAAGATCGCCCTTCTTAATTCACCTTTTAAACAGAAAATAGCTTCAAGCTGGAAGCTTTTTTTGTTTACAATTTTTGGGATTAGCTCTTCTGGATGTCCCCACATTGTAGCAGGGTGGACAGAAGGGAGCAGAAGTTTGAATGTATCCCATCATATTCTGACTTTCGCGCAACTCATCTACAAAAATAGTATTCTGGACTAGATGAAACGTACAATCCAATTCGTTGTAGTGGGAACTCTGAAGGTATAACATAATACTCACTTAAATACAGGTAAACAACACAACAGCTTCCTGCGGTGTCGCACGCGAGTTCTAATTACAAGCACAGTGTGCTTTAGCCCGCTTTGTAATTACTGACTGTTGGCTACTGCGACTGCACCATGAAGACTCGCGCGGAACTTCGTAATGTTCCTAGCACTTAAATTGCAGTTAGGGTAACCAACTGAGTCAGCTGAAATTCAGTATTGCGTAATTTGTTAGCATCCCGAAATTGCTCCAAATTCCCAAATTCTCAGGGCTAAACTGAAGGATACAAGGTCCCATCTAATCATCGTATTTCTTCGTAGGTCACTCGTAACACATTCCTAGTGATGTTTGTCACAACGAAGCTATTTTCGTAATATTCACCGAAAGCTGAGAATATTGGTTATTTCCCATCAATTCATCATAGCACAAAACACCTTTTGTTCAGCAGAAAAAAAGAAGCTAGTATAAAGAAAACGTTCCGTTCTGCTAACGATGAACATATGCGAGTTCATTGGTACGAGTCAGTCGTTTTTATGAGAGTTTCAAAACAATTGGAAAAATACCCATAATGAAGCTTAGTTGGAACAGATGAATGAAGACTCCCGAACGTGACATTCCAATCTCTTACAAGAACTATAGAGTATACCCCATTTAATCAGTGAATCAACCCGCTCTTAAAGATATTTCAAAGGTGTTATGCAGTTGAAGGATAACTTAAAGGAAGATTGGAGAAAAACTAAATTACACGACTGGATATGGTAAATATTGAAGGCACAAACAAGAGTGTTTAATAATAATAATAATAATAATAATAATAATAATAATAAAGCACAACCAGCATTATAAATGTAATAAATCGGCACAAATTACCAAGAAGAATCATCCATGACGCTCTTGCAGAAAAATACGGTTTCATCCCTCCTGACACCATCTATCTAGTATTCTACATTTATAAGCCCAAACCAGTTATGGAAAACACACGGTACAAGCTGTACTACGACACCCAAATACTAAGAGACAAACCATAGTCGCCAATATTCTTGATATAGTAATTCGCAGAGAAATACCAAATACCACCACTGGCGAAGATGTATTTATCACCACAATTACGAAGATTTATATCACCCAAATTCTTTTGAAATCAACTCCTCTGCTATCGTAGGAACTGGTCTGGTTAATAAAAATCTAATGGAGTATGTAAGAAAAATATTAACAGAAATAAATCATATTCATTATAATTTATTTTTATTAATAGCGAGGCTCAGTAAATTTAACATACTCTCCTATGCCTAACATCATTAAATATTACACTATTTTATAAGGCAACAAAAATAGAGAAGAACAGAACTCTATGTTTACTTCTAGGAATACAGACTATGGACCAACTCGGCCTTACAATTGATTCAATTCAAAACTATAATGAGGATGACGGCTGAAGGCCGTTGGCATTAAGAAAAACGAAAAAGGAAAACTAAATATAAGTACAAAATATATAGGACAGTATTAAAAAGTAATGTGTATATACATTCCTTTAAAATTAAATTAATGTTAAATACTAACATAATAATTACAGGAACAAATTAATTATAAAAAATAGATATTAATAATATTCATATTCAGATTCATGCTAATTAATAAAATTACAAACGGTACAGAAATGTAAAGTAGCAAAAGCCGCAGAACAAAACCGAATAAAATTAACATGCGAAACAAAAAGCATAAAAATAATATAAGCAAACATAAAATTAATAGTACAAAATTCGCAATAAATAAATTTCAGACGTGAAGAGATCTAGTACTAATAACACAAAACCCACAAAATTTAATGATATAACATTGCAATAAATGTAGAGTAATTTTGTGATTTGTGAATTGTGTAGCAAAATATCAAATGTGAGACTCAACCCCAGGGAAAGTAGTAACTTTGAAAATGATTCTTAAAGAAATTGATCGGAGGTGAAGTGTTTAATGTTCTTTGGATGTAAGACAATCAAAATATTGAGTTGCAAAGCAATGCACGTAATAGCTTGTAAAGTGATATATAGTTCAGCTGTATATGCCTCCCGAAATGCAAGAAACTACTACTTCATACTATTCGTTCTCCATCTAACAGTTTTTTTTTATTACTCGGTGACAAATAGAGTGCGGTACCGGTACATTACACAACTTGTTATTTCACTATAATACTTCGGCATTTCTATTCACGTTGTGAAAAGAAACGTTTTTGCAGGAACGAACATTCAGTATATTGTATTAGTATTTCAGATTGTGTGATTAAATTAATCTTCGAGAAACAATGTAAGCGAGCTAGATACGCGACTGTATTAAATAATTAAGTAAATCAATACATTGTTGAGAGAAAGGATATATAGTACGTGCTTATATGTTTCCACGTCAATATTCTATTGTCTGCTTCAACGAACAAGCTACACAATTGCCAGCATTAGTTGATAAACCTGCAGCGAAAGGCTATTGTTTCCGAACAGCAGCAAGAACATTAAAAGTAACAGACTGTACAGGAAGGTACCCAGCCTCATTCCGGAAAATGTTTTTACACCACTATCTCCCTTGCAGATATACAACAACCGAAGCGATTTCCAATACCGTGACCATGTATAACAATAGATTTCTCCCACTCCCTACAAGTTTGTTTTTTGGAGGTTTTATTGATTTTAGTTTGCTCTTTCCGCTTCCTACATTCGTCTCTTCCAAAAATTCCACGTTCAATCTGGAGATACACGCTGAATTTTTTCCCACGGTAATATTTCTGTTATTGTACAATTTCCAATAGATTAATCTTGCGTTTTAGTTCGAAATGTTACATTTAACCATTTTACTTAATTTCAAATTAAAGAAGGGATTTCCAAACATTTAATAATGTGGAAAATGATAAAGTTTTATTAATATAACTTCTGCGAAAACAATCCACGATTTAACAATAAAAATTAAAATAAAATAAAACTTGAGTCCCCGTTCATGGAGTCAGTGCATTTCACAACTATCCACAGTATAACCCTCACACGAAAAATAACGGAACATTCATTCTTAATAAGAGGTTCAAACTCGCTAGCCATTGAAACTCTTCTTATTCGTAAATCCGTACATGTATTAAGGCATTACAAATATTTGATGCCATTACATCCCGATCTGTGTAGGTGAGTATGATACCATATACAGTTAGTAACAGTCTTGTTTGTACAGTCCATAATTTGCTCGAAAAGCATTCATTTGAAGTGGAAAATTAATACTAATGAAAAATATATTACAAGATAACTGAATAATTCCAGTTAAATAAAATGTAACTTTGTAAATCAGGAAGAAATGGCCTTGAATTTGAAATTCACTACCACATTTCGTCGCTAGGGAACTAGCCACTAGGAAGGTTTCGAAGCAACAAAATGTGCTGGTGAACTTCAAATTGAAGACCGTTTCGTTTAGGTGTGCAAAGTTACATTTCATTTAACTGGAATTATTCAATTATCTTGTAATCGTTAATCTTAAGTGGAAAATTAATACTAATGAAAAATGTATCTCTATTAATTTTCCACTTAAGATTAACGATTTTCGAGCAAATAATGGACTGTACAAATAAACTGTTACTAACTGTACATGAAGCCAAGGTCAAATTTAAAGTTTTCTTTTCCTTCTCGCGTAATCCATAAGCAATATCGGTATACCCGCCAAGCAGGTTTTTTTTAGCTTCAACCGGAGAGCTATCGGATATTCGCGACAAATCCCATCCGCAGCGCCTCTTTGCCGTCGGGTGTCCCCCCTGCGTTCGGTCCGCCCCGCGGCCCGTGGCAGCGGGGAATCGCCGCCGTCAAAGGCTCGGGACTTGTTTGCTTTGCGAACCGAGATTTCAACACGCCCCGCAAACACCACTTGATCGGTCAGAGCGCAGATAAACAGAGCTCGGGCTGCACGAGGGGAGGGGGAGGGGGGCGCTGGGTGGAGGCGTGGGTGGCCACCGACCCGGGCTAGGGATGTTGCGACATTTGAATCGATACGAAATTTTCTTTCGATACAATATCGAATATACAATTCGATATAATATTGAATTAAACGACAGATGGATAAGTTGATATTATCGAACTTCAAGTATTTAGGTAAAATATCAAATAAATTGATATTCATTTATTATTTGCAAATGCTTCTCAAGATATGTTCATAAATCATGGGTCATTTTATTTGTATTCACATCTTACAATTTAATTATTTAGATGCAAGGCAAGTAGGATGTATTTTCTCCGTAACAACTGCTACTTATATTACTATTATTATTATTATTATTATTATTATTATTATTATGGCGCCAGAATTAGAAGAAAAAACATAGTTGGGATGAAAAATTGATTCCTGAATTGACAGTAATCTTAGATTTTCAATACCCATACGGCACTTTCAGTACTGAAATCAAATTTAATAACCTTGATTACGATCCCCAGTACCCAGCCTGTTTGCCCTGATCCATATGGATGAATGGTTTTAATGGCTGGCTGGTGATCTTCAAATGATTTGAGCGACCTAGCATTGAAACGGATTAACACCGAAAAAGCATGCCGCGAACCAACTGTTCACAACAAATTCCACATGAATCGCCAGAGATTTGAAGCCGGGTACCCAGAAAGTAGGCATCCGCCCGGCAACGGCGTCGGTTGGCGGGAGAACCCACCCTTCGCCACCCCACTCGTCCTCGCGGTCGCTTGGCATGTTGCTTCCTGCAATATGCCAAGTAAATAGCCAGCAACGTCTTGCTCGCCAACTGTATAAAGAAACCCGAACCACTCTCGTAAGACAACAGATTTTACAAATCCAATGTAAAAGATTAATCACCAATGCCCCTAAGATTGTCAGCTATGCCAAATTTCATTAAAATTAAATATCGAATCCGTAGACAATGTCAACTTTAGTGTATATCCACCAACTTCTACTTCTCCAAACCATAAATCCCAGTTTTAATTATTTTAATGGTGTAATGTTTTATTTATCAGATTAGGGCAACCGCAGCGTAGCGGTCACCCTACTTGCTTTCTACCTCAAGAGTACTGCCGGTGTTGAAATGCCAGTGGATCGAAGTGAAATTTTTCAGTCTTCATCAGATGAAGACCTCGAAAAAGATGGTCGAAACGTCGGCTACACAACCTAGTAGGCGGCGACACCAAGACAGCCGAGATCTCAACTCTGGCCGCGGAAGCGTAAGACTTCACGATGTGAAATTTGTGTGCACAAAGTGTGTTCACAGAAGGTTTTCTCGGGGTTCGTCGGAACCTCAGCCTGCGACGCGACGTTACCCGGACAGCCCAGATCATGATTGCCGCGGAAGCCTACGACATCACTCATTCCTCCAGTTCATCATCAACTGCATTATATGTTCGATATAATTTCACTTGATTTCAAGTTCACATTTGTTTGGAAGATGTCAAATACTAGAACTCGAACCAACTAGTAGGTAGGCCAAAATTGTAGAGTTCTAGCTGTTCACATACTTATTTTTACATTAAAATATAGTTATGGATAACGTGTGATTAATGTTATTATTAAAATTATAAATATATAATGAGTGTAACTGCAACTTTTAATAAAACAAAGATGTGTAATATTCATTTCAATGAGTGAATTGTTAACCGTGCTGATATGTATTACACAATATTTATCGTCAAGCGCTACCTTTAGAATGTCTAACGAGTTTCTTCCTGGATGTCGCTTTGCCGCGTGATGAGAGCTAGAGATTCGAAACTTTGGCTCTTAGCCTTAACTATGCTGGTACAGTGCCTTCTTGCCCATTCGAGAGGACGCGCCCCAGAGCAAAATCGCTGCTACAGCCCGGACCCTGGCCGTCGCAAAGCGCATTCCCCGAGGGAGACTCAAGCGTCCCGCCAAGAAGTCCGGGAGGTCTGTGGGGTGGCCGTCGCGCCGCGACGGTCGGAGGCGTCGCGCAGTGTCACGTCACGTCGCGTCGCATCGCATCGCATCGCATCACGACACGGCCACCGCCGCCGGGCCGGGCAGCACCACGACGCCGCTGCGCTAGCGAACAATCGATACAGCCTGCTGTTTCCGGCCGCCCTGGTCGGCAGCGGGCCGCCCTTCACACCCCACGTCCCCGTGCCGGCCCCGCCCCCCCTTGCCGCCCCCACCGCCCACGCGGACCGACACGGCCGCCGCCGCCGCCGCCGCCGCCAACGCTGCCGCGGCCGAGCGGGGCCGGACTCGCCTCGGAACATCGCTGCGCGTTCCGAGTTTTTTTCACCTTTTTTTCGCCGGCGGGGAGGGTGAAGGAAGACGGTAGGGGATGAGAGGAGAGGGCAACGGAGGGTGGGAGGTGAAAGAAGAGGAAGAAGGGGGCAGGGTGATGTCGATTCCGCGGGGCGGCGAGCGTGCTGGGCAAAAAGACAGCCAGGCGTTGGACCCCAACGCTGCGGCTAACCTCCGGCCTCGTCCCCGCCGTTCTCGCCGTCTTCCTCAAACGCCGCCCCGATCTAGAGGTTCCAGATCATACCACTGCCGAAGCCGCTGCCACCACTGCAATCCGCGGTAAACGTTCGTCTACGTTCCCACAACCCATCAACCTCCTCTTTCCCAGGACCTTTGCCTCAGACATTCTCGTCAGTCTCTGCTCTCTTCGTATACGACACTTCATTCTGAATACCGGAATTCTCAGACGAGTTAAGCGATAAATGTACAGCTTGCCGTTTATTGAGAAAGTAAGATTTTATTACTCAAATATTTCATGGGTTCTTGTCCACGAAGGAATGCCATTACAAAAAATTTAATTGCTCCGGTAATGATATTGCTACTTGTACAAAATTCCTGCAGATATTTAATTAAATCATTTCCTCAATAAATAGCAACCAGTATCTCTTATACTTAACATCTTCGAGAAGATGCCTTCATTTGTCCGCCATCCGTTCATCTATCCCTGGGCTTCACCACAGCTATGATAAGTTCAGATTATTCATTTATTCCCCGTCATCCATGCACTTCTCTCCAAACATACGCATTTCTGAATGGTCTCTTAACTTGCAAATATTATCACATGCTTTTTGTCTCATTTCGTTACGTCATTCTCGCCGAGACAACTTGAAAAACAATTCCTCCTCGTCGTCGTCTCTATCGAACGGTCACACTCTTTCCTCTCCGTATTTTTGGGAGTCGGGATAGGGACGTGCTCCCTTTCCCCGCTTCTCGCTCTCTCACTCACTCTCTCTGCGTTGGTAGTATTCTTCGTCCTCGGCGTCGTTGCTTCCGCCCCCGCTACTACCACCGATGTCCTCGCCCCAACCGCCTCCGCCTCGGCCTCGGCCCCCTGCCCTCGACACGCGCCATCCGGACGCTTTAATCGCGGGAACGAGGCGGCGAATTTATCGCGGCCCGGGAAGCTTTGAATTAGCCGGCCATTTTTCCCCTCCCGCCCCCTGTAATTGCGTGCGGATAAAAAGGGGTGAAAACCGCCTGCGCCGGCGGACTCCTCCTCCTCCCCTCCGGAAGACGGAAGCGAAAGTACGAGCGCATCACCTCGTACCTTCCGTCTGGTTTTCATCTTCAAGGAGATGGAGGAAGCGATGCGTCGAGGGGTGAGCAGATGGCGGGCGGGGGTGTGGAGAGCGTGAAGTGTTGGCAGAGGGAAACTCTTCTGGTTCTCGCGGGGGGATACAATGTTCGTAGATATTCGTGCAAAAGGGATTCATAACTATACACGCAGTGCTTCCGGATTTGGGAGCTTTTCTAACTCGATCTAGATTGAAAACCGCTTGTCAGTGCCGCTGTATCGATGGTAAAGTGATCCTTTACCAGAAGCAAAATTAAGTATTTTGTGAAGGCGACAGTTAATAATTTGACTGTCGCTTCAAACACTACACGACATTCAATTTCAGACCGGTCATCTATTCCCAGTTCGTAACAACGAAACTTTCCAAAATCAATTGGCCTGTGCTTTTGCATTTATTGTCAATGTTACAATTATTTAGAAAAACCTCCAATGTTGTAATTCTCTGCAAAGACATTTGATCACAATTATTTTCTTCTATATCTGCCATATGTCCATTTACACACAACATCGTAAGTACTAATTATTATGTGTATATGTACAAAATATCACAAAACGTCCATTTTTGGATAGAAAACAAGACATTCATCACATAAACTGTTAGAATTATTTGGAAGCATCTTATACGATTACGCCCGTGGAGCAATTTTCATTACGCAGGGCTTGTCCGCTCGCTCAACGGCGCCCCTCCGTCGGCGCGGCATGTGTGTCGCAACGCGAGACGCCTGCGCCGGCGAGGCGAAGCGGCGGGAGGGCGGAGCCGTGGCGGGGCGGAAGCGGAGCGGGGAAAGCCGGGGCGAGGGTCGCTGCCGAGGACATGGCAACGCGCCGCGCGTTATGCCCTCCTGCCCCTCCCCCACCCCCGCGGAGGAGTGGGCTAACGCGCGCGCGCCATGCCGGGCACGCCTGCCCATTCATAAGCACCTCGCACGCGCTACACCGGCCCCAGTCACGGCCGGCGTCTGTCTATGCCCACGTCGTCCCATCGCCCCTCTTCCGATTCACCTCCAGCTGCCCTGAACTCCACCCACGCCCGGCCACCTCCCACAACCCTTGCCTTCACGCACGCCCTCCAACCGAGCCTGCCTCCACCCACGCCCTGTCAGTCTTCCCCACGCCCTGCCACTATCACCCCCAAGGCCTGTCACCGTCCCCCCAAGCCCTGCCACCGTCCCCCCCAGCCCAGCCACCGTCCTCCCAAGCCCTGCCACCGTCCCCCCAAGCCCTGCCACCGTCCCCCCAAGCCCTGCCACCGTCTTTCATGCTCTGCCATCGTCCTCCCCCAAGCCATACAATCGTCCTCCATACCCGCTTCCCCCGTTGTTCCCGTTCCCGCCCTTGCTCCTGCCTCCGCCATCATCCCAGACTCGGCCTCCGCCCTCACCTCCAGAACGACCTGCCGCCAGCTTGGCCCCCGCGGCAAGCGATTCTAATTGGGAGCCCCGTGCGGCTACTAATGGCCCGCACCCACGTCCAGTGGCTCCACTTGCTGTTCTGGTAGGACAAAACTGCTCGAGTGCGTTTATACACGCGATATATCTTCATTAGCTGATTCAAACTAATGACTACATTGTTTTAAAAAATTCTCTTTAAATTCAGTTTACGCCATTCGATCGTATCGCACTTATCTTCGCTTGCATCTGTGAGAGAATTCACAAATGCACACATATTTACGAAGCAAAACGTTTCAACGTTTTGTAGAAAAACGAACCCACCATTTTTTAT
>JAHLJT010008446.1:41567094-41580906 GCA_031308135.1 Acheta domesticus | reverse complement strand
CGTTATACACGAGCTCTCCTTCGGAAACAGGCGAGAAGGGGTGGGGTATCATCTCCAGGGATGTGATGCACTGTCTACAATTTCGCCCATGTCAAGTAGCTTAGGAAAAGACACAATGAAGCTTGCAAAAAAAAACGATCACGCTCCAATTCCTGATATTTTCGCGGTAAAAGTATGTTTCGATTAAATTGTATAAAAAAGACTCTGGAAGTTTTCTTGGAGCATTTTGCTCTTAACTGGAGATGAAATATGTAGACGTACTTTTTCCGTGATTAGAGATTCGTACAATAAATATTAAAGACCTTATTCTTAGATAATGATATTTATTTCCCTCCCCTTACATAGAATCGGGGTGGATAAAGATATTTACTCCAACTCATCAAATGAGTTAGAAAAGTGGGAAAATAATGTTATTTACATCCTCGCATAGGTGCTCAAACATTTTTCACCAGAGGTCAAATGACCGAATTTGTTCGTGCATGGAATTTTCTGCAAGGAACTCGTGACAGCTGCACGAGATAGAACTGCAACGAGAAGGTTGAGGTGAAACGACGCGTGTAGGGGACGCAAATGGGCGGTGGGCAGAGCCGGAAAGAAAGGGTACGGATGAGGATGGAGAGCACGGAGAGCGGGGGTCGGCAGAACAGGCAGGCCGCCTCGGCAGTGCTGCTACCAACACCTGTTCCGGCCCGTCGTCGCACACTGAGCGCAAGCTACGTTCTCGCAGGTCACACAGACTCTCATTCACGAGTCACGAATCTTCAATGTTTTAAGATTTAAAAAATAGTAACTTGATGTTTAAACAAGCAGTAGAAATTGTTCTACGCGACATTTGGGTGGGATTACTTCGGGATATACAACACTCGAAGTATTATTACTTTGAACTTCAATGGCACCAGATTATTTGAGGTATCAAAGAGAAGTATTTTAGTGTTATTACTGTACTTCCTATACTTTTTAATATAGGAAGTACTGAAACGTGCAACCTATCGAGGCATATTATTTAGCCTCATCATCAGGCATTTGAAAACAGCATAACAATTAATTACTTCATACTGGTTGGAGACGAAAAAACAGAACAAAACTAGAAATTTCATTTTAATGTGGCGTATACTAAATTGAAACTAATTTTATGTATGAATTGATAATCGTTCACTATTGAATTCAATCACAGTTTCAGAAGTTTTTTGTTGACACACTTGCACTTCGTAGTACAATAACGGAACTTATTTTAGTTTTCCATCCCACTTTCTTAGTGCTTAATAACGGCCATATGATTCTGGAATTTTCGCTATTCCTTCAAACGTCTCAAAACTAAGCAACAGCCTTCAAACGTCCCACGCCGTTTCACTGCTCTTTCGACCGCACAAAAATCTCACAATCGCACAAGCACCCATTTCATGCACCGCGCAGCAGTTAGCGCCGCCTACCGCGCCTCCGAGGTCGATTACATCCTCCCGAGATCGGATTTTCAGCCACTGTGCGTCGCTTGCGCCGCCTCTACGGCCGCCACCGCCGCCGCCACCGCCGCCGCCGCCGCCGCCGCCGCCGCCGTCGACGTCGTCGCACATACTCAATTTTCCGGCAGCGGCGCACCGGGAGCGGAGCGTGCACAAAGCGCCGCGAAGGGGAGAGAACCCGGAGCCTCCGCAGCACGCCGCCCTCAACACTCCCTCCCCGCCTCTACCCTGACGCAACGCGTCTTGCCGTACTTCGTCTCCCCCTTCCCGGCCACGCCTCGACCCCGCCTCTTCCCGTCTCACCGCGTCCCGTCCCGTCCCGTCCAGCTCCGTGCTGCCCACCCCACTACACCACGTCACGCCCTACCCTGCGTCCCGCCTTCACTGTCAGGGCCCGCCCCGCCCCGTCCGGAGTTCCTCTCCTCCCCGCCCCGATCTCCCACATCCCGTCTCTCCAGGTCGCGTCCCCGCCCCGCTCCGCTTCGCCTCTTCCCCGCTTAGCGCCGCTTCGTTTCGCGTCGCGTCCGCTCGTCCCAGTACACGGGGAGCGCGCGCGTCCGGAACGCCGCAGGGGGGCAGTGGGGCGCGGGCGGGACGGAGGTGGGACGGGGGCGGTGCAACGTCGAAGAGCGCAGGCCGGCCCTAATGACGCTGCACATTGTCTGCGCAAGGGGCGGCACAGGCGAGAGGAGGGGGCGGGGCACGAGTGAGCGGAACGTACAAAAGAGGAACCGGCGCGCAAGTCGCATGGCGGTGGAGGGGCGCAAGGGGTGGTGGCGGCGGCGGCGGCGCTGCGGGCCAGCTGACGCTGGCGAAGGCGACGCGCGAGGAAGGGGGACCGGCGCGAGAGGCGCAGGCAACTAGTCGAGTTGCCGGAAATGGCCCTCGTTTGGGAGCGTGTTGCGTGGGATTTTGACGCGGAAGGGTGAGTGTATTACGCAGACTGGGGAATGCGATCTATGTAATATTTACATTGGGACGTAGACCAATAGAATCGTTTGTGGAGGTAACGATGAGATGACATATCGCATGTGTCCCAGCCGACAGGAGACGAGAGGGAGGAAGTAATTAGGAACTGGACCAGACGTGGAAGTGGAGAAGGCAACAAATATGCGAAAGTCATGGAAAGGAATACGAAGATGAGCGAGCAAGGTGCACTGAACGGCAGCAATGCTGTGCGGGCAATGACAATGGGAGAGATGGAACAATGAACCAACGGAGCACAGCCCCGGCCGGGATAAGCTTTAAGCTTCCGACTGGTCTCCCAATATGTGCGGTGGTGTAGTGCATGTAAGTGTGTGTATGTAACGGGTGAGGATAGAACACGGAAGATGAAGGAAAAATCGCGCGCGTCCGTGGTCCGTTTGTTAGGGTATTGCTCCCGCATTTGCCTGATGTTTGTGATCGAGGATATAATCTGAATTCCTTATCTCCCCGTGTTTACAATTCCATCTCAAAGCGCATTTGGGTCCTTACAGGCTGCACTGTGAAAGGTGCGCGCAATTCTGTGGTCGCGGGGTAAAAGTTCTTAAGTCAAAAATCGTAGATTGGAGAAAACGGGTTAGAAAATTGAGCCAACCCTTTTTTCTACGCTCAACACAAGTATTTCTGTCGATAAGGAGGCAACATTTGAATTTTCAGTCGTTTTACTAAATAAAATCTAAATGCTTACTTGTAGTTCCAGAACAGAACCCAATTTCGCCAAAATTGACTTCAGAACTTTTACACCGTGACCACAAAATTGATGCCTCTCCTTCCTGCACCATGACCACCACGGCTTACGCCTAAGCGGCCTGAACGGGCAGGCCAGAACGGGCGGAGGCTGGTGTGGCGGCGGCAGCCAGTCGGGTGCAGGGGCCACAACGACGGCTGCCGAGCGGCCGACCCCACCCTGCGGCCCCCCCCCACAGCTCGGCAGGGCCGACCCACCCTCTGCCCCGCCCCCTCCCAAGCGGAGCGCGTTGGCGGAGCGCCGCGAATCTGCGCCAAGGCGAGGCGACCGCCGCCGCCGCCGCCGCCACCACCGCTTCCTCCGCCTCCGCGTCTTCGCCACCGCAGCCCCCTAACTGCCTCCGCCCGGCGTCCGCGCCTGAAAAAATCGCCGCCGCCGGGGGCATTTTGCGCTCGCTAATGGGCCGCGTTTACGAATATATTTGGAGCGCGCGCGCGCTGGCGTATGGGACGCGCGGGTGGGGTGCGAGCACGTGGACGGACCGGGCCGCAGGAGCGCGCACTGGCTAAGAGGCTGCGGGGGCGGGCTTTTCCGTATGACTCTTCACAGTACCTCTGTGGAGGCGGGAATTTATTTCATTCAAACGGGTACAGATTGAGCCACTGCCTTGCCGCTTAAGCAGCTAGAGAGGAGCCTTTCTTAAAAACTAATTCAAATTAACTTCGTTTTAGCTTAATCTAATTCAACAGTTAAAATGCATGAATTTTGGCATGTCTAACTTAAATACAATTTTCTTTCTTAATACTAGGTAATATTTCCTTATGTGTATAGGTTAATGTTTTCTTTTCTTTCACATTCACACATCATTCATACTCATTTACAGTAAATGCATAACCATTCATTCAACCCATTAACTCCCACTGCACTACTCCGAGAGGCGGGGCCGCAAACGGGCACGCGGTCAAACGGACTGGGAACGTGCGGGCGAACGGTTGGCGGAGGCGTGCGGGAGGGTGCAGTTGGCAACCATGTCGAAACACAAACGCCGAGCAATTTTTGAGAAAATTCTGAAAATGTTGTAAACGCTGCACGTAGAGAATCCTCTAAAAACAAAATGTCCGTTTGAAATTCGTAGGGCCTTTACTTCGGCCAGATCGATCAGGGAATATCGGTTTTGGAGAAGTCATCAGAAGGGTTCATGCGCTAGAGCTGACTACAGGCGAACGGAAGAGCAAACAGACAGACGTTTCGCCGTCAACCAATTTTTATGAAGGATCCACAAAACGTGGATGCTGAGCACACAACATATTAGAGGAAATATTTTACTTCATATGGGAGCAAGAATTATCCACTTTTTCGGTATCAGGGTCCCATAATAAGCGTTTTTCGGACAAAAACATAGCCATTTTCGCTGAATCTTTACAATCTCTTCTCTTTGTTACGTATGTACGTAGTAGACAAGAAAGTAAAACAAGAATAAATAAGCTCTGAGACGACCAGAGACACATAATTAAACACGCATTAGCAAGTATAATAAAGAAACGCGATTTAACATTTCTCTCGGAGAAAGATGGACGATGGCGAATAAAACGGCATAAGAAACATCACGCATTGTGAAGAGTAAAGATATGTGTTTAATACCTACCCCAGTGGGAAAAAAAAAAGAACGAACAAACATTCAAGAGACAACGAGGAAAATATTACGAGAAAAACAACACCTCCCCCCCACTATTCACAAAGAAAATGTGACAATTGAGAGGATTCAGGCGGCACGCGGAAGCCGCGATAACAGAACCGTTTCCACAACGCGCGCTGAGGAGGCTGCGCGTTCTCCGGCTCTCCCGCGGGCGGGCGACCTCTGAATAATACGAGGCGCGCGTCGTAACGCACCGCCTCAAAACTTTTACGCGGCGCCCCGTAATTGAACGGCGCCGCGAGAGGACGCGAAATGAAGCATTTATTTACATTTTCCCCTCCGCTCCGCTCCACTCTCCTCCGCTCCGCTCTGCTCTGTGCTGCACGACTGAGCTCTGCTTCGCGACGTGGCCACCGCGTTCGCGTTCGCCCGCGAACGCGCCCTTTGCGAAGTGCCGTGTGGAGCGCGGGAAAAGGAAAGCGTTCCTGAGGTAAGCTCCCCCTGGCCGCTGCGCGAAGCCCTCTGCGGTCTAACGACGGTCCGGTAATCGGCGTGAGGTCGCGGAAGGGGAGGGGGAGAGATAAGTCACCGGAGGGAATTCCGCAAAAATGGAATATCAAACAAATTATTTATCTTGTTTCGGGTGGGTAGGAAGGATTTCAAATATTATTTAGGAGATTTGCCAGAGATCTCGAGAAATGTTCGTTTTCTTCTCCATGTTATGGAGCCATTTTCTCCACATTCATTCAACCTCCATCTTTTTCATCATATTCTTCTTCATTGCATTCATCATTCTCTCTCTGAGCTTCTTTTTATCATTGTTTATCTTCCTCGTGATCTTCGCCATCTACATTATCTTTCATTCCTATTCACTTCCTGCGTACCAGTGTTGAAATATAATATGCGCGTTTTGTCTTTACCCGAATTCTCTCAGTTTTGTGGAGCTAACGTGCAAAATAGATTAGTAGAGAATACTTTCCATCTTGAGATCCCTGGCCACAGTGCGACGCCTTCTGATGCTCTAACGATGGCCGGGTCAAGTAATCGAAGCGAGATCACAGGGGAGAAGAACGTAAAAATGGAATATTAGAAATTCTCTATTTTGTTTTAGGTGGGTAGGAAGGATTTCAAATATTACTTAAGAGATTTGCCAGAGATCTTCAGAAATGTTCGTTTTCATCTGTTTGCAAACATATTCAATTTTTTGCCATCATATTCTTTCAACACCCATCTTTTTCATCACGTTCTTCTTCATCGCATCATCTTTCTCTTCCAGATCTTCTTTCTCATTATAATGGTGTATCTTCCTCATCTACATTATCTTTCATTCCTATTCACTTTCTGCGTCCCATTGTTAAAATGTAATATACGCGTTTCGTCTTTACCTAATTCTCTCTGCTTTGTGGAGTTCACGTGCAAAATAGATTGTAGAGAATACTTTCTATCTTGAGATTTTCCCCCTGCCCATAGTGTGACGTCCCTTGAAGCTCTAACGATGACCGGGTTCCAGTAATTGATGTTCATTTTCACCTCCACGTTCGGGAATATATTCAAATTTTTTCCACCATGTTCCTTCAATTTCCATCTTTTTCATCGTATTCTTCTCCATCACATTCATCTTACTTTCTACAATCTTCTTTTTCATTATCATTGTTTATCTTCGTCGTGATCTTCATCATCTACACTATCTTTCATTCCTATTCTCTTTCTGTGTCCCATTGTTGAAATTTACTATGCGCCTCTTTATAGAATTCTCTTTGCTTTGTGAAGCTAATCTGCAAAATAGATTGTAGAGATTTTCTAACGTTTTGTAAGGTAATCGATGTAAACGGAGAGACGAGAGGAGGCATAGATCTGCCCCGAAGGCACAGGGAAACAAAACATAAAAATAGAATAATAAATGCGTTTTTAATTTTTTTTTATACGGAAGGTGCAAGAGATTTGCAAAATACGTAAATATTCCTCTTGATTTTTTAGCTCATATTAATTTTCTTTTTCATTACATTCAACTTCACTTTCATCATAATTTTGTTTCCGCATTACATTTCTCTTCATTTTCTTCATCACGTTTAATCCTTACCCTTCCTTATTACATTATTCAATGCCATCTTTTATTTATTTGCATCTTCCTTTTCTTCTTCTTCTTCTTCTTCTTCTCCGCGATCATCATCAACTTCATCTTCCTTTCTCCTTGCGTTATTTCCGATAGAGGAGGTTTACAGAATGCTTTCCACTTGTGTTTGGCTAATGATCGCTGGTTTAGGTAGTAATCGTCGTAATCGGGAGTGAGGGAAGCTGTCGCGAGTCAGATGTCACTGCGGAGCACACCATATAAGGCATGGGATGTATACACATCCTTTTATTTGTGTGTGAGAAGGGGAGTTCAAAAAAATTCTGTAAGAAAATTAAGATCTTCAGAAATCTTTATCTTTTGTAATTTATTATATTCACTTACTTCCGTATCATTTTACTTATTATCATATTATTTTGCTTATCATTTTTCTTCATTTACAACATCTTCACGATCTTTTATTGATCTTCCTATTTTTGTACAACTTATATAATTCGCCCAAACAGAATCCTTTCTTATTTTTATATTATCTTAGTTTTTCAATTTCAGCTACCGAAAATAAAAAGTGCTAACAAACTGAAAATTATATATAGTAATTATTTCTCTATCATTATAGATATTTGTTGAAATAAACTTCTGTTTTACGGTTATGAGAGAGAGAGAGAGAGAGAGAGAGAGAGAGAAATATGATAATTAAAGCGTATATTTAAATTGTATCTCAAGGGCCCATATTGTATACTCCACAGCGCAATATGAAACAATGCGCGTACGAGAACCTGATACGTGAGAGCTACTGACTTACATATTCTCTCTGTAGGTGGTAAGCGAAACATCTTAATCAGCCTTTATCCTTTTATCCGCAATTCTGAGTACTTGAGCTCACGAAACCAACAGAAACATTATATGATAATCAGTGGGTCTGCTTTTGCCTCAGTAAATTTTAAAGTGAACCAATTCTACCAGATTGGTTCATCGTATCGTTTGAAAACATCTTCTATTTACTTTCCTGCAGGAGACCACATTCTCTCAAAATATACTCAAATGTATACAATTACAAACTTTAATAAATAGAATGCATTCTACTGTAGAGACCGAAATCCTTACAATTACCAAATTGTAAGTTATAGTTCACGCATTTGCTTCATAATTACCTAATAAATAACACGGTTCACGTCACCGGCGGATCTAGCCGATCATTGTGGGGGGGCTATCGTAGATTTTTGTAAAATAATAAACATATTTGTTATTACATTTTATATTATTTATATACTGTAGATATGACACTATAAAAGAATATTGTCTAAACAATTACATAGTAAATATTTAATCAATTTGGCCAAATAAAGGAAGATAAACGAAAACTCTCAGTCTGGGGGGGGGGGGGCATGGCCCAATGCCTCCTCCCTGATCCGCCAATGGTTCACGTTCCTCAGTTTTCCGCTTGATCTTAAATGGACGTGGTAATTTCTTTCAAAAAGCAATGCAAATACATTTCACTTTTCATTCAACTTATTTTAAGATTGGTATCAAGATCTTGTCGAATCTCGGATGGAAATCCAAATTGAAGGTGAAAAGTTGCCTGGAGAATCTAACTTATTTTTTTCCTCTTTCGAAATGCATATGCATCTTTCATGACCAGTACAAGTACAATCGCAAAATGTATTTTATGATTTAAAATCATAATTTTTGAAGTAAATAAATTCTTTAAGCAATATTATAATATCATCACTTTAACCAATTCACTGAGTCCAACGACAATCACAAGTGGTGATTTGAATCAGGAGACTGAAATAAGGCAGATGGATATAAGAGGCAGATGGATATACGGCACCTAAGATATTGGGATGACAGGCTGAAGGGAGACTAGAGAGAGACGACACATTCGATGATAAAGAAGAGGACAGAGAAGGATGAAAGCTAGTTACTTTGCTAGTTTGCCTTTATCGTAAATTCCTGTAACTTGTCGCTGGTGGCCTAGTGTTTAACGTACTCGAGTATTTCAACGTAACACGAATACCTGGGTATTATAAACCGTTTAGTAAGTTCGGCAGCATCATGATTAGTGCCTTCCCCGAACACGGTAAAGTAATTTTGCTGTAAGGAGAGTGCTCTGAAGATACATTTCTCTTCAATTTCCAAAGTTCAACCGTAAACTGATTCTCAGGTACACAACGACGTCGGTTGCCAAAGAACATTCAATATTTCATAAAGATACGTCAGTAAATTAATGGTATTCTAAGAAACGTTTAATAACCAAACAAAAAAAATTAAAATGGTACAATAACTTCGAAATTTTCGCGAAGAGAAATGTAGCTTACAGATTAAAATTCATCCCATAACTTAATATATGTTTACGGTCAGATCTGAGAGAAGACTTATTAACTGATATATGATTAATTCCAAAAAACACGTAACTCTACTTTTAAAGTTAAAGACAGTCCAGAAATCTACTCAGCATAATTATATGCGTACTTTTCAGTAGTGTTTACCAACGTCACACAATGATCACATCGATGAACACACACAATTCACAAAATGAATTCACAACAATGAAATGTGGCAGATTTCAAATCATCTCCTGATTGCCATTGGTTACGCCGCTGGCCACACTAGGGGAACATGAAAATTCACAAAGGATCGGACCGGTTCCAGAGACCTAGGAATCCCTAGAATCGGACTGAACAACGCCTACTTCTGCGGGCATTCTGCATTCCCCGGACGTCTGTCCGCGAGAGCGGCGAAAGTGCAAGTAGTGATGATAGACAACTTTGCGAGAAGGGGAGCAACCTATCATTGCGGTGAGGACAACGCGGAGCATAGATTGAATGCCTGAGCGCCTAATGTAACGATCCATGCTGCGAAATTATTTGCCCACTTATGTAATGGGTAATGTCTAGTATTTCTAGCTACAAGGGCCATAATTCACTATTTATGTTTTTCTGTGCATCTGTATATTTACAAACATGTATATATCGTAAAGCGGTTATAACTCGTGCAAATATGTTAAGTTGATATATTTCTCAGATGTGATATAAATATTACAGGACTTTGTTAACGGCACATGTTAAAAACACATGTAAACTTCCATGCAAATAATTTTTGTAAACATACAAGAAATAAAAGTTTCAATATTTGTAATATAAACCCGTCCGGCAGGCCGCATTATTTGAAGTAGCGAGCCATCGCGGGCCGCAGGCTCGCCAGGCCTGGACTAGACCGAACTTTCAGAACCTCGAGGGAAAGAAATGAAGACTAAAGGCGTTAGTACAGCGCGAGGTGGCGGCGGCAACAGCAACAGCAGCAGCGACGCGGCATCCGCGGTGGAGGCGGCGATGGCGGAGGCGGCGATGGCGGAGGCGGCGGGCGCGCAGGCAGGCGCCAACCGGGGGCGGGGGTGGGGAAGGACGGTTGGGGAGGGAGGGGCGGGGCCGGGCCGGGCCAGGCCGGGGGCAGCGCTCTTTCCAAGGGCGCGTTGGCGCCTCGTCGCTGCGGCCGCAGCCGCCCACCCCGCCCATTCGGCCGATTGCCCGCCACGAGGCGCCTCTCGCCGCGGCCTTGAGTTCGACTCTCGTCCACGCTGCGGTATCCGCGTCTCGCTGCCGCCCGCCGGGGGCCGAGTTGGCTCCCGTAGACGATATAGCATTCTAATGCGCTAGGCTATTTGTCGTGTGATAATCGTTACAAAGGTTGAAAATAAATTGAAAATGAATTAAGACTGCCGTTAGAGTATGTCTTAATTTCTCGGAAGATCAGGTCCTTTGATTTTAAGCAGACAAAGATCATAATACCGATCTTAAAATAATTTTTTTACATTATGAGTGACAACTTTATCAAAATTTTTATCAAAATTGTAGTGACTTTTTACATATTTTATCGTTCGAAGGACGATGGCCTTCATTCTCAGGATCTAATAAAAATAATAAAAATGATCTGAAAACAACAATGACATTTATTACACAATATTTGCAATTGAAGAATTTATTAATTACATTATTCATAAAACAGTTATTACATAACTCTCGTTGAATTTATTTTTTAATAAGAATATTAATATAGACAAAATATTTGGAAGACAATAAGAAAACTGAAACAATTTATAGAAATATTGCGATAAAGTACTCAAAACATAATGTCGTCAATACGACCTACAAGAGATAAAGCAGCTTTAAATCAAATAAATTGAAATTTAGCTGTAGTTAAAAGATTATATGTTGTTATGAGATCCTGATGATGGAAGGCCAACATCCTTCAAAACGTTGGTAAAATATGTAAAAAGTGACAATAATTTTAATAAAAATTGTCATTCATGGTGTGACAAATTTAATTTTGGTTTATGTCTACTTTAAAATCAAAGGACATGATCTTCCCAGAAATTAAAACATTTGTCGTGGGGTTCACACGGTACCAAATATTGCGGTTTGATACGAATGTAACTTTCGATGAACAACAATTAGCTCAGCGAGACGCTTCAACTTCGAAGATAACAAAAACGAATAAGAAATTACTAATTGAATCCCAATACTCGGATGTGTTGCGCAACTCTATTAAGTCTACATCTGTAAGTAGTAGAAGGGTGGACTTCCGAGTCACTGAATATATAACATCTCTCGATTGTTTGCTCACTGACAAACGTTAAACGAAAGAATTCTGGGCACAGTTTTCCTTTTCTTTTTCCAATGAGAAATGAATGTAAATTGAGGAAATATTTCTACTGAGACTTCCTTCATATATTTGATGTGATCAGTTATATAACAACCCATTACATTCGTATATTGCATTACAAACTAAAACTGCTAATATAATAAAGATGTAGGAATAGTAGTGTATTAGCAACTACATGCATTTCAAATTAAGAAATGTATTGTTTCGATGTAACGTTCATTGAATTATTTCCATCGTCTGTGCGTTCATCAACTGAGAATGCGATCGATCACATAAGAAAAAAACATGCACAAATGTTAAGGGATTTCTTAACTGGTACAAATATAAATACCATTTTATACCCACTCCATCTACATTCGTACAATTTCGTAACGGAAATACTTTACCCTACCCCAAGTGTTTTTCTTATCTGGCATTAAATATATTAAAAATGCAATTATCGTAGTTAACGAATTAAATATCTTCGATGTTTGAGTACAACTTTTTTTTAAGATCATTTTCGTATCTATTTTACCAAAATTCCTTTCTAATATGCACTTTTTTTTGTGATGCACTTAGACAATACAGTATATGGAAATAACATTTATTTTATAATGATAATAAAGCATTACTTTTATATTGTATAATTCTAAAAGAGTATATCTGTGTGTGCAATCAACCTTTAGTCAATTATCCCATTGCTATCAGGTTTTTCCTTCGGTTTGCTTTGATCTTTTGAGAAAATGCTGAGATACTCTCTTGTTGCTTGTAAATATAGCTTCACTATCTGCACACACAATTTTCTATTACACAAGAATGCTCATTGGTGGCATTAATTACAATTCATTATTTAATAAAGAAGGGCAGGAAATCTGGAGCTCAAGAAAACGAGCCTAGATCTCCGTCACGTACATGAATTCCTCTATGCCTTCTCCATACCAAAAACAAAAGCTCATTCTTCATTCATCTTTGCACATTAATTATTCAAAATACATACAATTATCCAAAATGCAACTGATGATTCAGTACTTTATAAACATTTTAAAATTTCATCATTACCTGACAAACATATTCAATATTTATGTGGATTCGTCTTTTCCCGTTTGTAAAAAAAATACATGCATGTTCAAAGATGGCATCTATTTCCTTCAAAGATCATCACAAAAACATCCCTTTCAAAAAACATCACAAAAACCAGCAACGCTCATTCGTTCGGTCAATCTTAAAATATGTTTTACATGTCAATACGAGTTGATGCATTTCGCATTCGGACTTTAACCAAAAACAAATTACGCGCGGAGTCCAATGAAGAGTATGTGTAGATAAAAAGGGGAAGCAAAACGGAAAATCGAAAGGACTGCAACAGCAGCGGGCGCATGAAACAGCGAAATTCAGCAAATTACGGTAAAGAACGTGAATGGGAAAAGCTACATGAGCTAATGGAACGACGAACAGGAGAGATTTAATCCAATTATAACTAATTGTTGACAGTGACTGGTCTAAATGCCATTATCTTTATTATCTGGATTCCGTTAGTTAAAACGCAGCGCGCGAGCTGCGCGGCCGCCCGGCAAGGCAGACGACCAAGCGGTTGGGAGGGTTGCGTTCGCCGGCCGGGCCAGGAGCTCTCCAAATGTTTCGCGCGCTCGACAAGAGATGGCAGCACGTGGCCGCGGCCGAGCGTGCGACCTCGCTTAGGGGCGGGACGCGGGACGGTCTGCGGGACGCGCAGTAGGAGTCTACACTTCAAAATAAACGAGACCACAAAATTGCCTCTAACACACCTCCATACAATGACAATCTATTACAATGCTGTTATTTAGAAAAATGTGAAACGTTGAGATGTGAAATACGCCTTACAGTTAGTGATTGTATGCAGAATAAATATTATTGTTGGATATTGTTGGACCCTGTCGTGTCTGTACTCTAAAACATTAAATTCGTGGTGGTCCAGTACTAACATGATGTGAACACGGAAGTTTAATGAATTGAGTTCGCTTTGTATTTCAGTAATGAAATTTATGTTGGGCTGTAAGGACATGTTACTTGTTGTTTCTCTGACCAGTAGCCACTGGACAGGTGTGATGTAGTTTGCTAACGCCCTTATGATGACGTATCAATTCTACTTGGGTTTTATTTTACTTTACCTCTGTATTTCATTGATATAATTTTATTTTTATACCTCTTTCGACATGGAGATGTATACTTTGCAGTAAATTCTCTAATGATGATCGCTTGGCGATCGGAAAGTGCGTAAAACAATGAACTACGAGAGGGGAGGAAGGGATGGATTACAGTTCTGGTTCTATTATTTAAAGTATTGCTAAAGCAA
>JAHLJT010008446.1:41520530-41566094 GCA_031308135.1 Acheta domesticus | reverse complement strand
TGGCATTCACAATTCTTTACGCTCATCGCACCTCTACGTACCAAGCAGCATTAAAAAAATCAGTGAAAAGTTGGGAGAAACTAAACATTTTTGAGAACATGCCCTGTAAGATGCCTTTAAAGATGCCCTGTAAAGTACAATAATATAATATTTACTTCATTTCTGACTGAAGATGAGGTTACATTAATTGTTGTTTGAGGGTTTTTGACATCGAACTCAATCTCTAACCACCCAAACTGGCCAAGTCTTGACATTCCTTTACGTACTGAAAACTAGATTTTCCACACTCTGAACCCACTTCGCCACAAGCAAAACCAGCGTATTAAACACCAATTTGCATTCATATATCCACCATTCCCACACGCAACATTAATGAATATACTGGTGAAATCCGAGCGCCGTAAAATCTTTCCGGCGGGGCAACGCGCCATTTACCAACAATCCGGGAAATACGCGGGCAGTTAGTAAAGTTTAAAGCTACTTCACAAGCCACTGAATTGTGTCCACTCGGAGAAAGCGACGCTTCGCTGGAGACAAACGAGTGGCGGAGTGCGCGCCCTGAAGGCGCAGATCCGCCTCCGGGGGCGGCGGGGCACTTTGGACGCCGAGGGACGAAGGGTGGCGTGGAGCAGGTGGGGAGAGGCAGGGTCGGAGGTGGAAGGTAGGGGCGGCGGGAGGAGATGGGGTGGTGGGGGGTGGGGGCTGACGACGAGGGCGAGTGAGCGCCCATCGGCGGGCGCAAAGAGTGTCGAAAGGAGAAAAAGAAAGGCTTCGGTAGACGCCGGGTTGCGCCGGGAGGGCGGGGGACCAGAAGCAGATTCTGTATCAGACAACGCCGCCGTTGCACAGTGGTTACAAACACGATTTGCAGGGGTCGTAAAACCTAGTGAAGAAATCATTCCCAAGGCTAATTTCAACAGTTCTGATCCAGGGTAAAATATGCTAGATGGTTTGCTTTTGTATAACGAATATAAACATTAGCATATCGTAAGTCCTTTACTAAGCACATAGACAGGGAGACTAAATCTGAATGCCAAGGTCTCTGAAGTTGGGTAGGAATTCTCACTAGACCATTATCACTACCATATTATACCAAAAAAATAGAGATGTATTGATCGATTGGCTCTACATGTGATCAGGCAACTGCAACAGTCTACAAGATTTTTCTTACCTTTAAACATAGAGAAAGTCTTTCCTCTAGGGTACAAAGGAACGGCTGTCCGTGGCAGTGCCAGAGAAAAGGTGCGGGAAAGGCGAGGCATCGGATCGAAGGCAGAAGCAGAAGTTAGGGCAACGACAAGCTCGAAGATGGAAGCGGGGCACGGAGACAGGTCTGAGACGGAATAGGGGAGAAACTGGGGAGCTGGCGGACGAGGTTGTGAATAGCGAAACAGGGAGAGGGGTTAGAGAAAATCACTCTTCAGAGGATTCATCTTTATCGACGATACAGAGGGCGCAGCTGTTATGAAGCCTTCGTCTTACGTTCCCCCTTCACAGTCTCTGGCGTCGCCCTGGAAACGTCTTTCTAATTCCCCCCAATTACGGTCTCCATTTGAGAGCATCTCGCTCAGTAGATGTAATTTGGTTACAATGCAAATTCAAAGAACGAAGATGTCGAATTATTTTACTTTGTAATCATTGGGGTAAACCAAAGTCCTTTACAAATTCGTGGCGTCAATTTGTATTTTTTAAAATGAAGTTTCGGTCGTCAATAAATATAAACGAAAGTAGTTAAATGAAATATATTAAAATGTTATAAAAACTAGTGTTCCATAATTTTCTTTTCAAAACCCCATCGATGTGTTATAGTAGTAAGTTGCTACATTATACTTGATGTATCGCGCCTTGCAATATATCAACTAAGCTTTGGAATATTTGTATAAGAACAAATCATAATAGAGGACATGTATCCGTCAATTCAGACTCCTTTAATAGTCACATATGAGGGGGGGGCTGAATGAAGGATTCAGAAAAGGTGTCCAATTATTGTCAAGTAAAATGTGTTCGTTCTGATACTTTTAAAAAGTTTCAGTAACTTTCCCGAAGATAATGATGCCGATCTTGATCACATTAGTTTTGTGAAATTGCCACATCTAGCTTTTCTTTACTTCCTCGAAATACCAAACCTGAAGTCTAAAATAAAGGCATGATGGTCACTTATACCCGGAAAAATATCGCATTCCAGAAATAAGGCTCAAGGAGGAAAAGTCTAATAATACTTCGTTCGACGTGGGTTTGGTTACTACCTGTGAAAAAACCATCGTTACAGATCAGCGTGTATACGGGTTGCTGTGCCCTTTTTTCGCAATGCTTTCCCTGCAAGTCGACATTATATCAGACAGATTCAGGTCCCCAGCATCATTACCTGCTGTGCTGAGCGCCTTCTCTCCTCGACTTTTCACAAAATTCACTTACGTTCAATTGATTAATCATCGTTTGGTGGTTGATATCAAACAAATAATTCTAGTGGATTTCTTAAACAGAGTATACGTAGTCCTTATATTTCGAGTTCTGTACTCTCTACCTTGGTATCACATTAATACCTGACACCGACAAAAAAACACACATCTCTACTTGCTCTATCACGCCGAAATATTTTGTGAAGGAAGTTTTCAGCGTACTTTTCTTGCTTTCTAGCTGCATAAACACATTGATTTCGTGCGAATATCCTGGAGTGATAGAAAGCGTCAGCGGAATGACAAAAACAATGCGAAGTAAAACAGCTCCAGCATGTTCGACGCTTGTAAAATGAAAGCAAATCATTTCTACGTATTACTCTCCGACCTCGCCACCCGACAGTGGATCAGCACTGATAAGTACCACAAAACCGTTCACACGATTGAACACACCACACTGGAATACGGACTGCATCACTCACTTAACTTTTTCTAAGCTCTTTACCGAACTCTCAAAAAAGCATAGCCCGACTGCTTACCATTCAGTTTTCCTCCTTTGTGTGAGGATTGTTTTCTACGTTTCCCGTGATCTGCTTAGATTCAAATTGTTCGATTATAATTTATTCACGTATGTTTTCAAGAAACATTTGCATGTCCTGTTAGAGCATTGACAACGTTGAAAATCACCGCTTAAAATTTGTGGAAATAAATTATGAAATCACCTATCATGAGCATCTTCTTATCTCACTGATTAAATATACACAATTTCAATTACCCTGCCATGTTCGCTTGAGTTCGAAGTTATCTCTGTACTATTGCGAGAACTTTTGTTTACATATTATTGCAAAAAATTGCAAAAATGTTTACTCCGGATGAACGAAATGGGATGTAGTCGGGCTGTGGCATTTTCACGTAACGAAAAGTGCAAGGGGCAAGTTGGGAAGCGGGGGTGAGGGAAAATAGACCACGGGATGCGGTCGAGTGATTCCCATTTCTACAGAAGGAAGGTCGCCAACTCGCAAAATTTGTTTGCGGTACTTATGAATGGAAACTTAACGATAAATGTTCACTCCTTCCGAAACGGGATGGAGTCGAGGTATGTCTTTTCGGGGAACGAAAAGTGAAAGGGAATTATTTGGGAAGCATGGACGAGGGAAAAGTGACCGCGGGATTCGGTCGGGCAATCCCCACCAGGGGAGTAGTTGGGAAGCGGGGGTGAGGAAAAATGGATCGCGGGATGCAGTCGAGTGATTCTCATTTTTACAGCAGGTAGGTCACCAGCTCGCAGAACTTCTGTTTGCGCTACTTATGAATGGAAACATAACAAAAAATTGTTCACTCCGTCCGCAACAGGATGTAGTCGAGATATGTCCTTTCGGGTAACGAAAAGTTAAAGGGAATTATTTCGGAAGCAGGGGCGAGGGAAAAGTGACCGCGGGATGCAGTCGGGCAATGCCTCACCAGGATGCGGCGGCGGCGTCCCGCGCGGGGCGTGCGCAGCGGGTGGGCAGGGCACTCACCTCCTTGTCGTGCGTGTAGAATAGCACCGCGAGGTCCAGGCGCCGGCGCCGCTGCTCCACGCGCGCAGCGAAGCTCGTCACGTGGCTCTCGAGCTCGTGCGCCACCTGGTAGATCTCGTCGGCGTTGCACTCGCCCGTCTGCGCCAGCTCCTCGGCCGCCGTCAGCAGCTTCTCCGCGTTCGTGTACGTGTTCTGCGAAAGAACAAGAAGAAGCAAGTGTTGAAACACGGCTGGGTGCAATTCATTTATTTATCGTTTAAAAAAGGCGTAAAAAAAGATGAAACATATGGGAGAGAGATACAATCAACGCACGTTTTCTTTAGTTCCAGAATCCCGAACTCTCTCTTTCACTATATATAGTTGAATTATAAAGGTACCAACGAGCGTGTTTGGCAATATCTACACTTACAAATTTTTGCTCTAGAGATATATAAATCATTTTTACATCGGCAAACGAATTATTATGTAACGAGCAGATTACGTTTTTTTATTTGATTTTATAGTTTTGCTGACAGAAATTTATTACACTTTGGCTAATCTAATTACTATACATGTCATTTTTAGCATCTCGCATGAGCGTTGAGTTAAGGCTTTCTTATTGTTAGAATCTGATTTGTGATGCAGGCTTGACATTGATCTTCGAGGCAATCACGATAGCTTTGGACAAAATATTGCCAAATATACGTCCCACACAGAGATTGAATGACAACCATTTACCACTCAGAGAAAATAAAATTAATTGAATAAACGGGACATCAGCATAGCAGTGAATTCGCTCCACGCTGGCAGAATTTTTACGTTCACGACCGTGAGATACAAATTATAAACACAAACACGCATATAGGGATGCATTATAAATGATCCAAATAGTGTGCTCTTTGAAACAGAAACTAATTAAACTTTAATTAACGATCATTTTCCTTGAATTGTATGCATACCAGATTGTAAAATTTACATTCATTCTCAACTGCCACAACGTCCATTAACATTGATATCGCAGGGTAACTGCGGATCATTCTGCAGGATAACTTCATCACATTACAAGCACAATGAGTAATAAGTAAAAATGTTGACCTACGAACGGCGCAACACTAGATAGAAGTAGTGTGATTGAATATTCGCTGCACATTAACCACATTAACAGTTTTTAAAATTGGAAATCATTCTTTGCACTGCTAATATTGCTAATACCTTCAGAAATCCACAATGAAAATGAATAATTATATACAACAAGGGTCTACTTTGAAAGCAAACACAAAATCTGTATCGTGTGGAAAAGGCAAGAGACAGCTTAACCTGGACAAAAGATAGCAAAAAACAGAATGGTATGAATCGTTTCCACTGAACAATTATTTTGTGAAAAATAATTAGAAATGGAAAACTCTGGAGTCTTTGACGTTTTTAATTTAACAATGTTGTGATGAAATTAAAATGTGTGTGCAACGCAGCATATTAGGTTCGCAATAACAAAATTCTGCGTTACAAAACATTCAATGTATACAATTTTATTTCGCTCTTCAAGAACAAAAAGTATGTACATATAAAATACACAAATAACAAGCATAGAATTCAAAATTTAATGCGTTTCTTACAAATATTTCGCCACACACGCGTGCTCACAACGGGGAGTACTAGATACATTTTTATTCACTAGGTACACTATGATTGCACAAAATCACATACAGTTCACAAAGTACACTGCTTTATCACAAAATCCTCTTAAAGCACACGAAAATACGCCAACTCATCAAAAACCAGGCCATCACAACGTCATATGCTTTCCTCTACCTACAAGTTGCAGTAATCAATTTAACACACATTTAAAGTCATGAATATTTATTGAGGCACGAAAGCTCGTTTAGCATTCACGGTGCACAGCGCTGTATTATTACATTAATTATATGCTGTAGTTAAAGAATATTTGCATACACTGATATGCATGGCACAGATGAAGGAGTAGTGATGACAGGACACAGTTATAAAACAGAACATTGCACTAATACAACAAGCTTGAATTTTATGAATTTCATTTCGTGATTTCTTGCCATAACTTGGCTTCATCTCTGAGCGTTCGATTACAAATGCATTGTACATGCAATAGACAAAAAAGCCAATTCCATGGATGGCACAAAATATGGAAACAATTGAATCAGTTATGGCGGTCATCGCGGTTAGTTTAGTCTATCTCTCTCTCCCTCTTTCGCAATCGACACTCCAGTAACTGGCAGAATATGCAGTAATTCGAGTATATTCTCGAGGAATGATTTACAAAAATGTAAAAGCAATTGATGACGCAAGAGATAGGAATGATTTAATTATGTCAACCAATTACTTCAACATTTCAATAATAATGCTAGAAGGAATGAATACAAGACCCATATTTAGTTATGGAAAGTGGAATTATTAATTCCTCAGAATGTCCCAAAAATGTGTACAATTTTTGGAGTATTTTATTTATAAGGACACTTTCACAAAATGCAATGAGACATACACCGAACTCCACAAGATAGAATGTTTTGTCTCATGGTACACCATAACACCACGACACTTTACTACAATTTAAGTACTTCAGTATTTTTTATCTCCAAAACCTGTACTGCGCTGGTCTGTTGAAACAATCTTGCCCGTAATGCACCTGTATCCGTGTGTTCGCTTCAATGAAATATCACTGGAAGTTGAAAGTTAATAAGCGAAGTTTGATGTGCCTGATTCAGATATGCCAGATATTTTTCATATTAGCTCCCGTAAATTTTCCTAGTTGCCATTTTAAACCAGGGTTTTCTAAAACGGGAAAGGACATGTACGTTGAATACACGACGGACACTGAATTACATTAGACATCATAGAAGAAACAGTTTTCTACGCTCGAAATGTCCAGTTTCGCTTCAGTAGCACCCAGCAGTTTTCGGGCACAACGGCACACTCTGGTGTTGAACACAACTCGCGCAGGAATTCCCAAAATAGCGCTGCGCCCTTCACGACGCGGAATGACTAATAGCCGACGCAAAACGAAACTATCACAAAACGCTTAGCCATCTGTCAGCGTCGTTCAGGTCTTCCCCTCCATCGTCAGAAACACCTGACGAGAGCACACTCGTGCAGCACTGGGAACGGAACTGCTGTGAACTATTTTGAGAGCTCAAAATGCCGGAAGGCAGAGTAAATCTGCAAATTCTTTACAGTGTAATGGATCGGAGATATGGAAAGAGTGAAATATAACAAAATACAAATTATTCAAATTCAGTTTTACATTTCAAATTGAATGCCATTGCATGCTTGTTGAGAAAAATATCTTAACAATATTGAGTTATTAGATTTTTCAATGAACAACACTAATAATGTCACAAACTTCATTAAAACTTTTCGGTTAGAAAATAAAGAAAGGTGATTTTCCGTGTACGTACGTACCGTTGGATCCTTTCGCGATTCGTAGGGATGTGCAATGTAGAGAAGCAAGCTCAGTTCGTAGCCCGACCCGAACGACTGGCAGCATTACAAGCGATCCGTAACCAATTGCTTAAGAGCCTAATCTGGAATACAGCAGAAAAGTTTCCACGAAACGAGCGATCGGAGAAGCCGGTCTCACGAATGCATCATCCAGGCAACAGCGGAATCCGACTCAACAATTTCACTGGTGTCGAAAATTCGCCACCGGCGGTACTCGATCCTGAGACCTTCCAGTCTAAAGGACTTCAGATGCTGACTCGCTCCTTCACAAGGAAAGACACCCGATAAAAAGACATTACAGGAAGTATCTTAGAATGCAGAATAAAACTATTTTCAGCGACGGATCCGGCTGACAGCGGGAGTTTGACACATCCTAGAATTCTGTTGTACCTCTAACAAGAACCAATCTTTCTCTAGAATTCTCATCATGACAGACCAGCGTGACAACTGGACGAAGCCACTTAGCGGATGTCGAAAATCCGCCAGCATTGGAACTGCAATTTACACCCTTCCGATATACGAAGATGAGTTACAGACACCCAAATACATTTTAAGAATAAATTTGTATAAATTAAGAAGCATATATTTATATTTTTATCTTAAAAATCAGTAACCACTCACATTCGGGGAAATACAACCTGCGCACCGGTATCCTTACCCTATTTTTTCACTATACATAATAGATTTTGAATGAGCTGATTGGAAATCTTGGTTAACACGAAAAATATTCGCTCACGAATTAGAAACTACTTACAACGGCAAACTACAGATTTGGTTTGATTGATTTGATGGGACTGCTGACAAGTAACCTGGCTCCTTTCACATAAAAAAATGAGTGCTCGCAGACCTGATAGTGAATTTACATTTACATGTAGTTCACAACCCAAAATAAAATATTCCCCGCGCTGGATCCGGGACAGGGGCCATCCCGTCGTTTGGCGCATCCCGACGTATTCGATCCCCGGAACTGGTCTGGGCCCTTGGGGAGAACCGGAAACAGAGCGACAGCCGACGGCCGCCGTAAAACTGTTCCGCCGTTCCCGTTCCCGCTCCCGCTCTCGAAACCGCGCGCCTCTGCCGCCCTGCTCCACGCTGGCATAAAGGCTGTTCTAGCCATAAAGCTCTTCAAGTACGTTAAAAGAGTACACGTTGTCGGGGGTTATGGCGCATCATTGCTAGGCAGGGGTCTTTTCCCTCGGCCCCTCTCGCAGGCCGTTGGTTTAGACAAACGCTAGGTTACAGACCTTGGTTGCCACGCAAACATGCGTCGTAACCATGTTTACAATATCATTGTTTGCATTTTTCAGGGGAGTCCGTTTCAAACTAATTTTATTGCAGGAAATTTGAAATTTTTACCATTAGCTCACACTTTATGCAGAACACGTGCTGAAGGCTTACATTTCTTACAAGTTTTCGATCCCGAAAAAAATTGTTTTTGAATTTCTATTCTCATTATCATTCTGTACAAGTTTGATGGCCACCTTCATGAACTGATAACACGTTACAATAAACGAGTTAGCAAGAACTGGCGAACATCAGAGGTCAATCATTTCAGTGTACAAGTGTATATTCAAAATAATTATTTTACATTAGTATTACCACCAACGAGGTAAAGTTCCAAGATAACATAACTTAGGAAACTGTATGACCCCAACTTATATGCATTACTTTTAAACGTGCTTCTAATGTTACAATTTAATATAATTAAAGTTCATGAAATAATAAAACAAATTCTCTAACTGTAAAGTATCTTTTGATCCCGAATAAAGAAAATTTACATTGTGCAAGAACTGGGAAATAATTGCCACGTGTAAATTGTTCACGTTGTTCACTAACAACTACTAGATTTCTCACTCACTACTACATTTGAATCCTAAAAACTACAAATGCTGGGTGGTAAGAATATAATTGGTTGACACCTTCTAAAGTATTGCATTGCAGCCAAACAAGAGTATTGAAAATGCAAATTTAAAAATGACGTGGAATTTAAGACTGTTCAATGGACTGCTACGCTCAAAGAGGATCTTTTGAACTCTCTTTTGACGGCGTTCCTTTATCTGTCTACTTTTTTGATTTTGCGTCTCGTCAGTTACCATGGGCCGGAGGAAACTTCCCCTTGTCTTTCTCCTTTATTGCAGGGGTTGCCTCTTTTCCTGAATAAAAGTTAATATGTACATGTGTTTACTAGCGCATGTCATGATTCATTGAAGATTGGTCCATTGATTTGGAAAAGTTCCGAAGATAAGAATAGGTTTTTCTGTTATAATATTCAATTTATTTAAAATTATTTACTATTTATTTCACTCTTCCGTATATTTCCTGTCTATTAACTATCTCAAATTTTATTTCAAAAGCACGACTGAATGAAACACGATTGCACTGAAAATGTGTATTCGGAGTTCCCTCTTACACACACTGTATTCTCCCCGTATCGATATTTATTTCCTCTACGTCACAATTTTAACATATGCCATTTCTACCACGTTTCATTGTAACATTGTACCTCTTCTGTCACTATGAGCGATGGTTGTCACTTCGAGCGGTATCAGTCATTGCGACATGTCAGAAACATAATATGAATTGTTTGAAACATCACAAAAAAAAGCACCGATCTCTGCGGTATATTTTAGCTTGTGAATCTCAGTGTCCTATATAACAGTACTGACACTTCGGAAATTTTTCTGCAAGTCCTTAAATTTTAATTCATTTAACGAAAAATTTAATTTTAAGACAATTAATTAATTAGCAAACAGGTTTCCTTTTAAATTTTATTTCCTTGCAATGCGATTCGCTTTGGCGACTACAAGAGAGAGGTAGTTTTTTTTTTAAAAGAAATCATAAAATATTTCCAGGTTCTTCAACCTGACGAACATATAGGAGGAATTATCTTCGCCCGAAATCTCCAGAAATCTTCATACGCTCTATGACTTGACACCAAGAGCGAACAATACGTTTCCACAGATGAACATAACGTACGATTTCAATGTAAACTCGTCCGAGCAAGCTTAAGGTATCTAGAACTGACAATTAAACTAAGTAAGTCTCCTACTCTCCTCCCCCAAGTATACAACAATTCTACGAAGCATTGCGCTTTAAGCAATGGCTTCCTTACTAATTCCACTATTCTTTACTTACCATCACAATTCAGGATTCCTGAAAGTTCCACTTATCATGTGATTCATGCCGTTGAATTAAACCACGCGGTATTTAGTAATTTGAATGGCTGCCGGACATAGAATTTTCCCAACAAATTCAGCTTGAATTTCTAAAATATCCTGCCTTGCAATTACCATAGCAATTACGGGATCAAACAAATGTTCAGATGAAAACAGAAGGGAATACGTGTCTAAAATAACATGAAAAACAGTTCTTCAAAAACAAAAGTTCATGAAACATCTGTGAAATTCACGTTCTTGAATGGCTGAAATCCAATATTCCGAAATCAAATTATATAAATGTTGCTTCTTTTTCAACGTACCATTCCCCTGTTTCTCATACAAGAATGAAGAGAAGCGAGTACCATAATGTTCTCGTCTAGAAAAGAAAATTCGCCTGAAGAAAAAGACGTTTACATGAAGCAAGAAATTAATTCCGCCAGTCTCCAGGGTATCTAATTCCTGAAACGGACATCCCACTCATTTCGTGTTCTACAGAGGACCGTAGGGAGAATCAGCCGGAAGACACAAAGTAATAGACCCTTTGCCTCTTTGTAAACGCTCCTGTGAAGTATCGCTAGTATTTCCATACAAATGGAAGCACGCAGGAAGTGGACGAGCGACTCGGTGTTAGTTGATGTAGATCATTACATCTCCTACACGGGTACACATAAAAGATACCAGGTGAAATACGTCCAGTTGCATGAAGACAGCAGGTCCGGGACAAAACGGTAGGGGAGCAACGCATTTGCATTACAGGAGTCATTAGCAATGTAGATTCTCTCGTCAACTGCTGCTGGGGCACCAGACATTCTCCATCGTTTTATCGCCCGCTTACGTCAGCAATATACAAATAATTACGCTGCTGGCAAGTTCCGCACAGCGCAGAATTCATCTCCTAAACGCAGTGCAGAGACGCTCATCGTCAGCTGAGATCCATAATGACCACGCTGCCCGTTTTTACAGCCATTGCAAATCCTCTGACGGCGATTTGTAAACTGCACTTCAGAAGCTCGGGTCACACGGGGAGCAGTTGGGTGTATTAAAATTGTTTAACGGAATATTTATGCATTAAGAGGCAGAAGTATAGAGAATGAGGAAACAATGCCAAAAAAGAAGCAAAACCGTTAAAAAGAACGTAGAAATAATGTACGAAATGAGAACAGAGAGGAAGAAAGGAAAATTACAACATATCCTCAGATAGAGAAGTGGGTAAATAAGATGAAATGGCAGAGTGATTTAATGTGATTTAAAAAAGACATAGCAGATGGACAAATTAAACGTGAGAGACACTGTTGATACACTGGTCCTTCACTTACGGTTGGGCAAAAATTTTACGGCTCTCCTGAGCTATTATGAATTAATCAACAATGATACTGATGTTATTATGAGATATGAGGTAGCCTACCACTACCTTCCGCACCACATCACAATTTGAAAGCACCCCCGTTTCACAACGAATGCGAGCCCACAACTTTACGTTCCTCAAAGCTACTAGTCGACGCCGCCATCCACGCCTCGAAGTCACGGATGAAGAAAGAAAGCGGACGCTCGCCAGAATTGCATGAAGAACGAAAGAATAAAACAGAAATTAAACGCTAAGCAATAGATGAAGTTTCAGCTTGGAAGCATCTGCAGCATGAAGACAAGAGACAGGATGATTCAACTCAACACAAAATTACGAAACCATATCGAGTTACGACTTCATACCACAGCACGAAAAACATTGCAGATGTGAACGATAGATGTGAAGTGCAGTGGTCAATGTTGCAAGTTGTTGATAATATATCTGAAATTTAGAAAGAAAAGAAAAAACAACCATATCATGAAACTACCACTGTAAAACGATATTAGCATCTGTAATATTTTAAAACAAATTTCATTTAGTTAGAAGTTACGATGATCATATTTTATTATAAAAGTAGCATATGTAACTTCGATAGTATTTATACTCATATATTCTCAATGGGCTAAGTTTTTTACTCTAATTATTTTACATTGGTTCCCATCAAAGCTTAACCTCTTGGACTGCATGGTTTGCGGCATCGAAGGGCCGAGGAGAGCCAGTTGCTCCACCGGTCGGCACAAGGCCCGCGGCCGCCACGCTGAGTCCTGATCGTCGACTTCCGGTGGCACAGGCATCCGCCGCCTCCTTCTCCTCCGTCTCCCCCCCTCGCACTATCACCTTCCTCTTGGCCTCTCTCCCACGCAAGTCCCAGGAGAGCCCTCTCCGACCGCTGCTTCGCGTCACCAGAAACTCGAGGAAGCGGCGGGCGCCCTTTCAGAAGTTTGCGGAACGGCTGCATTCGTCGCCGAGTCCAATTAACGCCGAGAGTCGATCGGGAAAGAAGACGCCGTAAACGCTCACAGCCGCCCCCCCTCGCCGGCCCCGGCATCCGCCCACGCCGTTGTCGCCGCGACGCGACTTCTCTTAGTCGAGCGCGCAAGCAGTAAGAGGAGATGAAGCGAGCGCATCGGGGGATTCGAGGATTTAATTAATAGGAATTGATTAACAGGACTTAAACGCTATGAGCTCCACGGAGCAGCCGACTCGGCGAAGAAGTCGAGAATTAGAGCATGCGTCAAAAGCGAAGGCTTAAGTAAAGCTTCCTAAAATCAAAGGCATATTTTATTAAGCGATTTCGCTTTTTGTTCACTGAATACAAGCTTGTATTCTGATTACGAGAATGTTTGAAACGATCCACGGTTAAGTGGAGAAACGTCTTGTTGAAAATCTATACTTCTCAGAAAATATATCATTTGCTCTAAATTAATTGTGGTAAAAGTGTGGCGCTTTGTCATCCTGAAGATGGTGCTTTGAGATGTATGATGGAGAACAACTGTAGGGATGTATTATCTGAGAAATGAAATGATCAAAATCATCGTATACAAGATCAGAAGATCAGACTTGAGTTATTGCTCCGTAAATTGAGATGTTTAATAAATACAAATAATGTTAATAACTTTTCTCCACTGTATTTTTCAAGACACATATTCACCAACTTTTATAACCCTAAGCCGATCTTTATCCAATATCTTGTTCTTATCTCGCGGCGAAGGGAAACACAGCGCCCAAAGCAATACAAACATTTTCAACATGTTCATCTCGGTTTTCCCGGCAGCCGCCGGCGCATTCCGATCTTCCGCGGGATCGAACCGTGAAAGCTCCGGCGGAGGGAGGGGGCATCCGAGAGAGAAGCAGTGGAGCAAGAGGACGGGGGTGAAGAGTTGGTGAGAAGAGGAAGCGAAGGGTCCAAAGGGGCTAATGCCGGGAAAGAACGGAGCTCGCCAATGCAGTTGATACTGATGGTGGTGTTGGTGTTGGTATTGTTGTTGATGGTGATGGTGGCAGCGGTGGTGATGACAGTGGTGGTGGTGGTGGTGGTGGCCGTAGAGGCGTTGACGGTGGCGTCGGTGTCGGCGTTGGTGTCGGCGGCGACGGCGGTGTTGGTGTCGGTGTTGGGTGTTGGTGTCGGTGTTGGGCGTTGGTGTCGGTGTTGGGTGTTGGTGTCGGTGTTGGGTGTTGGTGTCGGTGTTGGGTGTTGGTGTCGGTGTTGGGTGTTGGTGTCGGTGTTGGGTGTTGGTGTCGGTGTTGGGTGTTGGTGTCGGTGTTGGGTGTTGGTGTCGGTGTTGGGTGTTGGTGTCGGTGTTGGGTGTTGGTGTCGGTGTTGGGTGTTGGTGTCGGTGTTGGGTGTTGGTGTCGGTGTTGGGTGTTGGTGTCGGTGTTGGGTATTGGTGTCGGTGTTGGGTGTTGGTGTCGGTGTTGGGTGTTGGTGTCGGTGTTGGGTGTTGGTGTCTGTGTTGGGTGTTGGTGTCTGTGTTGGGTGTTGGTGTCTGTGTTGGGTGTTGGTGTCTGTGTTGGGTGTTGGTGTCTGTTGAGTGTTGGTGTCGGTGTTGGGTGTTGGTGTCGGTGTTGGGTGTTGGTGTCGGTGTTGGGTGTTGGTGTCGGTGTTGGGTGTTGGTGTCGGTGTTGGGTGTTGAGTGTCGGTGACGGTGGCGATGGCGGTGACCGTGGTGATGGCGGCGGCGGCGATGATACGCGTTCTGACACGGAATGCGAGCGGGGTTGCAGAAGATGAATTTTGAATTCCAGGGATTGAAGCGTGCGCTTCGGTGATTGCTTGATTTGAGGAGAAGGAGGAGAGAAGGGGCAAGATAAAACGCGCCAGAGGGAGACTGAGCGAAATGCTTGTATACCACAAGAATTCCATAACAACTTACGCCGAAGTAGAAACCAGAGATTTGCTAACGGTGTGTTGCGCCTCTTTGAGAATCGCTTCATTGTAAGATTACCATCGTAAGATTCGCTTTACCGCTTCATTGTAAGATATAAGAAGGAAAAAACCTAAAACGTAATCAAAACCCAAAGAGGAGCTTGTAAAATATCTAGCTGCAAATAAGATTTATCTTCCTCAATGATTTAATATACATTATTGAATAATGCCTCGAAATAATACAAAATATTGATATACAATTAATGAATTCTATATTATAATAATAAATTATTATTAATTTTATTATTATTACAATCAAAATTAATAAAATTGAATAGATTTTCATTCCAGATTTATTACTTAATGTTTGTGATATTTATATACGTTGAAATATTTTTTTAGCTATTTTCTGTAATTGCATTCCTATCAATTTTAGGAGATACGTGCGTATTTTTTAAACAATTGATGTTATATCTTATGATTTTCTGTATGACAGCCCTCCAACATCCTAATGTGAATTTAATTACAAACTGCGAGATGATTTAATATTTGCGAAATACACGCTAATATAAAAAAACTTACACTGTTCATAATACAATGCTATTTCGTTACGACTATTATGCTACACTATTCTATTACGCTATTTCGTTACGTACTATTTTTTTAATAATTATACATCAATAATTAATTATACACATAAATGATCACGATACAACACAAATCTCTTCTTCATTCTTATGGTCAACTTTCAGATTATTTTAATACTAACCTTCTTTTTAATAGCATTATATCTTTTAAAGCCAGTTCGCTCCATCAGTCTCTTGATTTCCGGGCACAGATAAGTGATTACCAAGCTAAAATGGCAAAATCGCGACCTCTGCCACCTTCGGTTTTAAGAGATTCCTCACAGCTCCCTTCGGGTTACAATTCTGCGCGAGCCCTTTGCTGCGCACCACGCCGTTCCCCTCCTCTCCAACGGAGAGGCGCGCTTTTACGAGAATGTATGCAGACAAGGGGCGCGTGAATAGCCTTCTGCGGGATTCTGTAGCGCATACCGAGATTCGCCGCCCTTTTCACCGCTCTGAATACCCTCCCGAGGTCTGGCTTTGCTTTTGTTGACAGACGCACTTTGTGTTTTGTTTCCTGCGCGGGGCGTGGGAAATCTCAAAACTGGATTATCCGAACTCCATGCAAACGCGCGGCATAGTTCGACGAATGCGGCGGGTGATGCAAATTGAGATGATAGTTTCAAAGACCGGGAAACCGAAGGCCCCGAAGTCCGCAAGGGGCAAGGATTCCAGAGACAATAGATACTTGTAATGGAGAGAGAAAGGGTGTGGTGAATATTTGTGGATTGCGGAGTAAGATAATCTCGATTATCTATCTGTTATCGAAACAACGCATAAACTCACAACCAAAAACAAAAATTTTTGCTATTATATTCGAACTAGCAAATAACATACAATGATTAGTGACAAATATCTAAAGTAAACGTAAAATTATGACTGGATCATTATACAAAATGAAATCCGATAACACATATAGTTTCAATTCGCAACGAATTATAATTATATAGTAGGAGAAATTAAATAACAGTGTTAAAAGGGGAAAACTGACTCTCACCAAAAGCACCACATATTGTCCAATTTTCTATTACATTTTCGTCCTCTCTAAATTCTATTGATTTTCTGACATTAGTGATATCATGAAATGGAATCAATGCAACTCTATTGGCCATTCTATACATCCAATAACAAACGAGCCATAATAAACTGTTGATTAACGCTAGTCGGCTTATGAAATCAAATGACTACATGTATCATACTAATGATATTATTTGACTTCGTTAAATTGATTTGTATGCTGAAATTTAAAGGACATGGCTCAAATTCTCTCAGCGGACATGCGTATTTACACGCTGAAACATTGGCTCTCTAGCATTAATCTTATGGTATTATTACGTACGAGACGACATTCACAAGATATTAGTTCCACTTAAATATTTTCTGCTGTCATGGCTGTACGGTGCAAAATGAACGCTGCGGGTATATTTCTCTAGGGCTGTCTTTTCAGTTTCGGTTGATTTCGTTATTTATACTATCTCAATTGTACTAAAGTCGCTTATTATTTGGTTTTCGGGTATCAGAAGTGTAAAAGACATCAGCTGTGAATAAGGTCTTAAAAAACTACCTTGTACACAAATAACGAAACAGAATAAAAATAACAAGATCACACTCTCAACATAGCATTTTGTTGCAGTGAAAATATTTTACATTTCGAGACAGCGTGCAGCGTACTCTGCAGTAAATATTAGATAGAAACCTGTCAATTTGAGGCCGTGAAATGTAAATTTGTACTTCTTCAAAGAACACCAAAACGGCAGAACAGTTTATAGAATCAATTGCAATTCCTTCTTGAATTCGAATTAGTCAAAAACAAAATTTAAAACAAGTCGCCTACGCAATCTTCCGTGGTGGTAAATCCAACGTCAATTATGTGGCGCGCGTGGATGAATGGAAATTGTGCAACGCGAGTGCAACGCACGCTAAAATACCTTTCGACAGGTGGCAGCGCACCTCATAACGCATCACACATCCACCACACACGAGCCGCGTACGCCTTTGTGGTTCACACGCGGACCCTGCCGGTCGCGTACCTGGGGATGCGGGTGCACTCTGTTGGTGTGCGCTTCATGCTCCGACGGGCGCGCACGCTTTAATCCGCGTTTCACACTAAACGTCTCACAATTGCTAATTTCTGCGAGTATTTATGGGTATGGAAGTACTGTATTCAATATTCCTGAGCGACGCTTTCAATGAAATGATTAAAAACGACCGCACAAATGCGGTGACTGAGTTGCGAATCGTGTCGGCGTTACACGGTCACGTTTTGGTTTCAGCCGATCGTTTATCTGTGACGGAGTTTGCCACTGGCCATTTCGTCGATTGTACTGCTGCGTGCTGTTAGAACGGAGCATTTTGCTGGTGGTTTTCGCGGTTCCCTCTTCTGGATCGTTGTCACGAGCGCGACATGCATTTCATCTGGTCGCACTAACACCTCGCGTGAACCACTCTTGCTAGCCCTTCATTTGAGAAACCTATTCATTCGACTCATGTGAACAACGCACTCAGCTACGTTTGAAAATACACGTTAGTCCTCACAACAACAGAAAAGAATTAAGTGGAAAATTTATTAAATTCACTACACTCATACAGACACATACGCACGGAACGAATTCATTTTTGAATAAACAATTTAATTGTATGGTATAGATCAAAATGTCACTTGCAAATCATTTTTCATTTCATGTAAGGTTTCGAGCAAATGAGAATTTACATCTTTGTAAATAATAATAATTATCATATCATATGTTTGCTGCATTATTTTTTGATATTCATATAAGCAATATATTTCGTTATAATATTGACTTTTATCCAAATTTCTTAGCAAGTAACAACAACTCTTTCAACGTGCTTATCTCGCCAAAGTAGCGGAAGTTCTAATGTTAATGGTAAAGAAAACCGATTCCGAATCACAGTAATTAAAATAATAATTCCGCAGATGAATTAGGCTCAGGTCAACAGACTGGCAACAGAAGAAGAGATAGCGAGAGCATGAAAGAGAGATGAGAGGGAGAGAAATCATCCTACGAACTTAAATTAAAATATGCAATCAGTGAATAAAATTATTCATATAGTTTGAGACCACTTTTGTACAAGAAAAGGCGTCATCAACTGGACTGAATCTATGTCACAGTGAGCAACTACATAAGAAAGGGACAACCATTTTGAATCCTTTTTAGTTAAAAAATTGTGATTTTATTTGGTTCTCCTACTTGGCCATATTTAAGTTTGCACAACTGACAAGAAAAAAAACTTTCAATGGACATAAAAGGCTTACGTATGCGAGGAAAAGGGACCAAGTGTGACATTAAGCCTTAATAAGCATGCACTAAAGATTTATTTTAGGAAGAGAATACAGGTATTCTTTTTTCCAGTGAAGAAATCAGTTTCACTCACACACACAAATATAGCAAGTACTAGATCCTAATATGCTGCAATTGAAAGCAATGATTGTGTCCAGCTTCCTTCAATATCACAATCGCGAATTTCGAAGTCACTGTGCGTAGCGAAAAAGTTATTAAGTCAAATTTCCCTATTTTTCATGCCACGACATTCGGAGAAACATGGATGACATTAGTCTCATCACTATGGAGATGAAGCCGTGCCCTGCAAAGCAGGGACAGTTGATTGCTTATTTCGTGTTTCCGGACTATTAACGGCTAGCACCATTACACCCGTTAGGGTACTGCATGTTTTTATCATGTAAGATGGCGGTGTTCTTCCACGGCTGGATGGAGAGGTCAGGCGCTGACCTACACGTCGGCTTGCGGAGTTTTCCCCACCGAGGCATCTTCCATCAGGGTGACACCGCTCTAACGAAGCGTCCATGGACAAACTCCAAGCTCTCAACTGGTCTCCAGACATATGTGGCGGTGTAGTGGCTGTATGTGTGTAAATAAGGGGTAAGGTTAGGGCAAGGAACAGAAAAGAAAGATTGCGCGTTGGTCCGTGTCTCGTTTGTTAGTCTCCTGCTCTGGCATTCGCCTGGTGTTGATCAGAGAAACCGCAGAAAATGGCAGTGATCAAGCGGCAGGCCCTAGAATTCTCCTCCAGACAGCGGCTGAATTCGATCTAGCTATTTAGCTAGCGTCGAATATTCTGTCGCCTTCGGGACTCGAACACTAGGCGGTCAGAAACACAACAGTAACTTCAGTTGATGACTTGAGCCTCCTCAGCCGGTAGGGGCATTTCACTCAACCACTGATTCACTGCGCACACAGATATGCATATCCTGCACCACTAACGGAACGACTCCATCGATTACGAAGAGTCATCCGCCGGGGCGGCGCTCGCCCGGTTGCACAGCGGAAGCACGCGGAGCGCTCCGGTAGCGCCACCCCCGCCTCCGCCCCCGTTGCCCCGGCCGCCGCCCCCGTTGCCCCCGCCGCCCTCAGGGCTTCAAGCGGCCAGGATCGCCTTGGCGGCGGGCCAGCCGCTGGAGTGGCCCTCGGGGCGCGGGGCGCACGGGGAAGAAGCGGGCGCAGGCAAAAGAGGACGAGGAGGTGGGCGGGGGGAGATGAAGGAGGAGGTGGCGTTAAAGGTGGCACCGACCGCAGAGTCCACGCCGAGGTTCCAGCGGGCGAAGGCTCGGGGAAATTGGGAGAGGATGGAGGTGAACGCTATGGAATAAACTGCAGCAAGATGACTGATTACAAGAAGCAGCGCAGAAACAGCGGAGAGAATGGAGACGGTAAAACAATCGGCGGTGAGAATGAAAGATGTTTATGAATGTAAGAGCGTGTGTTGTTTTTATATTATGATGGATGTTATTATAATTATTGTGAACACACACATAATGTTGCCATTTCTGTCGTGAAGAGATATGGAATGTGTGCGTTTTTTTTAATACACTAAACGTTATTGTCGAAATGGAAGGTTCAGCACAGTTCTGCATATAAAAGACCATCAAGTACTTTTATTACACAGTTTCAACTGAGGTTATTTGTAAATAAAAGAATATTAATACAATAATATCTCTCATTCAGTGGAACAATGACGCAACTGTAGATAATTGAATTTTACACATAACAATTGTACTGTTGTTCTCAAATGAGCTTACGATCACGTGACATTTCATCTATGACGGAATAGTCCCCAAGCGGACCAGAACAAACTTCGTCAGACGATGTTTCTGCAGTAATTCTGACCTACGTAATGTTTTTGCCTAATTTAGCATTTATGCCGCCGTTCCATTAGATGAGCTACGTTATAAGTGAGATAATTATATCTATTTCTGTACGTGAGAAAGTCGTAACGGAAGATCGGAGACGTCATAGTTCCTGAAAACGAGAACACGGCACCGGAGGGTTAGCGAAGCCTGGCTTAGCCAAATCTCAGTTTGTATAAAAAAGAACTCTCTAACCAACTTCAATACTTGGCAGACTAACAGTTGAAATTAATTATCTTTGCAACGCATTTTCCATGAATGTAGACATGGTCCTTTGTGATTTGTAATGAGGAATTGTTGATTTGTAGTGAGACCCTGAGAAAACAAAAACAATGTTCGATTCTTAAAGGAACGTCCCACAACAACACTCTCTAATGCCGGTCAAATTTTAAATTATCATGTATGATCAGATCAATAAAAAACTGTGAGCAGTTTTACCTTGATTGAAAATTTCTAAAACTTGACTGAGAAGAAACGTTCAGAGATCACAATCTAAAATGCGCTGTACGACTCTCATAAATTCGGCTTTTGTCGTTCATGCCTAAAACTAACGTGTCTAATCAGGTGGTTCTTCAAAGGCATCGGGCACAACGCGAGAGCGTGTCAGTGGCGGAATAATTCGAGCACCATAAAGAGGCCATGCAAAATTGATTAGAAGAGGAAAATAAAGAAGTGCTTAGAACGCATAACTAATGAAAAAGGGGATGCAAAGATGGCTTGGGTGGCAAGGGAGAGGGAAAGAGAGAGACGATCATTGAAATGGTTGAAACTGAACATAGAAAGGGGTGGTTGAACAATGAGGTCGCCGGCAAAGAAGCAGGGAAAACGAGAGGGGAATGAGGAGCTGTAATGCACGCAGGAAGAAACGAACAGAGAGGATGCAGATGAGGCACGAAGAGCTGTCAGCAGAAGAACGGCGAACAAAGTCAGAGGTAATGAGGTAGACGTAATCTCGATGGAGGCAATGAAAGAAAGCGGCGGGCTGACAGCGGCGTCAGCGAGTCAGCGAGCGGAGCAGAAGAGGGGGCGGTAGAAAGGGCAGTGCTAGAGCAAATGGCCGGAACGGAGCCGCACTGTGGTTCAGAATACGAAGAATGCGCACAAAAATACTTTCCTGCCAAGAAGAAAAGAAATTAGCAACTGTATTTGTTGAGCAGATGTTCGTAGGTTGGATTCGTGATAGTGCAGGGTTTTCGACATCAGATAGTCATCTGAAACCCGACATTCGCCTAAAATGAGAATTGTTTCTATACAATTAGAGACTATACTGACCATTAAAAAGGAAATAATAATGATTTTAATGAAAGCTATTAAATTAAATTTAATGGATTAGTTAACATTTGTACTGTATAATTTTAAAACACTAAATATGACGGTAACACGGTATGTACTTCAGCTGCTGGGTTAATGTCTCCAATCACGAACAGATTTTCCTCCTTTCCCCTGATCCATTGAGGAATTTTGAGTTGGTCCCTTGTTTTGTTTCTGTACAAATATTTATAATAAACATGAAGTAAATCGTAGCAAATACGCATGATAGTAAATATGCTATATGTAAGAAACACAATTAGAAAATAATATCAGCAATGAGACAAAATGAAATTTGATAAAATTATCAGTTATTGAGAAATATAGGCCGCTGATGGCAATGTTGGCAGTCGATTCGCTGGACTTATTAAAAATTCCTTATATTTGCAGATTTTCTAGAACATAATGGACAGAATGTGAAAAAATTGTATGAAACATGAAGTACTGAACATTTTTCTTTTTATATCACCAAAACTAGATGCAAAAGCGGCTCAACTAGAAAAATACGAATTTTGAATAATTACCGTTTTATAATATTTTGTAGCTATTAATAATAGAACTACTACGAAACATAGTACAAACGCTTACTCCATCAATCATTAAGCGTGAAATACACGCACTTCAAACGCTAGCGAAAACATTACCATGTTTACTTCAAAACTTCATTTTACGAGTTGCACCATTATGCAGCCCATAAATGAAATGTGCATAAATCATGAAAGTCAGACAATTTTTAAATTTCCGTTTTGTTTGGCGAATTTCAAAACTCCGTGCGTTGGCGACGGATGAAGAGGACATCCGCTGTGCTCTCCGGCCTAAGGATACCAAAAAAACTCGATATTTTTAAAACATTGATGTTCCCATCTGAAATACATTATCTGAATATAATATCTGAATATATTAACATCGATGTATTGTTTTCAATGTTTGTTTAATTCAGATCAACATTCTTTTTCAAAAACATGGATGTTTAAAAAGTGTTGATGTTATCGTTTTCAATGATTTTCTGCGTGATAGTATCGTTAAACTGAATTTTGAACCTTGTTTATACAGAATATGATTAGAAAAAGGTAACAGAGTGCTTTAAGGAAGGATATACTTTAAACTAGTATTTACGTACGTAATTTAGGTATAGGAGGTTTTACTTCGATTATATGTGAATGAAAGTGAATAAATGGAATAACAACAAATCAGGATGTCTTATTTTTTTATTCCCTTCATTACATTCGATAAACATTATAAAATATACCGGTATTTGATTTAAGTATTCTAATTCAAATTGGAAACAGAATGGGAAAACACCATCTACTTTATCACATTTAAAGCATCAACATTTTAACCGTCGATGTTTTTGTCGATGTTTTCATCGAAAACCTTTTGGTTACGTATCGATATTTTGATAAAATTTGCCGTCACCACTCTGGCCTGCTCCGGTGGGTAGCTCACGCATGACCCAGTGATGCAGCCCGCCTCTCGACTAGAGGAAGACCTCACCAGGCAGCAGGCGGACTCCGGAAAGGGCCGGGTGGTGGGACGGAGGGATCAAATATAGCAGTTGGAACTCCCAACGACGGAAAGAACGAGATCTAAGGGTTAAGGCAATTGACGGTGGAAAGGAAGGAAGAAGTGATACAATTTCTAGAAATTTGTGCTGGTTGTCGGAAGACTTCCGATAGGGCGGGGAGGAGAGCAAGGAGGTTAAATGGAACGGAAAATAAATAGGTGACCAAATATAGAGGTGGAATGGGACAAATAAAAAAAGGAATGATCACTTAGTATCTAAAACATTGATAAAATTCAGATTAATGTGATAGACATAAAGTGCAGAAAGGTATTGGTGTATGTCACTGTCAATTTTTTTATTAGATATCACAGAATACCGCCAGTTATTTTTTAGCAAAACTCAGCTAATGAAATTTTGATGAAAATTATGATACACATTCCTTTTAAATTTATACCACGAAACCAGAAAAAACGTAACTCCCTCCCCAAATTGAATGTTTAGACCGCCCTCGGAGGTTGCGGCAATGCGAGGAGTGGAGCGAATCGGAGTCGCGAGTGGCGAATGGTTAGTAGCGGGTGGCGGGTGGCGGGTGGCGGGTGACGGGTAGTCGGTAGCGGGTGGCGAGTAGCGGATTTCGTGTGGGCGAGTGGCCTGTGGCGGGTGGTGGGTGGTGAGTGAAAGGTAGTGGGTGGCGGTTGGCGAGTGGCGGGTAGCTGAGTGGCAGGTGGCGGATGGCGCACTCGGCGGTAAAGGAGGCGAGCTCGGAGGCGGAGCAGCCAGGTCTCCAGAGCCGGCAACTCCGGAGTCGGGGCGGGCAGATGCCGCCGCGGCGGGCGGAGCGAAGGCAGGCAGCGCGGCTGCCAGGTGGCATCCACTCGCCAGAAGAGGCGCCCGCAATGGGAAGGCCTGGAGGAGAGAGGCGGGGCGGGAGAGGGCGAGGTCGTGAAGGGCCCTCGGGGCGCGGGCGCGCGCCGCATCAGCAGCCCGACGCTGCCGCTGCCGCCGCCGCCGCCGCCGCCGCGCCGCCGCCGCGCCGTCGGCACCGGCCCTCCACGCGCCGGAGCGCCACTTCTCTCTCGTCTTCCCGCTCTCGGCCTTCCGCACTCGGCCTTCCGCACTCGGCCTTCCGCTCTCGGCTTTCCGCTCTCGTCATTCTGTGAACGGGTCATCGACCTCGCCGCGGGCTCTCTTTCATCTCAATACATAACCTCCACTCTCCTCACCGACTAATTTCTTTTCCCATATGCCTTTCAGTTGTTTAGTCCTGAAGATAGTTGCGATTTTATACTTGCTTCTCAGCGATCCACACAGAATATTGTGAAATTTACATCTGCTCAGTAAATATCGATCTTCTTCTTCTTCCTCCTTCTCTTCCTCCACTTCCTCCTCCTCGTCCACCACTTCCTCCTCCTCTTCCCCATTTCCTCCTCCTCTTCCTCCATTTTCTCCTCCTCTTCCCCCATTTCCTCCTCCTCTTCCTCCATTTTCTCCTCCTCTGCATCTTCCTCCTCAAGGCAACGCGTTGCAACGGTGCTGCCACTGAACCATCACAGCCGGTTTTTATCCATATTCCATTCGTCCCTCCTCCTATGCGTACCTTCAGTATTTTCTCGACTAAATTGAGACCAAAATATTGGCGTGTTCGACTCTCCTTTTTCGCATCCTTTCCATCTCGTCTTCTCCTGCAGATTTGTACTTTGTTCCGGAATTTCCCATCCGGGCTGACGCTGTCTCTTCAGCCATCTCGCCCGGCAGCGCTCTCCGCCGACCACCTCCTCGTTGAGTTCGCTGGCCTTTTGTCGCAGACGCTAATTACAGAGTGCTGTAGATGCTCTTGTAGGCTCTTCCGCGGCGGGAACAAGTTGCTTTTTTTGGATGACCGTTGATGCGAAGGCACGCTGTAATAAGATGCGTTTTCAAATAGGAAATAATCAAAAAGCCCTTTTATAAGAATTGTCTCGAACTGAAGCCTCAAACAAGCACAAACAGTATGAAACGCAGAAAATGAAATTACTCCCGGCATTAATTTTTATTTGCAACAACTTTCACCGAGTTGAACTTCACATTTCAGGTGTATTCAACTTCCATGCAAATAGCATCCGAGATAACCTGTGTCTCAATTTGCAAAGTCTATCCCATCGGATACTAATATTCTGATTATTCTGAATAATAATAATAATAATAATAATAAATAATAATAATAATAATAATAATAATGTTTCCAGTTAATACTACATCTTTACAACCTACAACTTAATTCTTGATGTTAGGGGATAATAATCCGGAAACTCTGAACACATTCGAAATAGTAAATTTCGCTCGGAAAACATCTTGCAATACACACTACTATCTCAATAAAAAGATGAAAAAGTTTTCTCTATATCTACAAAATCAATTGACGAAAAGAAGAACAAAACGTTTCAAAAGGTAATATTTAAAAAATTAATATATTTTTCATTGAAAAATTGTTTTCAATATATACAATTTCAACGACTAAATATCAAATACCGTTCTGAAAAGAAGGTGCCGATTCCGGGTGGCCGAGATCGCTAATTCACTAGTACCGTGGCGATCATGGACCGAAGGATGGTGGGTTCGAAGCCCGCCTCGGGCATGGCTGTGTGTGTTTCGTGACTGTGTGTTGCTTATGCCGTACTGTGCTTGTGTGTCTCTTGTGGTTGGCGTCAGGAAGGGCATCCGACCGTGAAAACATTGACAAATCTGTATAAAAATGGAGAGGCGGAAAAATTAATAAACATTGAGCCCGCACCCATAAGCGCCGACCCCTGCAGTAAGGGGAAAAGGCAAAAGAAGTATTGAAAAGAAGTTGTTTGCTTTCCTATTGAAGAGAACTATTCACGAAGCAGAAGGCGACCCATTTACTACCCAATGGACAACTACAGAAGGCTGGTACTGTTGGGAGGCGATAATATACAGGAACAGGGGGAACAGAGTGATGCTGGGGCTGTTTCGTAAACGTTTAATAAATCATGGTCCACTGCTGAATAACTCCATCAATGTAGCAATGATGAGGATTAACGTTGAAAATAATGGATAATGAGAGGCGCAATAGTAAAATTAAGAGATAGCAAATGATAGTTTGAAATGAAGAAGAGAAACCCCTGTGAAAATTCGCGGAAGTGTTCTGAATTAATACACAATAGAGGTGATGAGCTGGCAGGTCCGTGGTTCAAAAAACGCTTAATCCTTTTGCATCATTAAATAACATCAATGATTCAGCAGGGATAATTTAATGTTGAAAAAACGGCAATGACAATAATGTGCGAGTTTGGGATGGAGCAAATATAAGGAAACTTTATAAAATGGACACGTAAAAGTACTGTTGTATGCACCACCAATTTCTCGTGAGGAAGTGGGGATCCATAACTCTCATACGAAGAGGGCTCATGCAGGACATGTGGATTTTGGAAACGCTTTATTTCCGATATTAATAAATTATTCTTATGATGAACAAACATTTCATAGCAAACTTTTACGTACATATAAAAAAATCATAATTTCCAATAATGATTATCATTATTAGTAATTAATCAGTTGTGTGTCCAAGCAGAGGACATGTCGACCCTTTAGGAAGGTTCCACAGGACAAATTCGAAAAAAATACGTGAGACGGTTCTACCTGAGTTCCGTAACATGAACACAATCGTGCTACAGACTGTGCATAATAGCTACTGAAAAATACTGCAGGTGGAGAGGATGGCTGAATAAGGAGTTAACGAAACTTCGATATCAATTTTCTCGAAACGACTGAAATGTTGGTTGGAATCTTGTCATTCTCAACAGTCGCTGTGTCCCGTGCCTTCTCCCCTGGATTCGCCCCCGCAAATGAGCAACGCCAAAATAAGAATCGCTGAACCTCTGAACGGGAGAAATGGCTCAGAGCAGGATTTTCGAGACGAGCTAGATAGCTAGGAGAAGCTGCAGGAGCATTCTAGTGGCCGGTGATCTGATCAATACCAGGTGAATGCCGGAGCTGTACCCCGTCAAACGGGGCCACGTACCGCGTGCGATCTTTCCTCCTTCTTCTTTGTCCTATCCTCACCCCTTACTTACACACACACATGCCATGCTCTACACCATCACACATGCCGGGAGACCGGTCGGGAGCTTAGAGCTGGTCCTGGATGGGGCCGTGCCCCCCGCTGGTGGGAGATACCTGGTTGAGGGAAACCCCGTTATCCACGGTAGGTCGGCACCGGATCGCAACCATCCAGCGAGGGAAGATCACCGCCACCTCTCGCGGGAAACATGGGCTACACTTACAGGACCAATGGCCAGTTGACGCGCCCGAAATCAGAATCCAATCAATCAAAACCTCGGATTGCCTAGACAAGCGGAGTGGCCGCCACATTACTGGTCCCGTTTGGGGAGGAGCGAGGGGGTGGGGCAGTGCAGCAAACAGTGATGTCGGGCGCACGGTGAGCTGCGTACTCGGTCGTGACGTCGATTAAGAACGGGAGCAAGCCGCGGAAATTTTAAACCCCGCCTTACGCATTAATTGAGAAGCTGCAGGCGGCAGTCTCGGTACGGGTGGGGGTGCAGCGGGAGGCGGGCGGTCGTGGAACCTGAGCACAGAAGTGCGCTCCTCCCGAGAAAATGTTGCTGCCAAGTATGATAAACGCAACACCCGGGTGCCCCCCACCAGGTGTTTGAAATTAAGAGGAGGCTTCTAAATGAAGTATAATTTTTTTAATAAAATAAACAAGCCTGAATATTTACGCCCTGCGCCACGAGAAAACAGCATTTGCATCTAAATCCTTTCATGAGGCGCGCGCAAGGTACTTCTTATGAACTGTGAATATGGAATATGTACAATAGTGCTCGTTCTAGACGTACGATGGCGGTATATCATTGTTCACACCTGGTGTGTTACTTCGCAACATTGTTAGAAGATTAATTGTTAATTATACTATAAAAATAATTTTCATGGAATATGATTTTATCAATGTAAATTGTTACACAATAAAATGAACTAACATTGTGAAATAACATTTGATGGAGAACGCAATTCCTAAGTTTACACGTTTTCGCATAAATTATTTAATTTTTTTACCTATTTTAATCAACTCTCAAATATCTTTAATAAATTAAAAGTAAAGTACATATTCCATTCGATTTATAGATTGAACTTTTTGTTGTTGTAACGCCGTAATGATCTGTAAAAACTTGGTTGGAGCAACAGAAATCAATTAACACAAACTAGACTCATCTTTATGACATCCACAAGTCTCAATTGATATCTGATACACGAAGGACAACAAGCATTATGTAGCTATCAACGCCAAGGCCAGCGCGTCCCTGGAGCCGCGATATGAAACTACCAACAAATCGACCCGACTGTAGCTCACGCGCGTATCAACCTTTTTATTCCCTGGCTGCCACGCACACTTTATTGGATACTAATACAGCGAAATCAATGTTATTACACAGGATGTTCGCGTGCACAATCGCTCCCTAGCTGCGAGCGCGCCCTCATCGGTGGCAGCGATGGCGATTGCAGACAAGGCAACGGCAGTAGCAGAGCCAGAGACATAGGCACTGGCAGAAGGCAGTGGCAGTGACAATGGCGATGGTGTGGCGATGCCAGTGGCGGTGAGGGTGGTGGTGACGGTGGCGGTGGCGGTACTGCTGGCAGCAACGGCGACAAGATGATGGCGGACGCACTGCCAGCAACGGAGGCAGCAGTGGCGGTGGCAGTGGCTAGGGTTATATTGGTTTCGGCTTGGCTGTGGGGGTAGCGGCAACACAGTGATATCGACGGGAGGCGCACCGGTGGGTGAGAGATGTGGCGGCGGGGCGCCCCTCCACAGACAGTGGCAGCTGTGGGGGCGGTGCAGGTGATGGAAGAGTACGGGAATGTCGATGCAGGCGGGGGAGACAGGGGCCGTGGGGCAGGGGCAGGGGAGGCAAGGCCCACACGCTGGGAGTGGGCGTGGGCATGGGGAGTGTCGCTCGTCCTCCCGGCCCCTGCCGTTCCCTCGAGAGCGGCGCGCGTCGCGGGCCCGCTTTGCTTTATTGGCAGAGCAGGAATAGCAGCACGCGCGAGGGACGGGGCGACGGGCTGAGCGTAAACATCAGGAATGAGCAGTGCTGAATTGAGCTATGAAGCAAAGATGGCGTGACAGATAGGGGTAAATGCAAATAGGTTAAGGACCCATCTAGAAACAAGAGAGCGGGAAAGAAACGAAGGACGAAAAGAGCGCTTCCACGGATAGATCTGTGGCAGTGTGTTTTTGTAGGAGTGAGATGTATAGCTGGCGATCAAAGGAATAGGCAGTAGGGCCAGGGACAAAGAGAGCGACAGCGGGAGCGCAATGCGTCAAGCGTTTTGGCTTATCGGCGAAGCGGGAAGAGAGGAACGCCCGTCGGGGAGATTGCAATAGCGATAGGTCGACCGCAAACAGCAGGGATGAGAGGACGTGTAAGGTCGTGGTCGATGCGGCCCCCATACGGCGATGATGGGGGAGAACAGTGTTAATGATAGCTAGATTCAATGAACAGTGTCCGGAGAGAAAAGGAAAAGAAACTAAATGGATTGAGGGGGAGGGAGAAAGAGGTGAAGAGCATAGTAAGGGCTGTTAATGAACTTTTCTCCCTTCCCTGGCACGCGATGCAAAGTAAAGAGGGACAGAGGAGTGGGGATGAAGTAATTTCGGACTATGGAGATATCAAAAACTGCAAGAAGGGGAAGATCCCATGGGTAGTAGGATAGCAAAAACGAGAGGTAGGGGTGGTGTTTCGTTGCACACAATAACAAGAAATAAGGAGTAAGAAAACCAGAAAAGAAAAAGCAATGGAATAGCTACGTGTCAGAAACAGAGCAGGGAAGGGATAATATTAGCGGGCAAAAACAAGAGGGACGGGGGTAGTATGCGAGCAAAGAAGCCAAGAAAAAACTGTCGAATGGGTGGAGAAAGACCAAGAGGAAGGCACACAGACAGGAGTTGAAAGGCGGGTGTTCAAGTAGTGATGGTTGAGAGAGATCAAAAACTTGACTCAGTTCATGTATCTTACAGAAAATTTAGATATATCTTCATCTCGAAAAGATATCAAACACGTAGATATACACGTAGATCTCATCTATTAATAGAATTTTTTTTGACTGCAAGTGTAAAATCAATTTCCTTAATGACTAATATACCAAAATTAATAGCGCTTATATTTCGTATAGACCGCTTCGTATAAAAAGAGTTGTTTTAAACGTATTTCGGTACATGACTAAGAGGCCACATCATTCACTGAATTAGATGACGAAAATGATCATTTTCTTACTGCGGGTGGTACTTTAGTAGTCCCTACCCTTCCCCGTCGCAACGTGCCTGAGGGCGATGGTGCAAATACGTAGCTCTACGATGCAAGGTGCCTGGGGAGGTAAGGCGGAGCGAATTGTCGACAGTGCGAATGCTCAAGCGGAGGTGATGACATCCGGGACATTTAGGGAGAACGCTGGGCACCGCATCGAACCGACCGCTATGCTAATCGTCCCGCGCCGCCCCGCACCCCACGCACCGCCCCGCGTCTCTCACCCGGTTTCTCATCCCGTCGCGTCTCTCCGGTCCGCCTACCCAGCCCATGCCTCGCCACGCCATGCCATGCCTCGCCACGCCAGGCCTCGCCACGCCAGGCCTCGCCACGCCAGGCCTCGCCACGCCAGGCCTCGCCACGCCAGGCCTCGCCACGCCAGGCCTCGCCACGCCAGACCTCGCCACGCCAGGCCTCGCCTCGCCACGCCAGGCATCGCTACGCTTCGCCACGCAACGCTAGGCCTCGCCACGCCACGCCTCAACACGCCACGCCTCGCCACGGCTCGTCATGCCACGCCTCGGCACGCCTCACCACGCTTCGCCACGCCACGCCACGCCTCGCCACGCCAGGCCTCGCCACGCCAGGCCTCGCCACGCCAGGCCTCGCCACGCCAGGCCTCGCCACGCCAGGCCTCGCCACGCCAGGCCTCGCCACGCCAGGCCTCGCCACGCCAGGCCTCGCCACGCCAGGCCTCGCCACGCCAGGCCTCGCCACTCTACGCCGGCCAGTCGGCCGGGCCCCGGGCACCGGCCGCCGCCGCCAGACTCACCACCGCTGCCCCACGTCCGCCGTCACATGCCAGCCTCACGCCCGCCGCCAAGTGGCCCCGACAGCAATGACGCGATCTGCCTCGGCTGCGCCGTGCTGCACCGCGCTGTGTTCCGTCGCCCGCCTCCCTCACGTTCTCACCACACTCCCCACACCTCAGTTCCATCCGCTCCACTCCTCTACCATTCTGCTCATTCGACATTCAAAGGTTCAGACGCGAAGGTCCTCTCCCACATTCTCTCGAGAGAGATCTCAGGCAAACGCCACGGGTTATATTCTTAAGCACTTAAGCACTCTCTTCGTCACAACATGATAATAAGCTGCATATTGGAAATATTTGATTCACATTATTGTCAAATATTAACTCACATCAAGTATTAACTCGTATCAAAGATTATTTGGTACAGCGCTTAAAACTACCATATTCTATACAACACAAAATGATGTTGCATCTTAAGCTACTATGGGCTCATTATTCACTCTCTCATCGCAAATTCTTAATGCTTTCTTCGTATACTCTCGAATTTAAAACTAGTCGAACATGGACATACAAGTACTACATACAAATAGTTCCACTGAAATGGAATTTGAGGCGCAGACGTATCCGAATAAGAAATATTCAATGAAATAATACCTTAAGTGAAATTTACAGTAATACACAGGAACGTTTTAAATCTGTCATGAAATAAAATACATGATGATGAGGACCAGCGAGTCCGCACATATACTATCAACGCGCTTGTGCTAGTCATCCAAAAGAAATATCTCAACAGAATACTTATTTAATCTTCGACCGTAAAAATTTCAAAACACGTGGCTTGTTAACCCACATATTTAAAACGTAAATAAACCACACGACCTCTCTGTCGCTTTCAGTTTCCGCATGCACTTCAGGTTTAGCTTCTACAGCGTTTGTTCCTTCCATTCCGGTATTGCTGCCATCAACAAAACGCATTCCCCGATTTCGGTTCACGGTTCAATTCACTTTCGCCTCGCCGCCGCGTCCGCCTTCGCCGCGCGCGGAGCTCCGACCGTGAACAGGGCGCGCTCTCGCCCGCGGCGCGCCACCGCGCCGCACAGCGCCGCGTCGCGCTGCTGGCGGAGGCGGCGGCGGCGGCGGTGGTGGTGGTGGTGGTGGTGGTGGTGGTGGTGGTGGTAGTGGATCGATGCGCCACCGCTGGCGCTGGTGCCGTTGGCGTTGCCATTGCCGCCGCCTCCGCAGTAACAGTTACCGTCACCAACGCTGCTGCCGCCGCCACCCACCTGCGCCCTTAGCGCGCGAAAGCGTCGCTTTGTTCCAACCCGGTTGCGGAATGCGGGCGAGCCGAAAAGTTCTGCTAGCGTCGGAGAGAGGCAGGCAACTCTGCGTGAATTAGAGTTGTTTTTTTTTCTTTTCATTTTTTAAAAACTTTAAATCGTGTCCACTTTATAATAATAATAATAAATATTATTATAAATATTATTATTACTATTATTATTACTACTATTCCTCCATATCACGACTAAAGATGTTACGAGTCGACTGATCATGTAATCTACTCCAGGTTGCAACCAGCTACCTAAGGAACAGATCAAGGGACTGTCGGTGCCTCGACAATACTTTGCGCATATTATTATTATTATTATTATATTATTTTAGAGTACAATTTTTCATCTTATACTTTATTCACAAGAATCATTGTACTTCGTAGCCAAGTCTGTTTAGATTTTCCGAATCTTGACATATGGAAGGTAAGGGGAAGTGCTGACGAGGACCATCGTTGACGAATATTAAAAAGACGGCTTCTTTAACACGATGGACACTTACGACGTTCATCCATTGTTCATATCAGTGTCGAGTTCATGGTCCGAAAAACTCGCAGTTACTCAATTTACCATAATTGCGAAAGAGGATTTCTTACACAAGGCATGAACGATGTAAGCACCTTCAGTATTCGTTTCACTCTGCTGGTCTACACTCAATGAAAAGCAGGACATGTCATCCTGCATCGATGCAGAAAAACAAAACAGAAAAGGTATTGTCACTGCATTGAGAAAGGACGATGAAATTTCTACTTTCGTCACAGTTCCGGGTGCATATCAGTGAATTTGGCAATTACACAAATCGCGCGTCATTCCTTCTTCTGAGTTCACATTGTACTGATATCCGTGATTGTACTTTATGGCCGCGAAACACTGCCTGGTAAATCATGCAGCCAAAAAGGGTTTTTTTAAATTACATTCGTAGATTAATTGAATAGAAGCAGGGAAAAATGTAATTTCATGTACATCACAAGGCAAATGAAATGTGTTGGTGTATAAGAGAATGTACAGAAATTGCATGCAGGGAAACAAATAAATAAACAAACAAAAAGTAAGGTTTAATTCCATTCACGTATATTCATAGCAATATCGCTTCGTGTAATATTCCAAAGAAATGTAATAAATAATTCGTTTTGTATATTTTCAACGGTAATTCACGGAAGTTTCTGATTTGTTATTTCAAATAAAAGAGCAGAAACAAAAGTGTGCAAATGCAAACATTTCAGTACATACGAGAGGCATTCACTTTAGTTTCTGGGGCCTTAAATTTGAAAATGGGTGGCAATATAATGCCTAAGGCAGACTACAAATCGCGGAGCCGTAGCCTTCCTCGATTGGAAATTAAATACACACGTTTCATTTCCCCCTAAATTTGTTACTTTTCATAAATAATTTCTTTTCTGCATTTTCTATGAGTCAAGTGTTTTCATTGCGGCTCTAAAGGAATAAGAACATATTTTATGCTCTCTCGTTTAAAGTGACTTAAATGCGATCCCTATTTAACGACCAACGTACTACTGATCATCCTACTCTGGACAATGGGATTTGTATCAGTGCATGTGAAATATGTGGTGGATAATATGAATTTACGTCTGGTTTCTTTGGGATTTTCCATGCTTCCCATTCCACAATCACGTACATAGTTGTGCTCATATATCACCATATCATTATCAACATCGACATTATCATGAACAGGCATGATGCGCCAAAGAGTCCAGGCCGAGAAACTTCGGCTAACTTGCCATCCCGAAACATACAATATCTTACACTCGAGCCACGAGGTAAATTATAAACTGGTGTAAGGACATGCGTAACAACGCGAGTTCCGATGTTTTTCGAAGTAACCACGTGCGTGAGCTCAGGGGCGGATCCAGCTGATGATTGAGGGGGGAGGAGCATTGATATTTGTTAAATAATAAACATATTTATTATATTGTATATTATTTTGGTACAGTATATATGATTCTATACAATACTAGGAAAACCCGGCTAACGTTGTTCTGCCCTTCACCTTCCCCTTTCCCCTTTTTCACTGTTTCTCCCTCCCACACCCTGTCCCTGTCTGTCTCTGCGGTTCTCTGTCCCTCTCATTCGCATTTAATTGCAGATTTTGCACATCGCTGAGCAGGTGAGATAATATCGGGAAGCGCCCGACCAGCAAAAATGCAAAAGAATGTTCAAAAAGTTTTCATCCTGTAGATTACGATATGAGAAACGTTTCTTTGAGGCCTTCGATCTCAAAATTGTATGTATATGTATACACAGAATTTTTAAAAAATATATATAATTCTAAATATTTAAATTAATTTCTCCCAATACAGGAAGGTAACAAACGAAAGTTCTAGGGCCTTTGGAGAGAGCCATGCCCCCCTAGATCCACCACTGCGTGAGCTGAGCTTGCGCCAGGAACTTTCTTCCAGGGCCTCACGTCTACTGTTGCGCGGAGCGATCCATAACTGGTGAAACGCGGTTTCCTCGCGTAGCCCGGCGGTGTCCTCCGATCGCGCCGGCCGCGGACGGCAAACACCAGCGCCGCTCAGGAAGTTGGAAGTATTCCCGACGGCGCAGGGAGTACACCTGTCGCGTCAGCCGAGCGCTTTTAGCTGCGTGTATCGATTTTTTAGAAACGCCCAATATCACACAGAAAATATTATATAGAAGTTGTAACAAATTTATTGAAGAATTCGAAGACATTATTTTTTTGTCATTGTTTCAGCCCATTACATTCTAGGCCTAATACTGAATACGTATATTAAGTTAAACTGGGGAGGAAGTGAAACTTCATATGTGTACAAAGATTAATATATTAAATGAAAATCTTGCACTATTTAGAAGTATCGATCTGACAAAGAAAAGTTTATTTTGGGTCATGGATATGTAATAATTTTAGGGTAAGTCTTTTAAAATGGTTTCACTCTCAATCCAAAACAATGATATTTTCCTTATATGGTCAATTATAATTTATTATTTAAAAAAATTAAGAAAAATATTAAATAAATATGTAACAACTTCTATATGATGTTTCCCACGAGAAAGTATAAAATAATGGAAGAATCATTTAGAAATATTAAAGCAGAGATATGCAAACAAGATATAATGAAATAAAAACACGAAGACATCCCAACCATCAGAAGCGTGTACCCCTCGGATCAGTGCTCAAAGCAATGTCACATGTCACAATTTCGCTCCCTGCCTTTCAAAACGCCCGAGTCAGATTATTTCGAAGTTATGGTAGCGCGAGATACAGAAATGAAGCATCGGGATCACTGTGGGGAAAAGGTCACTGTGAATCTACGCAGAGAGCGAGAATTGCAATAGATTACTATTGGTCGAAAATCTGAAAGTCATGAACATTTTGATGAAGAACACATAAGATGAACACATAAGATGAACACATAAGATGTATGTACGTATGTATGCATGTATTTAAGATGTATGCATGTATATAAGATGTATGTATGTACGCATGTATATAAGATGCATGTATGCCTGCACGTATGTATATAAGTTGTATATATGTATATACGGAATGTGTAAGGCAAATGCTGAACATACGACCTATTTACACGATTCACTGTGATCAATTGATAAATAAGTGACAAGAAAGAATATCTTATTCCATGTTTGAGAAGTGCTTCCTTATTTAGTATGACTGCCGTTAATAACCAAATGTAATATATTACGAAAAATCTCCTAATGATAAATAACAATTCAATTTCAATGCATATTTTCTCGAAACAATAATTTGTGATTACTGCAATATAATTTTAAAAGGGAAAAAACTCAATACCCAGACTACGAAAAGAAAGTTAATAAAATTCGGAACAGAAAGAAATGAATATTGATCGAAAGCGTCTTTTTTTTACATAACGGAAATGCTCAGTATGAAACACGATTTGTCACGCAAGGTTGGTATAAATTGTGACAAATGAAAGAAATTTCCACAGTCACCTCCCAGATTTCCTATTTTTTTTCTCTCCGAGATGCATTTTGAGTTTGAGCACCCTCCGTAATCTCTCCACCCCTTCCCAGTTCCAATCACTCTTCTGCGAACGCTACGCTTCCTAACGCATCATCTTTTTCCCGATTTTTTCGTTGAATCCGCTGCCACTGTCCTTATTCCCTTCTCAGACGCAGCTACCCACAATCAATTCATAACTCTATATCAAACTACCACACACACACGCACATTCGACAACACAGGCTAAGAGAGAGACAAACTATAGTTGTTGTTTTGTTTTTTTTCATCTTATAAAATTACGCAAAACGATCGTGCGACAAACCAACGCACGAAGAAAGTAATTCGAGACTAGTAAAACCACAAGACTTGTTTAGGCGACTTCCAGAATCTTAAATTTACATTGAGTAAATACAGGCGCGACGAAGGAAGCAGCGAGTCCTCCGCGACACAGGGCGGTTCGTTCAAGCGCGTTGTGTTCGTTGACGTAAACGACTCCTCACTCATCGAGAACGAACTTTCTCCTGAGCGTCGTCGAAGACTACGGCGGGCCCATTTCAAGAAGGAGAGAGGGAGAGAGAAAGAGAGAGGCACTTGCGGCACGGATGTGCGTCACAAGTTATGTCGCCGTTCAATTTCTTTGCCTTCCTCTGCCTGTTTTCGTTATACTTGGCTTTTCGTCTCGGGTCAACCGATCTCTTTCCAGAGTAAGAATCGAGCAATATTCCTTCTTAAAACGATCGGCTGATTTTAGCTTAGAGGCAGCCCCCGTCTCTGCAACAACTCTGGCCGGGAGGTTCTAGAGTTCGAGTCCCAACAGTGGCGGATGTTCGATACTGCACTACCACATGTCACATACTGGCAATACACTACCACTCACGTGGACAGACCAGTCGGGAGACTAGAGCTTGTCTCGGCTGGGGCGGTGCTACGCTGGGGTGGAGATACCCTGGAAGGGAAATTCCCCGCAAGTGTCTGGATATAGAGAACTTTCGGTTATAGAGAACCAGTCACTGCTACTGATACATATACATAAATATAAAGTGGATGATTGGGTTACAGTGAACTTTGAATTTGGCCATGGTGAATATAAAAAGTACTATTTCCCAAGAACTAGTGATGTAACAACAGCCCATAGTTTCTCACATTCTTTCTATCTTTTTGCATATTTTCAAAGTTGATTCAATATTTTCGTGCTTCCAAAGAACGGTTTTCGAAATCGCTAAGATAGCCTCAGCAAGAGAGTCCTGATGACTACCATACTGCATTTGTAATATACCGCACCCATCGTCCTCCTCTCTCTCTCTCTCATACACACACACACGCACTCTGCTTCCCCCCCCACACACACACACACATACACACATTCATTTATTTGCATACACCATCGTACAGAGCAAAACAATAGCTTATAATTTGTGAAGTATTAAATAATGTCACACACACTTCATACAGATCCTTCTTTTCTGATATTTCGATCACGATTCGCTGCACAATCCCTTCCATTCCGCTCTACCTCCATTTGTATGTATCCAACAGTAGCACGGCCGACTGCATTTTATCCCTCGTTTCCAAGGCGCGGAAAATTTTACACTATCTCGGGCCGGCGGGCGGGTGGCTGAGCGGGGTAAATCCCTTTCTGGCGCAGACGCCAATTTCCGCGGCGGGCGCGGAGGCGTTGTTATTTCCTGTACGTGTGAGAGGAGAAACGGCGCGGATTATTCTGCATCCCGCGACGCCAAGTGCGGCTGCTTACTGGGGCGGTCGGGCCCGGAGGCGCGGACGCAACCACCAGCGCCGGATGCCACGGGGCCGCGGGGCGGTTTCCGGCTTAGCGCATCGGCGTAGTCCCTGACTCCCCGCCCGCCCGCCCGCTGCGCTGCCCGTCGCCACCTATTGCTTCTGCTAATGTTGCAATGTTGGGTGTGAATGAGTAGCATGAATGGTTATGTATATAATGAAACAAGAATGAATGATGCGTCGAAGAAAAATAAAAAAAATACATACAAGAATTTACTAATACAATTTAATCATGTTTGGAGAGATGTGTCCATTGACAACAATTAAACATATTTCCCTCATCATCCCAACTGAATTTTGTACGTGATTACAATTTAAGTAAATTTTCTTTTTTTGTATCTATTTTTTCATATTATTGTACGTTACTGTACACGTTACTATATAACGTTACTGTATACGTACTATATTGCGTGTAAATGATTGTAACACTTATTATATTGCGCGATATGGTACGATTACCTGTAATCGATTCCAATATTCGACTAGTATTCACTAGTGATCCAGATTTTTTCGGTCCCTTTGAAAACAAAAGTATAGGTTCTGAATGAATCGAAAGCATCGTAACGTCCGTAACCACAACGCGGTCTCCGGTAAAACACCACATCACCGTTCAAGCGTCCCCACTCCCGTTCGAGGCTCCCCGCCCCTCCCCATGACCCCATCATCCCGCCCTCGGACGTCGGCGCCCGCAGCACAATTTGCCCAGGCACCCGCAAACTGGTTCTGCTCTACAAAGCCCTCGGTGTTGCAGGCTGCCGGCGCCGCCGCGCACGCCGAGATTGATGGTTTTCTGTTTACTTAGCCACTCAATGCGGCTACTATTCGCGAATAACCTCGGCTATCGCTCATAGCGCCTGAAATTGATGGAAGATCGTTTCCGAAAGGAGCCTGCATACAAGCTGGCTGACAAGAGAAAAACGGAAATGGTTCTTTCATTATGAACTGGCGAAAAGAAGTTTTAAGAGGAAATAATCAATTTAGATTTTTCTGCAGTCAAGTCACAAACCGGTTCGGGTGGCCGAGGAGGTAAGAACGTACGACTTCTGGAATGAGGGAGTGTAGTTTTCTTTTTCAGGTGCGTCAAAGACTATGGTTAGTTCTGAAAAGGCCTTGGGAGTATATTAAACATAACGGACTACTCTGAAAATGTTCTAATAATGAGTCACACGTATTTTGCTACCTATTCTTTCTCATTATTCTTATCGTGGCACCAAGCTTTTTAAGTTCAAATTTTTATCCTAATATGGATCTAAATATTCGCGTCAAATGGCCTCTATTTTTTTATTTTATTATTTTTTTTTCACTCGTAAAAGAATGGCTGACTCGCAAGAAATATGCGTACTTTACGAAGGCTATATCCTACATTTTTAAGCACTAATTGTCCCAATTCCACACTTTCGCCGCGCATCTGAATGCCACTATTAATTACGTATTTTATTACGTTAATTAACATTTTTCTACATCGACTTTACTTTAGGAAAGTAGGTTTATTGCTCCGTTTCATTACAAACATGACTTATAAATAAACTCGACCTATTTACTACAGAATGCTGTAGTGAATGCGGCAAAATCGCTTGGGAATACAGGGCTAAGCAACAAGAAAGCAAACAACAAAAGAAAAGAAATGATACTTGAATCAACATCAAATCTTTTCAATAAAGTTTGCTACAAGGAAAAACAACAATTCTATTTCAAATGTTATTCATTACCAAGGAGAATTATTTTCAGCCGTATTCTATATTGCTACCGTGAGGTTTTCTATAAATTCATCTTCTTTAAAGAGACGAAACCAAGATGCGCTAAAAAAATTACATTACTTTCTCCCCTATAACGTCAATTTTCCCCTAAGCTACAACCGCCCTTCCATAGGGATGTTCCAGGGCACATTTGGAGGCGGAAGCGGCCATATTGGGAGCCAATGGCCTAGCTCGTTTCCTTGTACCCCTTTAGGCGCAATGTTTCTATGTTCCCGACGCTGCCTTCACCGTGGTGGCGTCAGCTGTCGGGCGCTGATCACTTCGCAGTGGTGGCAAAACTGCTCGTGCGGAGGCGATGGCGGCAGCGAGTGTCCAAAGGACTGTCTGCCACACGGGTCGCGTAACCAACAACGGCAAATGCCGTTGGCAAATGCCGTTGGCATCGACATACCAAGACTCTGTGCAGTGTGCATTGTATTAGGGTGGAGGTATTAGGTGGTTTAGCCAAACATAAAGATTATTTTTATTGAATTTTGGAGATGCTCTATTGATTAGCTAATTCATGGCTGAAATGGAAAGCATATTTCCGATGGTGAAATGCCTTGGCTGTAAGAATACATCTGAACAACTAACACTTTTAAGAAATATTCTATCAGAGGATGATCATATACATACATAAAAATGTAAAAAATTACAGACCCGATTCTGATTTGAAAATGAATAAATGCGTTTATAAGATTCAATATCCTACGTATTATCCAGTAATGTATTATATTAATGACAATCAATACTTTAAGCTCTTTAATAGCATTCCACGTACTTTCAGAAACAGTTTATTACTATTCTGCGATAAACACAAGGCCAAATTTATTGTTTCGAATTCATTCCTGAGAGCAGTCTCCGTCGCGATTTCATTTATCCTGAATACCAGCATGAGCCATTGTTACTAAATTTTACTGTCGGCTGGAAGCGCCAGATCAGCAATACCGCCCGAGATTCAACCAGCCCTGAGTCCTTCTTCCGACCCTGACCCGGGCCACACCAATGCCGGCGGCGCCATCTAATCTCCCGCGGCCAGAGGCTCCGCGGGCATTAAAACCGATGCCGCGCCCGTGTGCCGCGTTGGTGGCCCACCCTCCCTAATTCCCAACCCACGCGCGCCCTCCCCAGTCCCTACCATCCCCCGTTCATCTCCAGCAGTCTCTGTCGATCCTTCGCAGTCCCCGCCACATATCAGTCTCCACCGTCGATCCACGTCAGTCCCCGCCAGATGTCACATTGCACGCCCGTCCACGCCGATCCTCATTCGTTCCCCGCTGACCCCCGTCAATACCCGTCGGTCCCCGTCAGTGTGCGCCGATTTCCAACACTGCCCGAAACACCCTTTAGTTCCCCCGTCAGCTCCCACCAGTTCCTGGCGATGCCGCTAAATTTCCACGATCCACTTCTCGACGATCCTAGCATTATTTCCTTCTCGTCAAATCCAGTGAAATTCCACTACGCCCGCACGGCCGATCCCCGCGCCACCACCGATCCACGACAAACCCCGACAACCGTCGTCGCTCCACTCAGAAACCTGCTGGTCCCCGTCATCTCCCGTCGCACACCATCCACTCCCACCCACTCTCCACATGACCTCCCGGGGACTCCCGTTCCTCCGTCGAAGGGAAACTTCACCTGCACCCACAGGACTCTGCCACATCCCGCCGATCTCACCCCTCTTTGCATCCTCCACTTTTACTCGCTGCGCATAGAAACCTGCCGGATCCAGTCATCCTCCCCTGCACCCCTCCACTTCCACCATCCCCAACCGGACAACCTCCTGCGAACGGAACATCCACCTTCACTCACGGGAACCCGCCACATCCCGACGACCCCGCCCCTCCTCGCCACCTCCACCTTTGCCCGCCGCTCCCCGCCACCACCGGCGTCCCCGTTCTCCGTCCTCCCCGGCAACCCCTGCCTCCATCACCATTCGGTCGTCGGCGCGGAGTGTCGCGTTTTAGTGGCTTCGTTCGCCGATGGAGACACGGGCGCGGTCGTTTCGCGATCGTTGCTCGCCCTCCCCCTCGCTTCCCCACTCGCCGCATCGCGACCGAGCTGCGTCACAGCGCCCAAGAGGCCTCCACGCGGCGGGGGCGGCGGGTCGCCCCACCTGACCCAGTAGCGCTCGGCGCTTGGCGCTCGTACATCAGACTTCCAGGCGCGCTCCACAAGAGCAGCTTACCGGGAGAGATGGCTCAGTGCATCAAATGATGTAACTGCAGTCCCTCTGACCGGGAGGTCCTAGGTTCGAGTTCGAGAAGATTTTCGACACTAGCTTTTCAGCTAGGTCGAATTCCGCCGCTGTCTGGAGGAGAATTCTAGCGGCCGGCTGCTCTGATCGGTAGTTTTCCGAGGTTTCTCCGATCAACACCAGGCGAATGTCGGAGCAGTACCCTAACAAACGGACCGCGCGCGATCTTTCCTTCCTCTTCCTTGTCCTATCCTCACCCCTTACACACAAGCATGCACTACACTACCACACATGCCGCAAGACCGGTCGGGAGCTTAGAGCTTGACACAGCTGGGGCGGTGCCCCGCTGGAGGGAGATACCTGGTTACAGGAAAACCACGCTAGTCGACGGTAGGTCGGCGTCGGATCTGGCCATCCAGCGGGGCAACATCAGCACCACATCCCGATGAAAACCATGCACTACACGTACGGGACTAATGATCTAAGTAGTTGACGCGCACACACTCACGAACAATCAATCAATCACAACCGCGGCGGGGATGTACACCACCATTTCAATCTCTTGTGAGAGCTGCACATTCACTACAGAAAATTGCCAAAGACGTAATTTTAAAATATTCAATGCATCGAGAAAATGAACAGAAGATTTCTTTCATATTGCAATATTTCATTCATATTCAAAGTGGAAACATGACAAATGAAAGGATACCAGCGACTTCGCTCTCATCGTCAGTATTATTTTTCAGCTATTTGAAGATTTTGTTTCTACGTTCTATATTAATGAATTCAGTTCAATTGATTACTATTTACCGGTTAGAACATTCTCAATTCCCTGCGGCACAAAAAAAACCTTCAAAAATGCAATCAATGAAATAATAACGGGAACCCTGAAGGACGTATATTAAACTGAGATCTCACATTATCAATAACAGCGTGATAACTGAAGAAACGAGGCTCTACACGAGTATCCGCATTTGAATGTAAATAAAATGGGACTTGAAAACCGAGAAACGAAGCATCAGACATGATCGTATGTGCACTTTATTTCAACAATTATTCTTCTTGGGTAGTTTAAATACATTATGTAAAATTGATTTCTGATGTTTCAAAATAATAATAATAATAATAATAATAATAATAATAATAATGATAATAATAATGTTGTTTTATAATTTTAATTTTGAAACTCCGAGATTGTAGAACTGTTTCGACGTATGTTTCAGTTTTCCAGAGAGTAGCGTCAAAACAAGCCTTGTTTGTAGAATTTAGGTTAAATAAAACCAAAGATTTTATTTATCAAGAAAATCATTTGTTGCAAATTTTGTGACCTTGGAATCTCTTTTGTATTATCTTGGAATCTATTGTATTTAATGACACTTCAATTACTTCTATAATTTCGTCGACTTTATGCCTAAGGCGAGAAAGCCAGAAGAACCCTGTTGCCAACGACTGCTCCTGAATGTCCAGGCGAAAAGAGAGCGTTCACAACTCAACATTGTGCAGATCGCTGAAAACGCCTGATGTCATCTGTCACACTTCCCTCCCAATAGTGCTAGATGTAACAACGCGCGACGTACTTTCGCGTCCTCGGTCGGCGGAGTTTCGTGGAGGTAGGGGGGGGGTATAGAATGTGGCGGAGGAGGTAAAATGAAGGGGGACGCTCTTCGAGAGCGGGAGCACACCGCAAACACTCCCGCGTAAACCCGGAGCAAAGGAGCGCGACGCCATTCGTGAACGTGTTCAAACGTCCGAGTCTCCGGAGACCAACTTGATTACAAGGTGTGAGCGGAAATTGTTTCACACAATGTTGACCGACTAAGTACAAAAGGAACAGTCACAGTACATACTACTTTACATGATGCACTTAAACGAGTTCTAAGGAAAACAATGAAGCATAAATATATTCAGTGAGCACCTGACGGTTTCACTTGTCAGACTTGAGCCACGAACCGCTCATTTTTCTTCGAGTCATATTCTTCCAGTGCAGCTGGTGAGCTCCCGATGCCAACGGATTTCCACAAACATATTTTTTTAAATGTATTCAAAATATTATTTTTAAACACGTTCTCCAAATCTGTATTTGGAGGTAGTGTGGGAATACACCCCATGGTTTTCCATTCACCACTAAAAGGGAGAGAAAAGTGGGCCTGATCCGAAAATAGGATTGTATAAAGCTTACTAAAAAAATTACTACCAAACAGTATTTCTTATGGGGCTTTTATCCAGCCAACAGCCGGTTATCCTTTAAGTCCCGATGTCCCTTTACGTTACGATACAATACGATATTCGAACATACACTTAACACTAACACATTTGCAGGCTCCTCCGATCTGAGGTCAGCAGAACGCGAGGCCCTCCGCGCCAACACATACATGAGAGACAAGGGACAAGCAATCACGCCCAAGGCGGGACTTGAACCCGCACCCCTTCAGACCAAAGCGCTGAGTCGGTATACGCTCTTAGACAATTTGGCTATCCAGGCCACACAGTATTATTTTGTTATTTATTTATTTACCCAACACAGGGTAAAGCCCCAATTACAATAGTTATTGCGAGAAAAAATAAAAACAACAGTTTCAAAATGAAATCACAAAACTAAATCACAAAAATCCAATTACAAGAATATATATTTTTGCAAAAGCTGATAAAAAATCACACCAGTAAGATAAACAAAAATGGAAAAATTATATCTTCAAAACGGTCATTGCAAGAAAGGAACAAAAATGATTACAAAATGACAATATTACAAAAATGGAAAAGGCATCTTCAAAATAATCGGGACACCAATAGCGAGCAATTCTTAAAATAATAAATCCACGATCAGTGATCATTCAATATTTTATTTAAATTCTGTTTATATTTTAGAAAAGAAAAACTGAAGTCTAAATCCCACACCGTACTGAATTCATTGAATTTAAAAGACTTTCTCAAAAATGGTGAATATTCGTGCGACGTTATATTTGGTTTATTTAAATATAATTCTCGTGCATAAATTTGATACTCGTGCATTAAATGACAATTGTGGCAGCTATTCACTGTTATATAATAGACTATTAACTATTTTAAATAAAAACAATTGTTCAGCAATACTCTTCCATTGACAAGAGTAGATAGATTGAATTCTTTAACTAAAAGATTATAAGA